>CATIWC010001106.1:0-220529 GCA_948472305.1 Vicia faba
TCTTTCATCCATACACCTGTACCATCGTTGAAAGACACTCTTATCTCGTCATGGGCACTTCAACAGGACATGCCTCTTGACCACCATGTCAGAAAAACTTTCGACACAAAGAGTACATCCCTTTCTCGAATCAGACTCTGATACCATTATTGAGGGGGGAACATTCACATTGAATCAATACAGTAATAAAATACAGTAATAAGAAATGCAGTAATAAACCAAAATATATTAAACCAAAATTTTCACATTTTTCTCAAAACTAATGGTGTTGTTCATGAGTTGACTTATGTTGACACTCCACAATAAAATGGAGTTACTGAAAGGAAAAATCCGCATCTTCTTGAAATCAATTGAGCATTATGCTTTCAAATGAATATTCCTAAATTTTATTGGGGGTGTAATACCCCAAATTTGTCCTATCCTCTCACTTTTATCTGGCTTATGCATCTCTCACTTTTCTCATGTACATAACTTTCATTAAATCATCTAACATATCATGCTTCATTAATAAGTAAAATTGGCATTAGGATCAAGGGCTTGGTGATTAGGGTTTATCCTTGCTTTTGAGGCTCTCATCTACATTCAAGGGCAATTCAAGTTATTTCTTTGACGATCATGGTATGAATTAGGGTTTATTTCCCTAGTCATGTGGTATTCAAAAAGGGGGGCCTTATGAGGTTCATCCTCAGTGAATCCCATCATTCAAGGGGACCATATCCTTACTTAAGGTGCAAGTTGTTGAATTAATGTTGGTGTTCATTACTTGGGTCATAAGGCATATAGAAGGCTTCATAATAAAAATACACTTGGACTTCGTCAAGTAAAGTTTGTGGGTATATTAAGGCATAGTATTCCATGCGATCATTTGGCTTTCTTACGCGACAAGTCACTTTCGTTCAACTATCTCAAGCTAAAATTCTAGAGTTTACTTATGAAATGATGGGTGGATCAAAGTGGTAGAAGGTGTGGGTCATTCAAACACTTGAAGTCATCAAAACACGGAGGATACTTTAATACCAATGATTCCATTTATGCAAAAGGAAGACATTGAGAATACAAATAGATAGAAATTGGTTCAAAGTTTGATTTTGGTAAAAAAGAAGAAAAAAAACAACACGTTATGAGAAGCTTCCATTACAAAGACCATTCAAAAATTATTACATTCTATTACGAATATTACAAGATTATTCACTACACCATTCAACGTTTGACTCAAGAAAGTATTCTTATTACAAAGTTTCAGCCTTTACATTACACCATCTAATCCCATCATATTTCAAAAATCAAAATCCTATACAAGTACACAAAGCCATCTTTCAAGCCAACCAAACTCTATTAGACTTGGCCTTTCATCCTCGCACCATCAAATTCCAAACCCGCAATCAAGAAAATTCTGTTCAAAACAGTCTACACAATCAAGAAAAGAGACCAAAACAGTACACTTATGCATCACAAATATGCTACCTTGTTGTGCCTCCTGCCTACCTGCATAAACCAAGACGGAAACATGTGTTACATAAAACCAATCTACATCAAAATTGATTTAACAATTACACTTGAAACCAATCTATAAAAACACCCAGTTCATTACAAAGCATGGGAGTTTGGCAGGGAGATGAAGAATTTTCCCTTTCTGATATTACTCACACCGGTGAAATATGTTCAAATGATCTGGATCAGCTTCAGCCTAAATTAAGTAATCCTAGCTTTCCTTCTCCTGATTGTAAGTATCAGCTGATGTCTCTGGATGACAGGCTGCTGCTTGAGCTACAAAGCTTAGGAATATATCCAGAGATATTGACTGATTTAGCTGATGAAGATAAAAGCTATAATTAAAGACATTGTGAAACTTGAGAAAGCTCTATATGAACATAATGGAAGGAAGAAGAGAAACTTGGACCCAGTTGGTAAATCTATTCTAAAAAAGGAAAGACATGGAAAAATAGAACTACTCCCTTTAACTTCCCAATTGTCCAACAGAATTCGAAACTCCCTAGCAATCTCTAACTACAAAAGTCCAGCAGAAAACAAATAACATGATTACATATTAACAATTCCTAATATCCTAATTGTCCTAACACAACCAATCCCTAACTATTTTCTAACCGATAACAACTAACTCTAACCAAATTCCAACCAACTTTCTAACCTCCTAACCGCCTCTAACAAACTTCCAGCAACAGCATAACAGAAAAGAAAGAAGAAAGAAACAGAATCTATAACAGAAGATAGCCCTGCAAACTATCAACAAAATAATAACAGAATTGCTCTCACCCAACTAACTGCAAAAACTGCAAACTCTATAACCACCTAACATAATTCCTAACCAACCGACAACCATTTCTAATCATAGCCACTCTCTTAACAACAAAATCCCAAGACATCATAACAAACAGCTCAACAACTAACACTTTCCAACTTCTAACCAGTCTAACCATAACAACCCCTAATTATATGCTAACAAAAAAAACTTCCAAGAGAACAAAAAACAAAAAGGGATAACAGAAGATGGCAGAAGGAGGGAAGGGGGAAATTCACGTTTTTCACTGGAAAAACTCCAAAGGAAGATCAGTTATAGAAAACTCACCATAAAATTGATCAGAGGAAGCTTCGCTCTCCCCAATCTTTATCTATCCATCATACCATCATCAACCTTCAAGAAACTCTGAATTGCATCTTTGCTAATCTGCAACTTTCAACAACCAAATATTCATCAACAATCCATAAATTCAATCTTAACATAAACCTTCAATTTCAGAAGCGCATCTTTAATCATCATCACCACCTTGCCTCAGTCAAAAATTACATCTCCTCTGCATCCATCGACGACATAATCATCTTCAACATTATGAATCTTCACCTTCAATTCCTGAACTCTCATCTCTGAACCGTGTTGAATCTTCTTCAACTTTCATAAAATCCTCCTGTTGTACCCCAAAATTTTCCCTCTCATTTTTCAAGGAATCACCCTGGATCCTAAAGTTTGCTTCCATCCAATTCCATGCCTTAAATTATCAACTTTTCAAGAAATTCATTCGCAAGGGAAAAATGGTCAAAAACACACTGAAAAGTCAAACCATGACTTTTAGATCCAAATCAAGTTTCAACAATTATATTTCATCAAAACATGAAATTGATTCATCAAAAAAATCAGAAGTCAGAAGTTACTTTGAAAATCAAATTTTCTAAACATTTAGAAAATTTTCTAAGTGTCTAGAGAATATAATACTTCAGAACTTCTGAGCCAGCCTCTATGCAAGTGTAGTCAGAAGTTACAAACATGGTTCAACACATAGTCTTCAGTCAGAACATGGCTTTTCATCATCTACGCAAGTTCAGTCAGAGTTTGCTAGGTGTGATCGGTGGATCTGGAACTGACTGTTTAACGCTGGTTCGCGAAATGTCGCGGAAGCAAGAGTCGCCACCGTCTTTTATTTTCTCCAAATGGAAAGGACAAAAGCACAGGAAAATTCCTTATAGAGATTGCTCTCGGTTCGAGAGGTAGATTATCAAAAGGGAAGGTGTTAGCACCCTTTCTATCCATGGTTATCCATGGGCTCTTAGATACTTGCTCATTTGTGTTTTCAAAAATGGTTTGTTTGCTTTTCAACTGTGGGTTTTAAAAAGTTTCTTTGAAAATTCCAGTTCGACTCTTGTATCAGTCCTCAAGAGTGTTTGAAAAAGTGCTTTCGAAAGCTTTTTGAAAAGGTGTCGGTGTGAAAAGTATTTTTTGATTTGTTTTGAAATTAGAGCAAGTATCTAGAGTCGTCTACCTATCCTAAGGGATTCGTCTGTGTAGATGTCCTTTAAAGTAGTGCCATCCCACCATTGAGAGGTAGGTAGCACCACCGTTGGAGGTGTTCGGGTCAATTCGAAGGTTCGGGACATGGTGATCACTGGAGCAATAGGAAGACACCTTAGAAGCTACCCTCATGCCAGGTTCCCGGATCATGAGAACTTACTAAAAAATCTTCTACTCGACGATCACCTTTCGAGGGGCAAGGCAACAGTGAGGCGTACCCTAGGGGTGGTGTGTGATTTGTGCGTCGTTTTCAGATATTTTGGTCTTGTCATGTATTGGTGATCTACGCTTTTGTTTTTATTTTAACATTCATTCTTGCATGCAAATTTATTAACAGTTAAAAAGAAGTGCGGAATTTAAAAGTTCTACGCTATTACAAAGGCGCGGGTCCACATCGCCAAATTTAATCCAGGACCCGATTTGAAATAAAATAAAGAATGCGGAAAAGATAAATGTCTGATTTACACGGCTTTGGGAGAATTACATGAATATGATAAGAACGGAAATAAATGCGCGAAACGAACTAATAATCGAAAGCGAGGGCGTTGGACCCTTTTTAATGAAATTAAATTACGATTAACCAATTAATTAAATTAAAATAAAAAGAAAAGATTTTTTAGAGTTTTTGTATTTATGGATTTTTATGAGAAGATTATGGAAATTAAACCTAATTCTAGCTATTTTTATTTTATTAAAAAATGTTAAAATTAGACCTAAAGTTAACCTAATTAATTAATATAATTTGATTTATAAAAATAAATAATTAATAATTAATAATTAATATGGTGAAAAAGAAAAAAGGATAAAAATATAAAACCCTAATTCTACAATTTTTAAGTTTATGAAAAAAATGTCAAAATTAATCCTAGAATTAAAGAACTAAATTAATTAACAAGATTTATTTACAAAAAAAGTTTAAATGAAATATATTTATATTTTTGGGACTTTCTGATTTTTTTTATTATTTTTGTATTATGAAAATATTGATTTAAAGAGTTAAATTAAAACTAATTAAAACAAATAAAAATAGAAAAAATATAAAAAAGAATGGAAAAGCAAACCAATGGGGGGTTCTGTCCCCAAACTGGAGGTGTGATCCAGCAATTCTGGCCCATCTTTGGAGGCCTTTTTTGACTTTTCAGAGCCACGTGCATACGCGTTGACCGGTGTCCATGGTGCTCCTCAGATCATAGCCAATAGATTAATCTCAATAGGCGCGTGGCAAGTTGGGATGGTGGACGTATGGTGAACGTCAGGTAGTGCGCTGCATAGGATTAAATTGAAACAAAATATATGAATAAAGTGAGGGGGACCTGGGGTTCGAACCCAAGTCCCAAGGCTTACCAATGTTATCCTCCACCAACTGAACCAGTCATGCGCGTTGTATCTAAAATAACAAGTAAATAATATAAACGAAAATCAGCGTTAGTGGCCTAGAAACAAAAAACGCGCGCTGAAGTTTGAATTGCCCACTCATGTCTTGCCACATGATCATCTTCTTCATTTATCCCTGAAACAAAAAAAGAATTAGCGGGGGTTTTAAACCCCCCCAAAATGCACCCTTTTCAAAAATAGCGAATAGCTCGTCTTGCTACATAAATTAGGCGCGATTAGTGGGTTAAGTTCGTCCAAGCGTCCTGAGTCTAACCATGGTACTGAGATGTCTTAATTTTACAGTATACGAAAACGCCCAATTTGGAGCTTGAGGAACCCTAGCGAGCTTCAATGGTGAAATCGTGTACGATGCACAAAAACTTAATTAAAACACATGGTTAGCTTCAGAATGGTCAGATTAGTCCAAATCAACAGAAAGAATGCAATGAAAATGCTTATAAATTGAAACACGAATAGGTACAAAGTTTGAAAAAGGACCACTTGGTTCTACCGTTTCTTGATGTTAGAGTTGATGATTTTGATTCAGGAAGCTCCCTTGTGTCCTTGGCAAGCGATTGGAATAGTTATTTGGTCTTGAAACCAACTCTAATGCAGTTTTCAGTTTTTGATTTTTTTGGTAAAAATGCAAACTTGATTCTTCAGATGGGGCGCAGCTTTTTGGTCACCAGGCATTAGGTCTTGATCAGTCTTATATGAGGATGGATTAGGGTTGAGTTTTGATCAAAAAAATCCTTGCATTGATGGAATGAATATTTGATTTTCATGCATAATCTTTCAAATCTTTTTCACATGTTTTTGATTCCAATCATGGCAAAACCTTCCAATTTTGGTTATGCACGAATCTTGAGCCTTTAAGGAGAGTTTATTCTGCACAAAAAGATTTAAAAACTTTGGTTTAGTATTTTTCCATATTTTATTTAATTTAAATGAATTAATTGTAATTAAAAATTCAAATAAATAAATAAAAATGATGAATAAATCCCCTTTGGGCCAAATGGTCGTGCATATGCTTTGGATGATGAATCTTGGAAGAAAATGTGGCCCATTAGCAATTTTAAGACATTTGAAGCAAAGTTGACTTTTCAAAATTCCCAAATATTTCCCAACTTCCACAAGGCATATCTTGCTCAATGTTTAAGCTTTGATCATGTTTTTGGACATTTTGGAAAGGTATTGAAGTCCTCTAACCAATGCCTTTGGTCCCATGTCATTTTGATTTACCAATCTCAAGTTATGGCCTTTGACTTAAAGTCCCTTTTTGTTGACTTTTGAAAATGACCTATAATGTTGAAATTGATAACTTTTTGTGAGAGCATTTCTTGGAATTTAAGTGTGAAGAGGAGTTGTAGGAAATGTCTTTCTCTTCAAAATGAGCTTTGGATGGAATTTTTCTGATAAACCATGTGGAAGTTATGCCTTGGTCAAGTTACAGTTGACTTTTTCAACTGTCCAAATATGGAAACTTTTGCATCTTGAGACTTTTTGAGCCATGCCTTGAAAATCATGATCAAGAATTTATCAAATGATGTTTGTGGCTTCAAAATAAGATGTTGACCAAAAATTTGGACTTTTGACTGTCAAATGACCATTTTACCCCTACAGTTGACTGTAGGGCAATTAGGGTTTTTGACTGTGCAATTTTGTGCTGTAAGTCTTGAAACTTGGTATGAGGATGCTTGACCACGTTTATAGGCAAATGGGACTTGATTGGACCCTTGGAAACTTCAATTTCTTTGCCAGAACCAAAACCCTAGTTTTTGACTGTTAGGAGGTCCTTGAACGGTGCGACCCTTGGGGAGATTCTGAAGCATGCTCTTTGCCATTCTTGAAGAATATGGGAGGGAAAATTTTGGGGTACAACAGTTGCCCCTGTTCAATCTTCTTAGACCTGAGGATGCAGATTGGCTGACGTGCCTTTCGTAATCCGAAGGTGGAAGATGATTGAACACTAGAGTGCCCAGAAATTTGCGCTCACATAGTAGTGTGATGTGGGAATGGGCTTATAGATGCCATTTGGAGATTGATGGATAAGATGATGGGCTTATAGATGCCATGCTAAGAGATGATGGAAGGTGGATGGGCTTATAGATGCCATCTGGATGTTGATCGCGTAAGAGGTTCCTTAGCGAGAACTTGCGTACCTGCAAAAGAAAATAATTACCTGACCTGTTACAGGAGCTGGTCTTCAAACTCTTTGTGTAGATGTGCCCTGACTGGTTACAGGAATTGAATCTGGAGCTTCAAACGGTGATGAACGAACCAGGGATGGTTACTACCTCAACGGGACGGTGAGAGAACCTTTGACGATTACTACCTCAACAAGAACGCTGAGAGAATCTTGGGGCGATTACTACCTCAACAGGAACGCTGAGAGAATCTTAGGCGACTTCAACCTCAACAGTAACGCTGAGAGAATCTCGGACGACTTCAACCTCAACAGGAACGTTGAGAGAATCTTGGATGTCTTCTACTGAGTCTTTATCAGGAAAATCTGTTAGGGATCGATTTAACTGGACTAGAGAAGGCCTTTGACTGGATAAGAAACAGGAAAATCTTAGGGTCGATTTAACTGAACCGGTCTAGGTCTTGAAATCTTCAACTGGATAAGAAACTGGGAGATCTTAGGGTCGATCTGACTGAACCAGAGAAGGCCTTTGACTGGATAAGAAACAGAAAATCTTAGGGTCGATTTAACTGAACCGGTCTAGGTCTTGGAATCTTCAACTGGATAAGAAACAGGGAGATCTTAGGGTCGATCTGACTGAACCAGAGAAGGCCTTTAACTGGATAAGAAACAGAGAAATCTTAGGGTCGATTTAACTGAACCGGTCTAGGTCTTGAAATCTTCAACTGGATAAGAAACAGGGAGATCTTAGGGTCGATCTGACTGAACCAGAGAAGGCCTTTGACTGGATAAGAAACAGAAAATCTTAGGGTCGATTTAACTGAACCGGTCTAGGTCTTGAAATCTTCAACTGGATAAGAATCAGGGAGATCTTAAGGTCGATCTGACTGAACTAGTGAAGGCCTTTGACTGGATAAGAATCAGGAAAATCTTAGGGTCGATTTAACTGAACCGGTCTAGGTCTTGAAATGTAGCGGAGAACTTCACTGGATCTTTCCTGAAAAGTAAAGGTTAGTTACATGCAATGCATGATGTGGATCAAGCAATGATGTTCTCAACATAAATGAGATTGTAAGATATGATGCGTATATGCATGCTATAATGTATGAAAATGTGATGTTTATGAATGTATCTTTTCGTCTTTAGGAAGATAAATCCTTGCCGGGTGCCGGGAAGTCACTCCTGGGCTGATGTTGAAGAATAGATCTTTGCTTCCGCTGGGGAGTAATGGTTGCAAGAGTGCCGGTGGTAGAAGATAACTCCGTTGGGGAATAAACCTGGCGAATAGAATATTCTGCGGGGACAAAAAAGTACTCTAATGATCTTGCTGGGAAGCAATACTCTGTGGGGAGAGAGATGCTTTGCTGGAATGTTGATGGTAACCTCGCTGGGGATACCATTGTTGTGTTGGAAGTGTTAATAGATTTCGCTGGGGATAAGAAGACTTCGTCGAGGACGTTCTTTCCGTGGCTTTTGGCTGAGGATAACCCAGTTATATCCTGGTAAGGAAATAACTCTTTGAATAAAGCCGGGGGACGTGTTCGTGCTCTGCGAGGATAAGCTTTCAGAATCTACTGGGGATAAGCTTTTCTGCTTGGGGAGATGGATTCCAACTTTCCTTGGGAACTAGATTGGACTCTCCTGGGGAAGTCTTGAGCTGTATTGGGGAAGTGACTCTATTGAATGTTTGATATACCGCCGGGGAACAATCTTTAGACCAAGATTGCCGGGGATGCTTGTTAAGAATGCATGTATACTGCTGGGGAATGTTGAGATCAGCGGGAGGATACCCAACTTCCTTAAGTTTGACTGTAACTTTGCTTGGGGTGAGTATATTGTCTTGCTGAGTCACTCTTTGGGGAATTAAGATATACTGGTTGTGTTCTTCAGCTGAACCTACCTTGATACCTTGGAGGACAGAACAATTAGATTGCTTAGACAACTCTTTATTGCCCCTGTTTCTAATGTTACCTGTAATTAATCCTTTGTTTCGTATGCAAATATTCATGAGTTAGCAAATTATTGTCAATGCATATATCACAAATTGAACCTTGGACGTTCTTCGCAAAACAAAACAGAAAAAGGAAAAAGATAACTGGTAATTTGAGCTGAAAAGTGATTTTTTTGAATTGATTTTGAATTTGCCTGTAAATAGGCGTTTATGTACAGGAGGCTGACGTCCTAGTAAGAGAGCGCCGCCGAACAAAAGAGTTTATACAAATTTGTACAAGAGAAAATAAAACAGCTGTGTGAAATGAATGATCCACTGGGTTTCAACTCCGCTATTGCCTTTATATCTCCGAGAGTCTCATCACTTGATGACCTTATTTGAAAATGAAGCTGACTGATCGATGCCGTCTGAACTTGATGTAGATACCGGATTCTGGATGCAAAGTGATCCAATGAGACATAGTATTACGCTTTATCCCTAACTTTTGCCTGGACCGCCCTTTCGGGTTTTCAGTCCACCGGGATACCCATTTTTGCCCAAGCCGCCTTTTCAGGTTTTCGACTTACCGGGTGTACAGATTTTTTTTTCATTTTCATCCCTTCATTTTGCCCGAACCTTTTTGGTTCGCCGGGAAGCCCTAATTTTTGCCTAGGTATGTCAACCTAGCGGGTCTTTTTCATGCGTAGTATCTTTTTACTATGTCTGCATTGGCGGGGTGAGGAAGGTCGTCACCATCCATGTTGGTTAGAATCATGGCTCCTCCTGAGAACACATGTTTAACCACAAATGGCCCTTCGTACGTAGGGGTCCATTTTCCCCTTGGATCACTCTGAGGAAGGATGATTCGCTTGATTACCAGATCCCCAACTTGATATTCTTGTGGTCTGAGCTTTTTGTTAAATGCCCTGATCATCCGTTTCTGGTACGTCTGACCATGACAAATAGCAGCAAGTCTCTTTTCATCAATTAAGTTGAGCTGATCAAGTCGTGTCTGGATCCAATCATCTTCGTTCAGATCTGCATCCTTCATTATCCGGAGAGAGGGTATCTGCACTTTGACCGGTAAGACTGCTTCCATACCATAGACCAAGGAGAAAGGAGTCGCCCCGGTTGACGTCCTGGCTGAGGTACGGTACCCATGTAGAGCGAACGGTAACATCTCGTGCCAATCTTTATAAGTCACTGTCATCTTCTGTACGATTTTCTTAATGTTCTTATTTGCTGCTTCTACAGCCCCATTCATCTTCGGTCTGTAAGGAGAAGATTTATGGTGCTGTATCTTAAACTTCTCGCAGAGCTCAGTGATCATCTTGTTATTGAGATTGGTACCATTGTCTATAATGATTCTTTCTGGGACGCCGTATCGACAAATCAGATTATGCCGAATGAACCGTGCCACAACAGTCTTGGTTACCGTAGCGTAGGAAGCTGCTTCAACCCACTTCGTGAAGTAATCAATCGCTACCAGGATGAAGCGATGCCCATTGGACGCTGTAGGTTTAATCTCACCGATCATATCTATACCCCACATTGCAAACGGCCAAGGCGCTGTCAAGACATTCAGAGGAACTGGAGGAACATGCACCTTGTCTGCATAAATCTGGCATTTATGGCATGTCCGGGAATGTTGGTAACAGTCAGCTTCCATTGTGGACCAGAAATACCCTGCCCGAAGGATCTTCTTTGCCATAGTGTGTCCACTGGAATGTGTTCCGAAGGTCCCTTTATGTAGCTCTTCCATGATCCTTGCTGCTTCTGTCTTGTCCACACAACGCAGTAAGGTCGAATCATGGTTTCGCTTATACAGGATGCCGTTGCTAAGGAAGAACTTCGATGCGAACCTTCTCAGAAACTTTTTATCATTGACAGATGCACCTTCAGGGTATTCCTGAGCTTCCAGATATATCTTCACCTCATGGTACCAAGGCTTCTCAGTCACCAATTCAGTTTCAAGATCACAACAGTATGCCGGTTCGTTCAGTTTCCAGATGATGATCCGGGGAGCCTCATTGTCCCATTTGACCTTGAACATAGAAGACATTGTAGCTAACGCGTCCGCCAGCTGATTCTCCTCTCTCGGGAAGTGTTCAAAGGTTATCTCTGTGAAGTGAGGGATCAATGTTAACACACATTCTCTGTAAGGAATAAGATTCGGATGTTTCGTATCCCACTCTCCTTTGATCTGATTGATCACAAGAGCGGAATCTCCGAAGACACTCAGAAACTTGATCCTTAAGTCGATCGCAGCTTGAAGACCCATGATGCATGCCTCATACTCCGCCATGTTGTTGGTACAGTTGAAACATAGCCGGGCAGTGAGTGGAGTATGAGTGCCTTGAGGGGATATGATTACAGCGCCGATACCGTTACCCAAAGCGTTGGAGGCTCCGTCAAAGTGCATAGACCATCGGGATCCTTCCTCAGGTCCTTCATCCGGTCCAGGTACTTCACAATCAGTTACTATCATGATGCTCTCGTCTGGAAACTCGAAGTTCATTGACTGATAGTCGTCTACAGCCTGATGTGCCAAGTGGTCTTCCAATACACTTCCCTTGATGGCTTTCTGAGTTGTGTACTGGATATCGTATTCTGTCAAGATCATTTGCCATCTTGCTATTCTCCCAGACAGAGCAGGCTTTTCAAATATGTACTTTATAGGATCCATCTTTGAGATCAACAAGGTAGTGTGAGTCAGCATATACTGTCTCAGCCGGCGAGCAGCCCATACCAAAGCGCAGCAAGTTTTCTCGAGCAGTGAGTATCGGGTCTCACAGTCGGTAAACTTTTTGCTAAGGTAATAAATGGCATACTCTTTTCGGCCAGACTCGTCATGCTGCCCCAGCACGCACCCCATTGAGTTGTCAAGTACTGTCAGGTATAGTATCAGAGGTCTCCCTTCATCCGGTGGCATAAGGATGGGTGGTTCTTGGAGATACTCTTTGATTCTGTCAAATGCAGCCTGACATTCATCATTCCAACGTACTACCTGATCTTTCTTCAGTAGCTTGAAGATTGGTTCACAAGTAGCAGTTAGGTGTGAGATGAACCGAGCAATGTAATTCAGGCGTCCTAGAAAGCCTCTGACCTCTTTCTCTGTTTTAGGAACTGGCATCTCTTGAATAGCTTTAACCTTAGCAGGGTCCACTTGAATACCCTTATCACTTACAATGAAGCCTAGCAACTTTCCAGATCTTACCCCGAATGTGCACTTGTTCGGGTTCAACCTCAGCTTGTACAATTTCAGTCGGTCAAACAACTTCTGCAGATGATCTAGGTGTTCTTCCTCAGTATGGGACCGTGCGATCATGTCGTCAACATACACTTCTATCTCATGATGGACCATGTCATGAAATAAAGCAACCATGGCACGTTGGTAGGTTGCCCCAGCGTTCTTCAGTCCAAAAGGCATGACTTTGTAGCAGAAGGTGCCCCACTGAGTAACAAAGGTA
The DNA here is from genome assembly GCA_948472305.1 of Vicia faba. Lineage (NCBI taxonomy): Eukaryota > Viridiplantae > Streptophyta > Magnoliopsida > Fabales > Fabaceae > Vicia > Vicia faba. Next base: position 12,723 of record CATIWC010001106.1, read on the forward strand.
GTTTTTTCCATGTCTTCAGGTGCCATCTTGATCTGATTGTAACCTGAAAAACCATCCATGAAAGAGAACATCTTATGCTGAGCTGTATTGTCCACAAGGACATCAATGTGAGGTAGGGGGAAGTCATCCTTGGGACTGGCCCTGTTCAGATCCCTGTAATCGACACACATTCTGACCTTTCCATCTTTCTTAGGTACCGGCACCACATTAGCAACCCACTGAGGGTAAGAAGTCACTGCAAGGAACCCAGCATCAAACTGTTTCATAACCTCGGCTTTAATCTTCTCAGACATCTCTGGATGCATACGGCGGACCTTTTGCTTAACCGGAGGGCAGTCTTCCTTGGTAGGCAAGTGATGGACCACAATGTCGGTATCCAACCCGGGCATGTCTTTGTAGGACCAGGAAAAGATTTCCATGTAATCATGTAGCATTTGAGTCAACCGTTGCTTCACGCTGAGCTCTAGGTTGGCACCAATCTTAACTTCCTTCCTGTCCGTCTCAGTACCCAGATTTATTGTCTCCACTGTCTCTTCATGGGGTTGAATTGCCCTCTCTTCCTGGAGTAACAGTCTTGCAAGCTCGCCAGGCACTTCGCAATCATCTTCACCTTCGTCTTCGGCTAAGTTGATCGGATTTTCAAAGTCATAACTGGCAGTAGCAGAGTCGTTACCAGTGAGATCCATAGTGGATTGGAACCTGTATGAGTGAGTGTGTGTAAATACAGCTGTTTTGCAATATATAAAGAAAGGAAAGAAAGAAAAGGAGCATAAGATGCGAGAAAACGTCCAAGGTTTTTATTCATGATATATGAAATGACAATTTATATGCCCTCACAAATGAAGCCAACGGTGCCTCGGGTAAGACATCGGGCCATAGAGTTTTAATTGTTTATTACAAATAACAAAACAAAAGAATTCATTACTCAGTAACAAGAGAAACAAGTAGGTTGTCCTTTGCAATCCAATTGCTAGGTTCACTGTCGGTTGCCGGGTAAATCCAGCTGTCAAACTCAGCTTCATCCACTTCATCTTCATCCCCAATAGCATTCACTCCATGAGCAGGCAGGGGAGCTGTCACTACATTAGGCTTCTCAGACGCCTCAAACTGTACCTCCTTTGCATCAATAAGATCCTGCAGCTTATTCCTTAAGGCCCAACAGTCATCAGTGGAATGCCCCGGGCTATCGGAGTGATAAGCACAGCGGGCATTTGGATTGTACTTGGGAGAAGCCGTATTCACAACCTTCGAGGCCTCTCTAACAGTCACTAGGTTGGTGGACAACAACTGCGGCAAGATTTGCGATAAAGTCATGCTCAAACGGGTAAACTCTCTCCTGGGTCTTTCAGCCCTCTGAGGATTGGTTTGCCGAGGAGCGACAGCAGGCTTAGCAATCATCACCGCGTTGACAGATTGGCGGCGCTCAGGCTTCTCTTGTCTTCTAGACTCGTATACAGCACTGGCCTCCTTCTTAAAGGGCTTCTTCTCAGAACTTGACGATGCACCCTTCTGAATTTTACCAGACTTCATCCCAGCCTCTATCCTCTCTCCAGTCAGAATAAGATCAGTAAACCCTGCAGATGAGTTACCGATAAGATGATTGAAAAACGGCCCAGATAGGGTCCCCAAGAACATGTCTACCAACTCCCGGTCAGTTAACGGAGGCTGCACCTTGCCAGCCAGATCCCTCCACTTCTGTGCATACTCTTTAAAACCTCCGCTTGACCCTAGCGACATACCCTGGAGTTGGGTACGTGTAGGGGCAAGGTCGGCATTATATTGATACTGCTTGTAAAAAGCAGTAGCCAGCTCCTCCCAGTTATGAACCTTGGTCCCATCCAGCTGATAGAACCATTCAAGATGAGTTCCTGAAAGACTCTCCTGGAAGAAGTGGATCCACAAGTTCTTGTCCACTGAATACGGTTGAATCTTCCGCACATAAGACCTGAGGTGTAGCTTGGGACAAGACGCCCCGTCATACTTGGTAAAAGATGGTGCTTTGAACTTATGAGGAATGATCACACCAGTAGATAAGCCTAAGTCTCCGAAATCCAGCCCAGGCACTTGTTGGATCTCCATTGCATTCAGTCTGTCTTCCAACTTCTTATACCGGTCTTCAGCAGGAGGATACTGTTCCTCATCGAAATCAGTCTCGTTGTCAGAGACTACCGGACTAGGACCTTTTCCCCCTTGGGGACTACTCTTGCCTATAGAAGAACCAGCCTCTTCATTCTGCAGAGTGTTGCCAAACCTTCGGCCCGAGTTGAAAAGAACAGTTCCCTTCTTCTTCTTCTTCTCCTTCTTCAGGAGCAGAGCCTTCAGCTCTTCTTGGCCCTGAGCCAAACCCATGATTAGTTCCTGAAATTACGTGTTCTACGCCTGAAGAGCCTTGATAGACACCTCGGTTGATGATGAGTTAGGATTCATGATGCTGAAATAAACAGCGAAGAACGGTAAGCAACCTGAAAAGAAGAAAGCCTGCTATGCACATGATGAATGATATGTGTTTATGCAATGCATTCAAGGGTTCTAAAGTTCAAATTTGTTGTAGACAAAAAGGAACACACATTATCATTAAGGAAATAATTGTTCAGTACATCAAAGCCTCACGGGCACAAATTACAAAGCAAATCAATCCCAAAAGACACTACGCATCCTCTTTGGAGCTATGTAGGTGTTGGGATTCCTCTCCTCGTGCAATAGGCGGGTGAGCTCCAAGACCTTCTTTTCACTAGCATGTAGACTGGTCTCAAGAGAATTCCGTTCTTCCTTAAGCTGGATCCAGCTCTTCTGCATCTCTTCCCAGGATGTAGGCATATCAGGATGCTGAATGATGTAGGACACTTCTCCTTCCAAGACTGGCTCTTTGATCACAGGGAGCATATGAGGATAAGGCATTACTAACTTCTGGGAGCGGGCCCGTACCCACTTGAGATAAGGTTCCAACGGGATGGAGTTCATGTGCCCCAGTGTCTTACTATCTATCCTACTTGGCATCCTCCAGGCTCTGATAAATCTCTGGCGGAGTCCTTGTGCATCGTTGTCGAAGTCAAAAACTATGTCATGAATTAACATGTCATGAGGGCCATCCCTCTGAGCATAACCAAACTGTCTCCAAGCCAGGCATGGGTTGTAAGTAATGCCTCCTCTGATTCCAAGTAAAGGAACATTAGGGTACTCCCCGCAACGATCAATGATAGCGACATCCTCTCTGGACCGAGGGCACCAATGTATATCTGCATGTGTAAGAGTCATCAACCGTTGTGACCATCTCAAACCCCGCTCATTCTTCAACACTGATTATGGAAGGTGCGAAATAAACCACCTTCCCAGGAGAGGAGTGCAACACATAAGGACACCTCTTTTTCTCATGGTTCGAGTGTAACATGAGTGAAGGATGTCCCCCAACAACGTAGGTATAGGATTCCTGGACATGAAGATCTGGACATCACTGATATCTATAAGCTGATCTGGATTAGGGAACAACACCAAACCATAGACAAGGAGGGCCACAACTTCTTCAAAAGCTTGTAAGTCAAGGGAGTTCCAACATTCATAGGCCTTTTCAAACAGAAACCTGGCTAAGAACCCTTTGATACCACTTCTAACTTCCCAATGTCCCTTGAGGTCAGATGATTGTAGGTGCAAGGCTTTAGCAATCTCTTCAAGCTTGGGTTCCTTTTCTGTACCGTTATAGGGTAGTTGATCAAGGATGGGAATCTTCAGGAGCCGGGAGAACTCCTCCAATGTAGGTACCAGCTGATAATCCAGGAAAGTGAAACAGTGATGCAGAGGGTCAAAGAACTGGAACAGGACCTTTATCATATCTTCCTCAATGTTGGTATTGACCAAGCTGATGAGTCTTCCATGTCTTTCACTGAATGAAGAGCTCTCGAGAATCCTGGATATAAGCTCCTTAAGCTGAGGAGGGATCCTTACAAGGCTAATTTGAATTGTCTTTCTGCGAACAGTTTCCATGTCCTACAAAACAAGAACAAAGATGAAGATTCGAACCCCTGAAATGGTTAGTCAATGCATATGATGTTGGATGATGTCATGATGCTATGATTAAACACACCACAGATATTTACAAAGGCAAACATGTAAGGCACACAAGTCACACAAGACAAGCCCTTAGGGTTTAGGCCAGCATGGGGTCTGGGTATTACCCTCTTGAAGTTGGTGGGTTCAACCTGTCCTATTAGAAGTAACCGGGTTCTAAGGGTCCCAATATCACGGGATTGCTTTCATTGTTCATCGTTTTGATTTAGCCACTGAACTGGCGACCGAAATATTCCAGGAAAGCAACCCTCAATTGAGTGTAGTATCGAGTATCAACCAACCTCGGACTGCACCAAAGTCAGTTATCTCACTACCCTAAAGAGGCCAAGATAGTTCAATTAAGGTTCCTAAGGTCTGTTGATGCTTCATGACACCACGCGGAGGCCCCGTACTCTCCTTGACTGAACTCAAGGGTTACCGGTACGCACCAAAGTGCCACATCAACGTAGCAGACTGTTTCAACCATGTCGGTATACCCCGCACAGTTCCCTCACAGCCTTGTTGCTACTTTCTAAGAAGGTATCCCCCAGATCCGGGTTAGGATCTTTAGAACTCCCAAGACAATCCCACAATTTAAAGCACACAAGTCAAAGCAATTGAAAACACAGTGATCTTAGTCCTGAGGTACACCTCACTTTTATAAGATTCCCCAGCAGAGTCGCCAGTTCTGTGATCGGTGGATCTGGAACTGACTGTTTAACGCTGGTTCGCGAAATGTCGCGGAAGCAAGAGTTGCCACCGTCATTTATTTTCTCCAAATGGAAAGGACAAAAGCACAGAAAAATTCCTTATAGAGATTGCTCTCGGTTCGGGAGGTAGATTATAGAAAGGGAAGGTGTTAGCACCCTTTCTATCCATGGTTATCCATGGGCTCTTAGATACTTGCTCATTTGTGTTTTCAAAAATGGTTTGTTTGCTTTTCAACTGTGGGTTTTAAAAAGTTTCTTTGAAAATTCCAGTTCGACTCTTGTATCAGTCCTCAAGAGTGTTTGAAAAAGTGCTTTCGAAAGCTTTTTGAAAAGGTGTCGGTGTGAAAAGTATTTTTTGATTTGTTTTGAAATTAGAGCAAGTATCTAGAGTCGTCTACCTACCCTAAGGGATTCGTCTGTGTAGATGTCCTTTAAAGTAGTGCCATCCCACCATTGAGAGGTAGGTAGCACCACCGTTGGAGGTGTTCGGGTCAATTCGAAGGTTCGGGACATGGTGATCACTGGAGCAATAGGAAGACACCTTAGAAGCTACCCTCATGCCAGGTTCCCGGATCATGAGGACTTAGTAAAACATCTTCTACTCGACGATCACCTTTCGAGGGGCAAGGCAACAGTGAGGCGTACCCTAGGGGTGGTGTGTGATTTGTGCATCGTTTTCAGATATTTTGGTCTTGTCATGTATTGGTGATCTACGCTTTTGTTTTTATTTTAACATTCATTCTTGCATGCAAATTTATTAACAGTTAAAAAGAAGTGCGGAATTTAAAAGTTCTACGCTATTACAAAGGCGCGGGTCCACATCGCCAAATTTAATCCAGGACCCGATTTGAAATAAAATAAAGAATGCGGAAAAGATAAATGTCTGATTTACACGGCTTTGGGAGAATTACATGAATATGATAAGAACGGAAATAAATGCGCGAAACGAACTAATAATCGAAAGCGAGGGCGTTGGACCCTTTTTAATGAAATTAAATTACGATTAACCAATTAATTAAATTAAAATAAAAAGAAAAGATTTTTTAGAGTTTTTGTATTCATGGATTTTTATGAGAAGATTATGGAAATTAAACCTAATTCTAGCTATTTTTATTTTATTAAAAAATGTTAAAATTAGACCTAAAGTTAACCTAATTAATTAATATAATTTGATTTATAAAAATAAATAATTAATAATTAATAATTAATATGGTGAAAAATAAAAAAGGATAAAAATATAAAACCCTAATCTACAATTTTTAAGTTTATGAAAAAAATGTCAAAATTAATCCTAGAATTAAAGAACTAAATTAATTAACAAGATTTATTTACAAAAAAAGTTTAAATGAAATATATTTATATTTTTGGGACTTTCTGATTTTTTTTTATTATTTTTGTATTATGAAAATATTGATTTAAAGAGTTAAATTAAAACTAATTAAAACAAATAAAAATAGAAAAAATATAAAAAAGAATGGAAAAGCAAACCAATGGGGGGTTCTGTCCCCAAACTGGAGGTGTGATCCAGCAATTCTGGCCCATCTTTTGAGGCCTTTTTTGACTTTTCAGAGCCACGTGCATACGCGTTGACCGGTGTCCATGGTGCTCCTCAGATCATAGCCAATAGATTAATCTCAATAGGCGTGTGGCAAGTTGGGATGGTGGACGTATGGTGAACGTCAGGTAGTGCGCTGCATAGGATTAAATTGAAACAAAATATATGAATAAAGTGAGGGGGACCTGGGGTTCGAACCCAAGTCCCAAGGCTTACCAATGTTATCCTCCACCAACTGAACCAGTCATGCGCGTTGTATCTAAAATAACAAGTAAATAATATAAACGAAAATCAGCGTTAGTGGCCTAGAAACAAAAAACGCGCGCTGAAGTTTGAATTGCCCACTCATGTCTTGCCACATGATCATCTTCTTCATTTATCCCTGAAACAAAAAAAGAATTAGCGGGGGTTTTAAACCCCCCCAAAATGCACCCTTTTCAAAAATAGCGAATAGCTCGTCTTGCTACATAAATTAGGCGCGATTAGTGGGTTAAGTTCGTCCAAGCGTCCTGAGTCTAACCATGGTACTGAGATGTCTTAATTTTACAGTATACGAAAACGCCCAATTTGGAGCTTGAGGAACCCTAGCGAGCTTCAATGGTGAAATCGTGTACGATGCACAAAAACTTAATTAAAACACATGGTTAGCTTCAGAATGGTCAGATTAGTCCAAATCAACAGAAAGAATGCAATGAAAATGCTTATAAATTGAAACACGAATAGGTACAAAGTTTGAAACAAGACCACTTGGTTATACCGTTTCTTGATGTTAGAGTTGATGATTTTGATTCAGGAAGCTCCCTTGTGTCCTTGGCAAGCGATTGGAATAGTTATTTGGTCTTGAAACCAACTCTAATGCAGTTTTCAGTTTTTGATTTTTTTGGTAAAAATGCAAACTTGATTCTTCAGATGGGGCGCAGCTTTTTGGTCACCAGGCATTAGGTCTTGATCAGTCTTATATGAGGATGGATTAGGGTTGAGTTTTGATCAAAAAAATCCTTGCATTGATGGAATGAATATTTGATTTTCATGCATAATCTTTCAAATCTTTTTCACATGTTTTTGATTCCAATCATGGCAAAACCTTCCAATTTTGGTTATGCACGAATCTTGAGCCTTTAAGGAGAGTTTATTCTGCACAAAAAGATTTAAAAACTTTGGTTTAGTATTTTTCCATATTTTATTTAATTTAAATGAATTAATTGTAATTAAAAATTCAAATAAATAAATAAAAATGATGAATAAATCCCCTTTGGGCCAAATGGTCGTGCATATGCTTTGGATGATGAATCTTGGAAGAAAATGTGGCCCATTAGCAATTTTAAGACATTTGAAGCAAAGTTGACTTTTCAAAATTCCCAAATATTTCCCAACTTCCACAAGGCATATCTTGCTCAATTTTTAAGCTTTGATCATGTTTTTGGACATTTTGGAAAGGTCTTGAAGTCCTCTAACCAATGCCTTTGGTCCCATGTCATTTTGATTTACCAATCTCAAGTTATGGCCTTTGACTTAAAGTCCCTTTTTGTTGACTTTTGAAAATGACCTATAATGTTGAAATTGATAAATTTTTGTGAGAGCATTTCTTGGACTTGAAGTGTGAAGAGGAGTTGTAGGAAATGTATTTCTCTTCAAAATGATCTTTGGATGGAATTTTTCTGATAAACCATGTGGAAGTTATGCCTTGGTCAAGTTACAGTTGACTTTTTCAACTGTCCAAATATGGAAACTTTTGCATCTTGAGACTTTTTGAGCCATGCCTTGAAAATCATGATCAAGAATTGATCAAATGATGTTTGTGGCTTCAAAATAAGATGTTGACCAAAAATTTGGACTTTTGACTGTCAAATGACCATTTTACCCCTGCAGTTGACTGTAGGGAAATTAGGATTTTTGACTGTGCAATTTTGTGCTGTAAGTCTTGAAACTTGGTATGAGGATGCTTGACCATGTTTATAGGCAAATGGGACTTGATTGGACCCTTGGAAACTTCAATTTCTTTGCCAGAACCAAAACCCTAGTTTTTGACTGTTAGGAGGTCCTTGAACTGTGCGACCCTTGGGGAGATTCTGAAGCATGCTCTTTGCCATTCTTGAAGAATATGGGAGGGAAAATTTTGGGGTACAACACTAGGGTAATGCAAAGAAGGTAATAAAGCGTAATATGAAGCCTGAAAGCTCCTTCAGAACATGCTGGAGCCAGAAGGTAAGAGGATCAGAAGATTGGATGCTACGCTGAAGCAGAACTTCTAATCCAGAGTTTTCAAAGGTAAATCAAAGAAGGTTACTGAAAAACTTGGGGAATCCTTCAGAACATGATGAGGCAACAAGGTACAAAGATCAGAAGTTGGATGTTTGTCCTAAATGGAACTTCTGATCTAGAATTAAGCAATGATGCAAAATCTCACATTACAGGATTTCTGATTTTCACAAATCTCGTCATCATTTAATGCTCATTAATGCTCACAACCACTTTTGAGTCTTTGTCCAAAGGATATCTCCATGTGTAGTGTAGAAATACTTTTGTACAGAATTAGGTAAGGGTCCATGCAGTACTTTTTGCTTGTGGGTTCACTTTTCCTTAATCCCTGCTTGCTAATCCAGCGTAAGCTAAAAACTGTCAACTATCACTCCTTTTTTGAACTTGCTTCAAGAGAAAGTGAGCATCTAGCGTATGATGTTGGCGCTACTTGACATTTCAAACACACAAAACTTTGCCTATAAATAGAACACCATTGGTCACTGAGAAAGGGTCCAGAAAAAAATTTGTGAAAGAGGTCAACATTTTGAGAAAGAAAAGCCTTGAATCCCTGCCAAAATCCAAGAGTTCCAAGAGCTGTAAACACAACACATAAAACCAAATTAACTTTTGATTCCTTACATTCAAAAACTCCATTTGTTCTCAATTATTTCTTGACTAAAAACCATTCACACAATTTTTGATCCACACGTTGAAAACTGTCTAAACTTCTGTGTTCATATTGCTATACACTTTCCATCCATCCACTCAAAGAAATCATAACATCACCTCCTTGCCATCCCCAGAAGTTGAAAACTTTCAGCTTACTGAGTACGTGAAGAAGCTGTTCAGAGCATCATCAGAGTTGAGGTTAACTCCGATTCACAGAACTTCTTCCAGCTGCAAGGTAAGTTTCTGCTGACCCTCACCACATTACTTAAGCATTACCAGATTTACATGCTCAGATACAATGTAGATATCAGGTTTTTGGTGTCATATATATTCTGAGATTTCATGCATTCTGTCTGCCTAAGTAGGGAATAAATCAATTCAGAACCTCTTGAAGGAATTAGAACTCAGAATTAGGATTAGCAAATTCATACGTGCCTCTGATTTGTAGTTCTGATATTTCCTATTTCTCAAACGCTATGACACCTGCTATAACTCTTCTATGCATGTCTTCTGTTTTATGGAGAAATAACTAAATTACAGATGTTCTGACTAGCATAGAGAGAGAGACCAAGTTCTGCCAGTGGTCTCAGAACTTCTGAAGTCTGTTTTGTTGCCAGTGGTATCAGAACTTCTGAAAACTACTGTGTTCCCAGTGGGTTTAAAGCTTCTGACCTTATACATTTTCACTAATAGGTTTCTGTATTGCAGCATGCCAGGGTCAGAACCTCTGACTTCATTTTATCAGCGACACGCTGTTTCTTTTTACTTTTTTTCATTATTTTTTCTATCACTCTTCATTCCATTAACCAACAAACATCAAAAGAGTTTCCTTCACACTTTATTTTATTTCTTAAAACAAAAGACTAAAAATAGTTTCTTAAAACAAGACAAGTTTGTTTCACATTTTTTGTATACATTCTTATACATTTCAATATGGTTGTAATAATAACTTAGGATTTATTTTTACTTGCAATCCCCATTCATAAATAGGTATCCCCATCCCCTAAATATTTTAATAGCGTAGGGCTTTACATTTTTGCAATTTATCGCTTTCAAATGTGAATGCTAGTAATTAGGCGTGTATGGAAAGATAAAACCAACAAGTAGACCACCAAAAATCAAAGACAAGTGCATGAAATCAAACAAATTTGCACACATGCACCCTTAGGGTAATATCACTTGTTGCCTTACAAAAATGACCATGTTATGCATGTGGGATGTCTTAGCACAAACAAATAAAAAATACAAGATCATAGTCCCTCGATGACGCTATCAAAGTTGCCTTTCAAAATGATCTTAGTCCCTAAAGAAAAATGCTAAGACATCTCACAACATTGCTATCATGATCATACGATGACCCAATGCCCGTCCCTTCACATCCAAGGATGGGGCTTCTTACCAAATCAATGGTAAGATAGCAACATCTAAAGGAGGAGGAAAAACACGTCTAAGAACTTTTGAGTAGGTAGATTACTTTTAGTTACTTGCTCACTCTCAAAACAAATATCCTTGCTATTTTCAAAACAATCACATAGACTTTCAAAACATCTTCAAAACACTTTCCAAACATTGAAATATTTTGAAAATCTCAACACTTTGTATACGTTCTTACGAACGAGAACTATTACAAAGTTTTCCTAAACGTTGGCACCTTTTCAAAATACTTTCAAAAACCATACAAAGCACATTTTCAAACAAAAGCAAGTGATCTAGCAAGTAACTAAGAGCCCATGGAAAACCATGGATGAAAAGGGTGCTAACACCTTCCCTTTTCATAATCTACCCCCCCGAACTCAAAACATCTCTAAAGGTCTTTCCTGTGCTTTTTCACCTTTCCTTTTGGATAAAAGAAAAGTCGGTGGCGACTCTTGCTAAACCGCAACATTTGCAAACGCAAAACGTAAAATACCCAAGTCAGTTCTCCCACCGTATCACAGAACTGGCGACTCTGCTGGGGAAAACGTCTAAAAGTGGGGTTACCTTAGGGCTAGATCACCTTTATTTGCTTACATTGTTTGACTTGTATGTTTACATTATGGTTCTTTGTTTGGGTTTGAAATCCTCTACCCGGATTTGGGATACATTATAGGTAAGTAGCAATACATTGTGGAAACTGTGCAGGGTATACCGAAACGGTCTAAGCAATAGCTACGTTAGTGTGACATATTTATGGGTACCAGTAGCCCTTGAGTAGTCAAGGAGAATACGGGGCCGCTGAGTGATGTCATAAAGCACTAACCAACTTTTAGAACCTTTACTTGACCAACTTGGCCATTAGGACGTAGTGAGATGACCGACTTTGGTGCAGTCTGAAGTTGTTAGATACTCGACACTACACTCATTGAGGTTTGTTTTTTTGGGATATTTCGGTCGCCATTAAAGAGGTTTATGCTGAAACAATGCCCGAGAAAACAAACCAGTGATATTGAGTTCCTTAGAACCTGGTTACTATTACTAGGACATGTTTGAGCCAACTAAACTTCAAGAGGGTACTTACCTATGAGACTCCATGCAAGCCCAAACCTAAGGACTTGTCTGCTTTGTTTGTATATATATTTGTACATAAACATCATGAACATCATAAGCATTCTCACTAACCATTTCAAGGATTTTTGGAATTCATCTTTGTTCTGTTTTGTAGGACATGGCTTCCGCTCGTAGGAACACTATCCAAGTCAGTCTCGTGAGGATACTTCCACAACTCAAGGATTTAGTATCAAGGGTCCCTGAAGATTCTCCATTCACCAAAAGGCATGGTCGGCTCCTTATTTTGGTTACCTCAAGAATTGAAGAAGATATGGTAAAGGTGCTTGTCCAATTCTTTGACCCTTTGCATCATTGCTTCACTTTTCCTGATTACCAACTTGTGCCCACTTTGGAAGAATTTTCTCAACTCATGGGGATTCCTATTCTTGATCAGTTACCTTTTAACGGTATTGAAAGAGACCCTAAACCTGAGGAAATTGCTCGAGCTCTACATTTGCAACCATCGGACATAGTAGCAAATTTGGTAACAAAGAGTGGTGTCAAAGGGTTCCTAGCGAAGTTTTTGTTGGAAAAGGCTCAAGAGTGTTGGAGTACTTTGGATCTACAAGCCTTTGAGGAGATTTTGACTCTTCTTGTCTATGGGTTGGTACTATTTCCCAATCCTGACCAACTCATAGATATAAATGTAATCAAAGTTTTCATATCTCGTAATCTGGTGCCTACACTGCTTGGAGACATCCTGCATTCTCTTTACTCTCGCACTTTGAAGAAAAGAGGGACTTTGATGTGTTGCACTCCTCTGTTGGTTAGGTGGTTTATTTCGCACCTACCTATATCTATGGTAAAGAATGAACAAGGTATGAGGTGGTCTAAAAGATTGATGTCACTTTCACATGTTGATATCCGCTGGTATTATCGTTCTTTAGAAGACATTACCATCATTGATCGCTGTGGGGAATTCCATAATGTCCCTCTACTTGGAATTAGGGGAGGCATTACTTACAACCCTTGTTTAGCTTTGCGACAATTTGGATACTCTAGGAGAGATGGCCCTCATGAGGTACTCATCCAAGGAATTGTGTTTGACTACGAAAGCGATACCCAAGGTTACCGTCAAAGATTTATACGAGTTTGGAGTATGGTTAACAAAGTTGATAGCAAGACGCTGGGGCGTAAGAATTCCGTTCCTTTGGAACCTTATCTTAAATGGGTGCGAGCTCGCGCTCAAAGTCTTAAGATGCCTTATGAAGCCGTTTTACCTGTCATCATGGAGCCAATAGTTGAGGGAGACGTTCCACATACAATCCTCTATCTTGATATGCCTACTACTCTTGAAGATTTTCAAAACGCTTGGATTCAGTTAAAAGGAGAGTGAGACACCTTTGAAGCTAAGTTCTATGAGGGCGAGAAGAATATATTAGAGCTTACAAGGGAACTTCATGAAGAAAGGGGTTTAAACACCTACATTGCACCAAAGAGGATGCGCACAACTTTTTTGTCTTAGGAGTTTACTTTATGCTTATTTAAGTTGTTGTAAGCCCAAGAGGCGTGTTTGTATCCAAATCGGAACTATTTAATGCAAGTTAACGTTTGTTCACTCTTTGTCTATACAAACTTAAATTCTTTAAATCCTTGAAATCATTCACATATACATATTCATGCATCATATCATAAGAAAGCTTTTCACAACATGTTTCCTTATCTTTATACTATTTATTTCAGTAAGGATGGATCTCGAACAGACAGTGAAAGACTTGCAAGCTCATAATGTTCAGTTCCAAGTCACCTTGATAACCTTGGCCAAACGGAAACAAGAGCTAATGACAACATTAACAACCAAAAAGAAGAAATAGAAGGCCCTCATCAACACGGGGAAGAGATTCAGAGAACAGATTCGCCAATTGCAAGTAGTCGAAGACTCCTCTAAGGAGGATGAGAACCAAGCAGAAGAGGCAAGAAACACCCGTGTTGAAGATGTGAATGATCAAGATTCTAAAGATGAGGATCACTTTGACGAATAGTACCCACCTGCTGGCGAGGAAAAGTACAAAGAATTGGAGGATAGGCTAAAGGCAGTTGAAATTCAAGCTGTGCTTGGCTTGGATTTTAGTGATTTGGGCCTAGTTCTTGTGGTCGTCATTCCTTATAAGTTCAAAACACCAGTCTTCACCAAGTATGATGGGGTCTCATGTCCCAAACTACATCTAAGATCTTACGTACGCAAAATACAACCACACACTGCTGACAGAAAATTATGGATTCACTTTTTTCAGGAGAGTCTAGTTGGAACTCAGTTAGAGTGGTTTCATCAATTAGAAAGTTCCCGTGTCCATACGTGGGAGGATTTGGCCACTGCCTTTTATCACCAGTATCAATATAACACCGACTTGGCACCAACGAGAGTTCAGCTTCAGAATATGACCATGGGAAGTGACGAAGGATTTAAAGTATATGCCCAAAAGTGGAGGGACCTTGCCAATAGGGTCCAGCCACCTTTGACCGAAAGAGAGCTGGTTGATATGTTTATGGGTATGTTAACTGGTCCGTTCTTCAACCTGTTAATTGGAAGTTCTTCGTCCGAATTCACCAAGTTGATTTTAACTGGTGAAAGGATTGAAAGCGGTATTAGAAGCGGCAAAATTTCCATGGCATCTGGTTCCACATCCAACTCTGTCAGAAGGCCCTTCACTGGAAAAAAGGAAACAAATGTTGTGTATGGGGCAAGAGCCCCTACCAAGAAGGACCATCATTCATCTATAAATGTTGTATTAATTTCCAACCCTCAACCTACTCAAAGGCAACCCTCCAACAATCAGAGACCTGAAGTTCCCCGACGACAATTTACAAGAATAAGCATGTCATTATCACAAGCCTTACAACATCTGCTAAAGGCCAATTTGGTGACTCTGCGCAATCCACCACCCAACCCTGATGTTTCCTCACCTAATTACAAACCTAATGTGAAATGCGCATACCATTCCAACAGCCCCGTCCATGAGACCGATCAGTGCTGGGCATTGAAAAACAAAATTCAGGATCTAATAGATAATAAGACAATTGAGTTTGATCCACCCGCTACTCCAAATGTGATAACCGTGCCGATGCCAAAACATGGCAAAGGGGTTAATGCCATTGATGATGTTACTTTTATCGCATATGTTGAAGATTTAACAACTCCCTTGACCATTGTGAAAGCTAATTTGCTAAAAGCCGGTGTGTTTCCTGGATGTTCCAAAGATTGTTCCTGTTGTGATCAACAAGAAAATAGATGTGAGCTACTAAAGAAAGGTGTGCAACGCCTGATAAATAGCTGCGAGATTCTATTCTAAAAGATTCCCACCATCAGAAATTCAATCGACAAAGCTGAAGATTTTGCCATCATAACAAGTTCAAACAAACCTCTTAGGATCTCGTCCAAAGGTCCTATCAGGATTTCGAATGAACCAATCATTGCTCCTCTCATAATCACTATTGTCGGACCTGTTTCATACGCCTCTGATAAAGCAGTGCCATGGAATTACGGTGCCGAGGTTTATTACCATGGGGTAAAACAAGATTCTTGGCTTAATGATAATGAAACTGGTGTTACTAATGTTACTGGTTCTAGAAAGTTCACAAGAACAGGAAGGATCTTTTCCCCTGTTATCTCACCACCAACCACTACCACAGTTCCAGTCTGCATAATCAATGGCAATTCTGATGCCAATACTAAAGGGAAAGGGAAAGAAGGTGGGCCTTCTAGGGAAGAGGCACCTGCTAAAAAGTTCGTTATGGAAGAACCATCCACTCAAGAGATGGAAGAGATTCTGAAGATCATCAAGAAAAGCGACTTCAAAATAGTCGAGCAGTTGGGGAAAACCCCTTCTAAGATGTCAATGTTATCCTTATTACTATGTTCTGACGCCCATGCACAAGCTTTGATTAAGTTTTTGAAGATGGTTCATGTGCCTCAAGAAACCACAGCCGATCAATTTGAGAACTGCGTAGCAAGTCTGACAGATGACAATGGTATGGGGTTCTCCGACGCAGATTTAACTCCCATGGGAAAGAATCATAATAAAGCCTTGCATGTTTCTGTTGTATGTAAAGGGACGACTTTGTCTCATGTCTTGGTGGATATCAGATCATCTTTAAATGTGTTACTTAAAGGCGCTTTAGATCGGCTAGACTGTGAAGGTTTGGTTTTGAAACAAAGTAATATTGTTGTGAGGGAATTTGATGGGTCGAGAAGGATGGTTCATGGAGAGGTGGATCTCCCAATTAAGGTGGGTTCACAGATTTTCAACTCCACATTCTATATAATGGACATACGGTCTGCGTATTCTTGCTTGCTTGGGCACCCATGGATCCATGGGGCAGGAGCGGTCACTTATACTCTCCACTAGAAGTTAAAATATCCAGTTCAAGGGAAGGTTGTCACTGTTTACGGAGAGGAAGAATTTATGGTAAGCCATCTCAATTATTTCAAGTACGTAGAAATGTATGGTGAATTCATAGAAACTCCTTGCCAGACGTTTGAAGTTGTGGTCGCCACCAAAATCTCCTCCGACACTCCAAGAGTTGATAAAGTTATCCCCAAGATGGTTTCTCTTAAAGATGCCCGTGCTGTGGTAGAAGAAGGAAACAATGAGATGTAGGGTCAACTCCTCGACATCCCGTTTAAGGCAGACAAGTTTGGGTTAGGTTTCACCTCCCAAGCTCAGAAAGAAGTAAGAAGTGCTCGTGCTGGCAAGCCGCCTCTCCACCTCAAAAATCTTGAAGTGAACACTGTAGAAGACTCTGATGATGAGTGTGCTTTCGAAGACTGGATCTACCCAACAACCAAAGGGAAGCTCAACAATTGGCATGAAAAGGATTTCATTCCTGTTTCTTTCATTGAGGAGTAATTACTGTTTACTTTTTCTGTCAATTCAAGAACTCTATGTCTGTAATATTATTTCCAAACAATAACTTCTAAGCCATGTGCCTTGCCTGGGGCACTTTGGTCCATTTGTTAAGGGTTTTGCTCATGTTTCATCTATCATATGATCATTTAATATAAACCATTGGACCTCTTTGCATTCAAATTTTATGTTCATTGTCTTTTATTTTCTTTATTACTTTTTTCAATAGCCATGTATCTTACATGTGCACACGCACACACATTTACAAATCATCACCCACTCTGGATCTTATTGTCAACAACTCTACTATTGCTAAGTATGATTTAGAACATCCAATTTACCAAGCCGAAGAAGAAGGCGAGGAAGATTGTGAAATACCAGGGGAACTAGCCAGACTTTTAATACAAGAAGAGAAAGCTATTCAAACTCATGAAGAGCCACTTGAAGTCATCAACTTAGGTACTGAGACAGATAGGAGAGAGATCAAGATAGGCGCCAACCTAGAAGGCAGTATCAAAAGAAGATTGGTTCAGATGCTACATGACTACATGGAAGTATTTTCTTGGTCATATGAAGATATGCCAAGGTTGGATACCGATATTGTGGTTCATCGTCTTCCTATGAAGGAAGACTGCCCTCCTGTTAAACAAAAGGTTCGTTGGATGCGACCGGATATGTCTGAGAAGATAAAGGCTGAGGTAATGAAGCAGTTCGATGCAGGTTTTCTGGCTGTCACATCTTATCCTCAATGGGTTGCAAATGTAGTTCCTGTGCCAAAGAAAGATGGAAAGGTCCACATGTGTGTAGATTATAGGGATCTGAATAGGGCAAGCCCCAAGGATGACTTCCCTCTACCTTATATTGACTTCTTGGTTGATAATACCGCTCAACACAAGGTATTTTCCTTTATGGATAGATTTTCTGGCTACAACCAAATCAAGATGGCTCCTGAAGACATGGAGAAGACAACTTTCGTTACGCAATGGGGCACCTTTTGCTACAAAGTCATGCCGTTTGGATTGAAGAATGCAAGGGAAACATATCAAAGAGCTATGGTAGCTTTGTTTCATGATATGATCCATCATGAAATAGAGGTCTATGTGGACGATATGATTGCAAGGTCTCAAACTGAGGAAGAACATCTCGATCACTTGCAGAAGCTATTTGAGAGGTTGAATAAATACAAGTTGAGATTGAACCCTAATAAGTGTACATTCGAAGTAAGATCTGGGAGGCTCCTAGGTTTTATCGTCAGTGATAAAGGCATCGAAGTTGATCCTTCCAAAGTAAAAGCCATTCAAGAAATGCATGTTCCTCATTTTGAAAAGGAGGTTAGAGGATTCCTGGGTCGCCTTAACTACATCGCTCGTTTCATATCCCACCTGACCGCTACTTGTGAACCGATCTTTAAACTCTTGAAGAAAGACCAGGTAATCAAGTGGAATGACAATTGTCAAGTTGCCTTCGATAAAATCAAAGAGTATTTGCAAGAACCTCCTATTCTGATGCCTCCAGTGGAAGGAAGACCATTAATCATGTATTTGACAGTACTAGAGAACTCTATGGGGTGTGTGTTGGGTCAGCATGACGAGTCTGGCCGAAAAGAGCACGCAATTTACTACCTAAGCAAAAAGTTTACCGACTGTGAAACCAGATATTCACTGCTCGAGAAAACTTGTTTTTCTTTAGCGTGGGCTGCTCGCCAGCTAAGGCAGTATATGCTGACTCACACTACTTTGTTAATTTCTAAGATGGACCCTATCAAATACATCTTTGAGAAACCGGCCCTATCTGGAAGAATAACTAAGTGGCAAATGATTCTGACTAAATACGATATTCAATATACGACATAGAAGGCCATCAAAGGAAGCGTGTTGGCGGATCATTTGTCTCACCAAGCTATTGATGATTATCAATCTATGAATTTTGACTTCTCGGATGAAGAAATTATGTTGGTGACCGACTGTGCAAAACCGAGTCCGTATGACGGACCTAAACTGAGATCTCGATGGACCATGGTTTTTGATGGGGCTTCCAACTCTTTGGGCAATGGAATAGGCACTGTAATTATCTCTCCTGAGGGTTTCCATACTCCCTTCACATCCAAATTATGCTTTGATTGTACGAATAACGTGGCGGAATACGAAGCATGCATCCTGGGATTGAAAGCTGCCATTGATTTGTGAATCAAACACCTGAGTGTTTTTGGAGACTCTGCTTTAGTGATTAGCCAGGTAAAAGGGGAACGGGACACCAAGCATCCTAACTTCATTCCTTACAAGGAGCTTGTGTTGACTCTAATACCATACTTCGAAGAGATCACTTTTGAGCATTTTCCTAGAGAAGAGAATCAATTGGCTGATGCTTTGGCCACTATGTCTTCTATGTTTAAAATCAGTTGGGACAATGAATCTCCCATGATTATGATTGAGAGATTTGACGAACCTGCACATTGCAATGAGATCGACACCGACGAAGAAAAACCATGGTATCATGAGGTGAGGAGGTATCTTGAGGTACAAGAATATTCCGAGGGGGCTTCCATCATTGATAAAAAGTTCTTGCGAAGATTTTCGGCTAAATTCTTTCTAAGCGGCAGAATTATATATAAACGCAACCATATTTTACTCTACTCCGATGTGTGGACAAGAAGGAGTCAGAGGAGATTATGGAAGATATGCATAATGGCCTCTTTGGAACCCATTCCAGTGGACATACTATGGCCAAGAAAATCCTAAGAGCTGGTTATTATTGGTCAACCTTGGAAACCGATTGCCATCAACACTCTAGGACTTGCCACAAGTGCCAAATCTACGCTGACAAGGTCCATGTACCTCCTATTCCTCTCAATGTCATGACTGCTCCGTGGCCATTCGCAATGTGGGGCATTGAAATGATTGGATAGATTAAACCTACTGCTTCCAACGTACATTGTTTCATCCTTGTCGCCATCGACTATTTTACCAAATGGGTCGAAGCTGCCTCCTATGCCTCAGTAACCAAGGATGTGGTAGCCAGGTTTATCAAACATAACCTCATCTTCCGTTATGGTATTCCTGAAAGGATCATTATAGATAATGGGACTAACCTCAATAATGCTATGATTACTGAGCTTTGCACTCAGTTTAAGATCAAGCATCACAATTCTTCTCCATATAGACCAAAAATGAATGGTGCAGTTGAAGCTGCCAACAAAAATATCAAGAAGATTGTGCAAAAGATGGTGGTAACATACAAAGACTGGCATGAGATGTTACCGTTTGCCCTCCACGGCTACCGCACTTCGGCTCGAACATCAATCGGGGCAACTCCTTTCTCTCTAGTATATAGCATGGAAGCTGTTCTGCCAGTGGAAGTTCAGATTCCCTCGTTGAGGATTATGATTGAGGCAGGTTTAGGAAAAAACGAGTGGATTCAAACGAGATTGGATCAACTGGACTTGATTGATGAAAAACGATTAGCTGCTATTTGTCATGGTCAAGCGTATCAAAAACGTATGATCAAGGCATTCAACAAAAAGGTTAAGCCTAAGGTATATCAAGTTGGTGACTTGGTGATAAAACGCATCATTTTACCACAAGGTGACCCCCCAGAGGAAAATGGACTCCCACCTATTAAGGGCCATTTGTGGTCAAGAGAGTTTTCTCTGGCGGTGCCATGATGCTGACTACCATGGATGGCGAGGATTTCTCGCATCCGGTCAACGCAGATATAGTCAAAAAATACTACGCATGAGAGACTCATTAGGTTGACACACCTAAGCAAAAAAGGGCATCCCGGTAAACCAAAAGGTTTGGGCAAAAATTAGAGATATATGCAAAAGTTTGTACACCCGGCAAGTTGAAAACCCGAAAGGGCGACTTGGGAAAAAAAGGTATCCTGGTGGACCGAAAACCCGAAAGGGCGGTTCAGGCAAAAATTAAGGATTAAAAGCGTATGACTATGTCCCGTGGAATCAACACAGTCAATTCAAATGGTCCTGGACCAATCCAATCAACTTCGATCAACGGCAGGGGACGTTCGAAGACATTGGGGCAATAGTAAAGCTGGAAGACAATGAGATCATTTCACATGGCTATTTATTTTCATTTCTCAATTTTGTTTTCCTTTTTGGCGATTTCCTCTTACTAGGATTTCCGTCTCTATGTACAAAAATGCCTATTCATGGGCAAAATATCAATACAAATATACTTCAAAGTACAAAATTTTCTATCTCTGTTTTGAATGCAAAAGTTGTCCAATGATTAAAATTGAATGAACATATGCATATGAACATAATTAAAGTTATTTAACACATGTGTCCTGCCAATCAACAACATCAACAAAACATCAGCGCACAGCAGCAGTAAGCATCTCTTTTAATGTATGTGAAATAGCCCCACAGAGTTATCTCATCAACATTATCCCCACCAGGGCGGTGATGATAGACCTTTCCCCAACGGAGTTGCCCACAAAATCTCCTTACACGGGATAATCCCCGGCCAGAGTCTCAACCTCTTGGCAACTTTCTCCCCATCTAAAGCCTATGAGATCTCTTCCTAAAAGGGAATTCACCTCCTCAACAGGTTTTAATTCCCCAACAGAGTTATTTCCCCAGCTGAGTATATACTCCCCAGCAAGTCTAAATTGTCCGGCTGAGCCCATGATCCCTAGTTGAGTATATCTTCTCCAACTAGAGTTTTCATCCCCAGCGGAGTATATCTTCCAACCAAGGTCTTTTATCCCCATATGAGCCCATCATCCCCGGCTGAGCCCGTCATCCCCATTTGGATGTATCCTCCCAAAACTGAGTCTATCTTACCTGATTGAGTCTATACTCTCCAGTTTAAATTTCCTTCTCAAATGACTGCAAATCACAGGGCCATAATCCCTGATCCCCAGTAAAGCCTTCAACAGAGACTTTATTATTTCCGAGATGCTTTGAAGCCTGGATCCGACCAGATATTAGCACGATTTTCAAGTTACTGAAGCCTGGACCCGACCAGATAACAATTTGACTTTTCAAGTTATTGAAGCCTGGACCCGACCAAATAACAGATTGACTTTTTGAGTTTCTGAAGCCTCGACCCGACCAGATAACAGTTGATCTCATTTCTCAAAACGCTATGAAACCTGGACCGACCAGATAATAGCCTAACTCTTCAAATATATAGAAGAACCTGAACTCAATCCGACCAAGGTTTAATTTATTTTCCCCAATAGAGTTGTCTCTCTATCCCCAACAAATGGCTGAGAAACCTGGACCCGACCAGATATTAGTTCTCATTTCCATCCTTTCAAGAAAGCCGTTGCGAAGCCTGGATCCGACCAGATAGCAATCATCCTCAGAGATTCATTGTGAAACCTGGAAACCGACCAATTAATAACTAAATCCCCAAGCAGTTTATTGTGAAACCTGGACCCGACCAGATAATAATTCACCTTATCAACCTCAGAAATCTGCAAAACCTGGACCTGACCAGATAACAGTTTTCAAACAGTTTATTGTAAAGCCTAGATCCGACCAGATAATAGTTAACTTCCGTATCCCCAGCAAGTTGTGGTGAAGCCTGGATCTGACCAGATAACTTTTCAATTTCAAGGAATTTTTTGTAAATCCTGGAATTCGACCAGATAACTGTTAATTCATCTCATCCTCCAATAAGTGGTTGTAAAGCCTGAACCTGACCAAATAGCAGTCAACTACTTTATCCTTAGCAACTGTGAAGCCTGGACCCGCCCAGATAGCAGTCGACTACTTCATCCTCAGCAACTGTGAAGCCTGGATCCGACCAGAAAACAACTGACATTGGAGTAATCTTCCCCAGTAAAAACATCATTTCAACAAAATTTGAAGATATGCATATTCTTCATCTCTAACAAGCAATCAGGGATTCAACCTCCGAAGATTTCCTCAGCAGTAGTCAGGGATTTATTTTCCCGGATGAAAACACACATTTCACATTCATACATCATAGCATATACATACTAATGCATTTAGCATGATACAACATCTGGTGAACATCATGCAAGCATCTGCATTTTACTAACCCCTTTCCTCCCAAGTAAAACATCAAGTTTTAGTATAAATCGACAAGAATATTTATGCTGATACTTTTTCCAACGTTTACCACCATTCCTCCAAATGGCATCTATAAGCCTATTCACGATTCATCTTCGAGTGAAAATTTTTGGGCACTCTAATGTTCAATCATCTTTCACCTTCAAGTCACGAATGATAGATTTACCAATCTGACTCTTCAGGTGTAAGAAGATTAAACAGGGGCAGCTGTTGTACCCCAAAATTTTCCCTCTCATTTCTCAAGGAATCACCTTGGATCCTCAAGTTTTCTTCCATCCAATTCCAAGCCTTGAATTATCAACTTTTCAAGAAATTCATTCGCAAGGGCAAAATGGTCAAAAACACACTGAAAAGTCAAACCATGACTTTTAGATCCAAATCAAGTTTCAACAATTATATTTCATCAAAACATGAAATTGATTCATCAAAAAAATCAGAAGTCAGAAGTTACTTTGAAAATCAAATTTTCTAAACATTAAGAAAATTTTCTAAGTGTCTAGAGAATATAATACTTCAGAACTTCTGAGCCAACCTCTATGCAAGTGCAGTCAGAAGTTGCAAACATGGTTCAACACGTAGTCTTCAGTCAGAACATGGATTTTCAGCATCTACGCAAGTTCAGTCAGAGTTTACTAGGGTAATGCAAAGAAGGTAATAAAGCGTAATACGAAGCCTGAAAGCTCCTTCATAACATGCTGGAGCCAGAAGGTAAGAGGATCAGAAGATTGGATGCTACGCTGAAGCAGAACTTCTAATCCATAGTTTTCAAAGGTAAATCAAAGAAGGTTACTGAAAAACCTAGGGAATCCTTTAGAACATGCTGAGGCAACAAGGTACAAAGATCAGAATTTGGATGTTTGTCCTAAATGGAACTTCTGATCCATAATTAAGCAATGATGCAAAATCTCACATTACAGGATTTCTGATTTTGATAAATCTCATCATATTTAATGCTCATTAATGCTTACAACCACTTTTGAGTCTTTGTCCAAAGGATCTCTCCACGTGTAGTGTAGAAATACTTTTGTACATAATTAGGTAAGGGTCCATGCACTAATTTTTGCTTGTGGGTTCACTTTTCCTTAATCCCTTCTTGCTAATCCAGCCTAAGTTAAAACTGTCAACTATCACACCTTTTTTGAACTTGCTTCAAGAGTAAGTCAGCATCTAGCATATGATGTTGGCGCTACTTGACATTTCAAACACACAAAACTTTTCCTATAAATAGAACACCATTGGTCACTGAGAAAGGGTCCAGAAATTTTTTTGTGAAAGAGGTCAAAATTTTGAGAAAGAAAAGCCTTGAATCCCTGCCAAAATTCCAAGAGTTCCAAGAACTGTAAACACAAGACATAAGACCTCGTTAACTTTTCTTTCCTTGCATTCAAAAACTCCACTTGTTCTCAATTATTTCTTGACTAAAAACCATTCACACAATTTTTGATCCACACGTTGAAAACTGTCTAAACTTCTGTGTTCATATTGCTATACACTTTCCATCCATCCACTCAAAGAAATCATAACATCACCTCCTTGCCATCCCCAGAAGTTGAAAACTTTCAGCTTACTGAGTACGTGAAGAAGCTGTTCAGAGCATCATCAGAGTTGAGGTTAACTCCGATTCACAGAACTTCTTCCAGCTGCAAGGTAAGTTTCTGCTGACCCTCACCACATTACTTAAGCATTACCAGATTTACATGCTCAGATACAATGTAGATATCAGGTTTTTGGTGTCATATATATTCTGAGATTTCATGCATTCTGTCTGCCTAAGTAGGGAATAAATCAATTCAGAACCTCTTGAAGGAATTAGAACTCAGAATTAGGATTAGCAAATTCATACGTGCCTCTGATTTGTAGTTCTGATATTTCCTATTTCTCAAACGCTATGACACATGCTATAACTGTTCTATGCATGTCTTCTGTTTTATGGAGAAATAACCAAATTACAGATGTTCTGACTAGCATAGAGAGAGAGAGAGAGAGACCAAGTTCTTCCAGTGGTCTCAGAACTTCTGAAGTCTGTTTTGTTTCCAGTGGTTTCATAACTTCTGAAAACTACTGTGTTCCCAGTGGGTTCAGAGCTTCTGACCTTATAGATTTTCACTAACAGGTTTCGATATTGCAGCGTGCCAGGGTCAGAACCTCTGACTTCATTTTATCAGCGACACACTCATTCTTTTTCCTTTTTTTCCCATTATTTTTGCTATCACTCTTCATTCCATTAATCAGAAAACATCAAAAGAGTTTCCTTCACACTTTATTTTATTTCTTAAAACAAAAGACCAAAAATAGTTTCTTAAAACAAGACAAGTTTGTTTCACATTTTTTTATACATTCTTATACATTTCAATATGGTTGTAATAATAACTTAGGATTTATTATTACTTGCAATCCCCATATATAAATAGGTATCCCCATCCCTTAAATATTGTAATAGCGTAGGACTTTACGTTTTTGCAATTTATCGCTTTCAAATGTAAATGCTAGTAATTAGGCGTGTATGGCAAGATAAAACCAACAAGTAGACCACCAAAAATCAAAGACAAATGCATGAAATCAAACACATTTGCACACATGCACCCTTAGGGTAATCTCACTTGTTGCCTTACAAAAATGACCATGTTATGCATGTGGGATGTCTTAGCACAAACAAATTGAAAATACAAGATCATAGTCCCTCGATGATGCTATCAAAGTTGCCTTTCAAAATGATCTTAGTCCCTAAAGAAAAATGCTAAGACATCTCACAACATTGCTATCATGATCATACAATGACCCAACGCCCGTCCCTTCACATCCAACGATGGGGCTTCATACCAAATCAATGGTAAGATAGCAACATCTAAAGGAGGAGGAAAAGCACATCTAAGACCTTTTGAGTAGGTAGATTACTTTTAGTTACTTGCTCACTCTCAAAACAAATATCCTTGCTATTTTTAAAACAATCACATACACTTTTAAAACATCTTTAAAAAACTTTCCAAACATTGAAATATTTTCAAAAGCTCAACACTTTGTATACGTTCTTACGAACGAGAACTATTACAAATTTTACCTAAACATTGGAACCTTTTCAAAATACTTTCAAAAACCATACAAAGCACATTTTCAAACAAAAGCAAGTGATCTAGCAAGTAACTAAAAGCCCATGGAAAACCATGGATGAAAAGGGTGCTAACACCTTCCCTTTTCATAATCTACCCCCCGAACTCAAAACATCTCTAAAGGTCTTTCCTGTGCTTTTTCACCTTTCCTTTTGGATAAAAGAAAAGTCGGTGGCGACTCTTGCTAAACCGCAACATTTGCAAACACAAAATGCAAAACACCCAAGTCAGTTCTCCCACTATATCACACTTCCACTCTATGATTCACACCTTCATCTACATCATTAACAACCGCCATTAAATCTTCAAACAGGAAGAGCGATTTCATCATCATCATCTTGAATCAAAGATGAAATCAAAGAAGAAGAGAAGGTGAATCATATAACGGGAACAAACCTGAGTTCTTGAAGGAGCTTGCTTGTTGTTCATGTCATCGTCCATTGAAGGACCGTCAGTGGTACTCCGACAAGTTTTTTGGGCGAGACTGTCAGTGAAGTGGAAAAGGAGCATCACTGTGTATCGATGATGAAGACGCAGGGAAGTGTGGCGGTGGACTTTCGATTGCAATGGAAGAAGACGGCGAGGTCAAATTTGAAGATCAATCAACACTTCCTTTTGAACCCTTCACTCCCTGAACGCACCGTATCCTTTTTATATATTCCATTTCTTATTCTTTAATCTAATTCAATCAATATAATATATTGCTGAAAAATAAACAAAATCGTGAGAGGACATAGAAGAGGAAGATGAAGTCAACGATGGTCGGAGAATTGTGACGGAGAAATGGAGTTCGTCGAATAAACTGAGTATAGAAGAGGATAAACGGCGCCGTAGGTCAAAGGGAAGGAAGGTTGAAAATAACAATGCTGTTGAACCCTAATCCCTTTTCAGATTTATATCGTATAATTTTGTTTCTTTATATATCTTTGTTTATTTTTAATTCAAATTAAATAAAGGTCAACCTCATAATTGTGATGATAATAAGATCTGGGCCAAAAATAATCTTGTTGAGCCCATGGTTTATCTTTTGGGTGTTGTTGAATGGTATAAAAAATAGCTTCATGGACTTTTAATGGGCCTAGCGCCGGAGTTCCTTTACTACACTCCCCAATCCAACTCAACACCCCCTGACTTTTCTAATCTCATTAAGATTTTAGTTTTTCTTCTAGTTTAATTTTTTCTCTTAGTTGATAATAAAAATGATACAAAAATAGTAGAATATTTTTAGATTCTCTTTAGAATTTTATTAGAATTTTTTATTATTTTCATGTTTAATAATCATTTTCGTTGTCATTTTTAGTTAAGATTTTGTGATAGAATATTGATGCAACTTTCGCGATGGGAAATGTTTGGAGATTAATTTTTGATCAATCATGCGGAGCAACTTCTGTAGAGTTTTCTTATCACTTGTGTGGCTTCGAAGAGGAAACGGACCTTCTTCATTCGGTATCATCGCGACCTCATTTTGTTCCTCATTTTCACACTTTATTGCTTTCTAGATACCATGAGAAGTAGGAAATAAAGAGCGTTCGCTCGAAGTCCCTGTTTAAAGACCTGTAGTAGGCATTCCGCACTTCATTTGCTATATGTGTTGTGCTTGTGTTTGTTTACTTTCTTGTTGATCGATGAGTCACTCAATTTAGAAATTGAGATCACGACTTTGCTCTCAGTGCATGCTCCCTATAGGATTTTATCGCTTTCCTTTATTTCTTGTTGATCGATGAGTCACTCAATTTAGAAATTGAGATCACGACTTCGCTCTCATTGCATGTTCCCTATAGGATAGTTTTGTTAGACTTTCTTTGGGATGCTAACCTAGACAGGATCTCTCTAGGTATGCTCTCTTGAGTTTATTGGCTAGTTTTCTTTATCCTTGTACATACCATGTTCCCTTAGGATGCGCTTGCTCCACTCAGATGCAAGTTAGACCTTAGGTTATAAACCATGCATGCTAATATTAGGTAGACGTTTCCCTTTTGTTAATACAAACCTTAGGACCACCATTGTATGATAACACTAGGTTATAGATAGGCTAGTCTCCCTTAGACTCTTTTCTTTCCCTTTTTGCATCCTTGCACCTAAAACAAAAACTTATTTTCTTAGCAAATAAAAAACATGCTAATCATACTTAAAACCCTTTTTCAAGGTAACAAAAACACAAACCAATTCAAATCATTTTGTGCGCTAGAGCACCTTTTCTCTAAAACCCTTTTCAGGTAAGGACATGTTTAATTTACTTCTGTGCCAACGCATAAGTCTCCAAAGGTTGAGCTGCGGAAGAAGGCGGAGTTAACTTCGTCCATAAAAAACACAAACAAACAAAAACATAAGAGCCGAACTACGGTAGCTCTGATTCCTCAAAAAGGATACTGTTGTATCCCAAAATATTCCCTCCCATATTTCTCAACACATGGCAAGTGAGGTCCCCAAATTGCTCAAGGAAGTTCAAGAGTTGACCAGACAAACTCTCTCCTAAGCTAGTCTACCTCAAATAAGGGTTTCATTTTGCATCAAGATGCTTGAAGTCCAAAGGATCCCAAATTCTCACCATTGTCCCTAATATGTTCTCAAGGCCATCCATATCAAGTTTCAAGCCTTGCAGAGGAAGTTTGCTCAGTCAATTGCTCAAATACCTAGAAATCAACTGTGGTCCACATGCAGTCAAAATTCAAGACTTTTGGTCCATATCTTCATTTTTAAGTATCATCCATCATTTTATCAAGGGTTGATCATGATTCATCAAGTATTGCTCACAATTCATCAAAACCCCAAAAGTTGCTGAAATTAGGGTTTTGTAGAAAAAGTCAACTCAACTTTGACCAAGCATAACTTTCTCATACTTTATAAAAAATGACCCATCCAAAGCTCATTTTGAAGAGGATGAAATTCCCTTCTTCTCCAGCTCCCAAGTTCAGAATATGCACTCACAAAAAGATATGAATTTTGACATTATAGGTCATTTTGAAAAGTCAACAAAAACACCTTTTGGGTAAAAGCTTCATACATGAACATGGAAGATTTAATTGAGATGAGACCAAAAGGTTTGCTTAGAGTACATCCTAAGCTTTCTAAAAAGTCCAAGAACACCCTCCTAGGGTCAAAATTGAGAGAGTTATGCATTGGCCAAGTTGACCATTTTTGCAAAATTGCCAAAAGTTAAATGTGCTCAAATTTGCATTTTTTTGCTAAATGGGCCTAACTTTTTATGCTTTCACCTCACTCATAACATGGTCCACGACCCAAATGCTCACTCACATGTTATTTGCTTCATTATTTATTTTATTTTGATTTTTGATTTATTAAAAATTGAATTAAATCAAATAATTGGTAAATAATAACAAAGATTTGTTTTGATTGGATTTTTAAACAGAATCATAAACTCATTATGCTGGCATATCAGAATCAGACCATATCAAGGCTGATTGGTACGAAATTGGCATGATTAGGCCAGATTTAGAAGGATATCATACAAATTGAAAATCAAATCAAATCTCATCAAAGCTTCAAGATTTAATCCAAGTTTGTTAACCTAGTTCAGGCTATGTTATATAAGAAGGTTTGCAGATCAAAGAAAGGGGCTAGAGGCGTGAAACTGCTAGAAGAGGAACTCAGGATTCTTGACAAAAAGTGAGATCCAAATTCTGGAATAGAAGGCTAATCAAGGAGTTTCAAAGCGAGAAATCAATTCCCTGACGTTGCAGGAAGAATTCCCAATCAGTTGTCGGCGTCAGCATATCTATAATATCCTCCTACCATTCTCACGGTTTGCAAAATTGTCCACCTTCAATTGCTGTAATTCTTGCATATTCAGCATGTTTTAATTGCGTATTTGTATTCATCATCATGTTTGCAATGTTTCTGTATAGTTTGATTTGAGTTACAGTGCAGGGATAAACTTTTGCCATTGTTAGGGTTTTGTGCCCTAATTTGGGGTTTTGGTTTTCAAGCGAAATCAGACAGAATAATGGGTACCATGATATCAGAGTTTCAAATCCAGCTGATCCATGGTCCCCAATTGATTTCATATTGCATATACTTGATTTTTGAATGACACAAATTTCAGCAACAGACCTGCGTCTGTAGGTAAAAGAATCAGAACTTAAAACGACAGTTCCAGGGAAGAAGACAATAGCGTGTCACAGCCTGATTGGCTGATTCAAATTCTGGCCAGAAACTTGTTGTTCTGATATATATTGTTTATTTTTATTATATTAATAAACTAATATCCAGCGCAGTTGGTCAGAAGAAGGAAGTCAGAAGCTCATTGTTCTGGGTTCGATCCCAGGCGTGAGCTTTTGGTATTTTCTCCTTTGTTTTCGCAAGAGCCAGCACGTACACCTTCTGAGGATCATCACCTTCCTGATCCACCAGCATGCACCAGATCCAGTGCATCATCTTCTGGATCCATCAGCCAGAACCAGATCCAGTGCATTATCTTCTGGATCCCAGTCAGGACCAGATCCAGCACGTACAGGCCATTATCTTCTGGATCCCAGTCAGGACCAAATCCAGCACGCGTAGGCCATTATCTTCTGGATCCCAGCCAGAACCAGATCCAACGCACCCCATCTTCTGAAGGTCATCATCTACTGGATCTACCAGCCAGGATCAGGCCCAGTGTCCCCATCTTCTGAGGGCCACCATCTTCTGGATCCGTTAGCCAGAGCCAGATCCACTGACAACAGGGCCCTTTGGTTATTTCTATTATTTTGCTTTAAATTCTTTTCTTTAATTATTCTGTTTTTTTATCAACACCAAAATTATTTTTCTAAAATCAACCAACCAAAATCACAAAAAGAAGAGTTATTTTCTTAATAAATGTTTTTTTAATTAATTAGTTTAATTAACTTAAGGCAATTCTAATTTCTTTCACAATTAAAATTAATTAGAACTTAGGATTTTCTTTTTTAATTCAATTATTTCATTATTTTCTTAAATAACAAAGATGACAAAAACATGTTTTCTTTAATCAATTACAATTAGGTTTAGTCAAGGGTCAAAACCCTAATCGCCTCGCATTTAATTCGCCCTGCGCTTATTATTTATTTTTGCCAATATTGTTGTAACTGCTCACTGGTTTGTAATAGTTTAATTTAGGGCTTTTACTTATCGCTTATTTTTCCGGGTTTTTGGCTATGTAATTAATCCCCCTCCCTGAAGCCTTGTAATAGTGTAGATTTACTTTATCGCATCTTAATTTGTGCAAATATTTAACTATCTAGATGTATGTTAATAGGATTGTATGACCAGATTGCATGATAATTTAATACAGTTAGAAAACCCTAATGTGCAAAGATAAATAACTGAAAACAAATCACTCGCACATGTCACTCCTAGGGTATACTCACACTTCGGTTGCCTTTGGTAAACGATCATTAAGCATAGGGTGTCTTAGTGGTTACCCTTCTGTAAAAAAAGATCAAATGTCCCGTTCGGATGTTGCCTCAGAATGTTGCCTCGGAAAGGTTGCCTAAAAATGTTTCCTCGAATATGATCTTAAGACTCTAGGGTTATTACTAAGTCATCCTAACATTGCTTTAGTGATTGTACGTCTCTTTCGAATTGACCCTTTACAACTCCAACGACGGTGCTACCTATTTCTCAATAGTAGGATAGCGTTGTCTAAAGGAAACAAGGATATAAACAATCTTTTTTTCGAGTAGGTAGATGCTATTAGGTACTTGCTCAAATCAAAACTTTTCACACTTACACTTTTCAAACAAATTTTCAAAACAACTTCGTCACACTCTTGAGGACTGATACAAGGGTTATCACGAAGTAAAACATTTTCAAAAAACAAAGCACATACACAAGCAATTTTAAAAAGATGAGAAAGTACCTAAGAGCCCATGGAAAACCATGGATAGAAAGGGTGCTAACACCTTCCCTTTCTATAATCTACCCTCCTTACTCAGAATATCTCAAAAAAGGATTTTTTCTGTACTTTTTTTCCTTTCCGATTGGATGAAATAAAAGTCAGTGGCGACTCTTGCTTACCGTGACATTTTGCGAACACAAAACGCAAAATGCAAACCAGCGTTTCAAAACAGTCGGTTCTGCCACCGTATCACATAACTGGAGACTCTGCCGGGGACAAGAATAAGTGGGGTATACCTTAGGATCTAGTTCATCATAATTGCTTCTCTTGATTGCTTTGATTGCTTTACTTTTAAGGGTTTTGTTTGGGAGTTACTATAGATCCTAACTCGGATCTGGGGATACCTTTTAGGTAAGTAGCAATAGACTGTGAGGGAATTGTACAACGTAGACCGATACAGTTGAAGCAGTAGCTACATTGATGTGGCACATTGGTTGGTAGCGATATCCCTTGTGGAGAAACGAGGAGAATACAGGGCCGCTGCATGGTGTCGTTAAGCATCAACTGACCTTAGAACCTTTAATCGACCAACTTGGCCAATAGAAAGTAGTGAGATAGTCGGCCTCAGTGTAAAGCCGGGAACTGGTTGATACTCGATGCTACACTCGTTGAGACCATACTCTCGAGATAGTTCTGGCCGCAAGAAGATTGCGTGAGCTGAAATCATGGCCGAGTAAGGATGGCCAGTGATATTGAGATCCTCTAGAACCTGGTTACTTTTTCTAGGACAAGTTGAAACCAACTTAACTTCAAGAGGGTACTGCCTTTGACCTCATGCAAGCCTTAAACCTAAGAGCTTTGTGTGATTTGACTGTGCTTGCAATATCTGTGTTTGCAATATCTGTGTTTGCTATACCTGTGGTTTACCATGACATCATGCATCATAACATGGCATTCATACTTCATTATACTAACCATTTCAAAGACCAAGGGAATTTATCTTTGTTCTATTTTGCAGATCATGACTTCCGTACACAGAAATACCATCTGAGTCAACTTTGTGCAAATACTTGCCAAACTTAAAGAGCTAGTCTCAAGAGTTTTCGAGACTTCTATGTTCATTAAGAGGCGTGGTCAGCTTCTCAGCCTAGTCACTTCAAATCTTGATGAGCATATGATGAGTGTACTTTTCCAGTTCTTCGATCTTGTGCATCATTGCTTCACCTTTCCAAATTAGCAGCTGGTTCCCACCTTGGAAGAGTTCTCTCACCTATTGGGCATATCCATTCTTGAACAGGTGCCCTTCACAGGTATGGAAGAAGTTCCTAGACCAGAAGACATTGCCTCAGCTCTGCATTTGAAACGGGTTGATGTAGTATCCAACTGGGAAACACGAAGCGGGGTCGAAGGTTTCTTAGCCAAATTTCTGATAGACCAGGCTCAGCTATTCTGGGATAATTCGGATTTTTAGGCTTTCGAAGATATCTTGGCTCTCCTTATCTATGGGTTGGTCCTCTTCCCGAATCCAGATTCCTTTGTAGATGTGAATGCTGTCAAGATTTTCCTTTCTCGCAATCCTGTGCCTACCCTGCTGGGTGATATCTTGCATGCTCTCTATACTCGTACCACAAGGAGAAGAGGAACTCTTATATGTTGCATGCCGCTGCTGTCGAGGTGGTTTATTTCTCTCCTCCCTAAGTCTGTGCTGAAGAACAAAGAAGGTTTGGGTTGGTTCTACATGATAATGTCACTTGCCCATACAAATATTCTTTGGAGTTCCCGGGCTATAGAAGACACTGCTGTTATTGACCATTGTGGGGGATACCCTAATGTCCCATTGCTTGGAATCATAGGAGGTATAACTTACAATCCTTGTCTAGATTTGCGACAATTTGATCTTGCTCGGAGAGATGGTCCCCGTGAATTACTTCTTGAGGACATTGTATTTGAATACAAGGAAGACGTTAAGGAGCACCGCCAGAGGTTTATACGAGCTTGGGGCATGGTGAACAGATCTGACCCCCAAGAGTTGGGACCAAAGACTTCCCTTCCTATGCAACCTTACCTCCAATGGGTCCGAGCTCATTCCCAGAAGCTTGGGATTCCCTATGAAGCCGTATTTCCAGTGATTATGGTGCCCACTAATGAAGAGGGCATTCCTTACACAGTTCTTTATCCTTACATGCCCACTGATCCTGGGGAGTTGCAGAGGTCTTGGATTCAGCTGAAGAATGAGCGAGATACTTACCGGGAAAAGTACCATGAGCAAGAAAGGAAGATTTTGAAGTTCACCAGGCTGCTCGAGGAAGAAAGAGTGATCAATGACTACATCGGCACAAAGAGGAAGCATCCATGGGACTTTTGATTTTTCTTTTTTCTAGTTTTTAGAGTTTGTTTTATTTACTTCTTTGTAACGCCTTAAAGGCATTGTTGAACCTTTCAAAGTTAATCTAATAAAGTTTGTTTATTTTTGGTTTGCAAATTTAAATCTCCCAAAGTCTTTGAAATCATTACATGCATCCAATTATCATACACATCACTACAGGTACCACTACATGTTTCTCATCTTCTTCGCTATTTATCTTAGCAGAAATGTCTTCTGATCAAGCCATCAAAGATATTCAGGCACATAACGCCCAATTTGAACAAATGTTCTTAAGTCTGGCTAAAGGTCAAGAGGATCTGAAGACCCTTATTCTGAAAGAGAAGAAGAAGAAGAAGGTTGGTATTATGAACATGGGTAGAAGATTCAGAGAAAGGTTGAGACAACCAGCTGATATGACCTCCTCATCCAAAGACGGGGAGAACCAAGAAAGAGTAAAGGACCCTAGTCCTGCAGTTTCTGATAACGATACGGATTACGATGATGAGAAATATCCTCCTGCCGAGGATAGGTACAAGCAGCTAGAAGACCGTCTGAGTGCTATGAAGATTCAGAATATCCCTGGTTTGGATTTCGGAGAACTGGGACTGGTATCGGGAGTGGTGATCCCTCATAATTTCAAAGCTCCGGTTTTTGCCAAATACGATGGAGTATCCTGTCCAAAACTCCATCTCTTCTCTTACGTAAGAAAATTCGAACCCCACACTGCTGACAGAAATTTGTGGGTACATTTCTTTCAAGATAGTCTGTCAGAGACTCAGTTTAAATGGTTTTATCAATTGGAAGGGGCCAGTGTCCGAAACTGGGAAGACCTTGCTTCTGCTTTTTACAAGCAGTATCAGTATAATGCCGACCTTGCTCCCACTCGTACTCAGCTCCAGGGTATGTCTATGGGTGCAAGTGAAGGTTTTAAGGACTATGCTCAAAAGTGGAGAGACTTGGCTGGAAGAGTCCAACCCCCTTTGTCTGATAGGGAGTTGGTTGGCATGTTTTTAGGGATGCTATCTGGTCCGCTTTTCAAACATTTGATCGGCAGTTCATCATCTGGGTTTACTGAGTTGATTTTGACTGGAAAGAGAGTAGAAGCTGGTATCCGAAGTGGTAAGATACAGAAGGATGCTTCGTCAAGTGCAGCAAAGAAGCCTTTCACCGGTAAGAAGGAAACTAGTGCAGTCTACAGCCCGAGGGGCCAAAGAAGACCTGAACACCGTCAAGCGGTAAATGTTGTAGTGATACCAAGACCCACGGTTGCTCCACAACGCGATAATCAACAAAGGGTGGAAAGACCACAACGACAGTTCACCCGCATCAACATGACTTTAGCTGAAGTTCTGCCTCATCTGCTGAAATCCAACTTGGCAACCTTAAAAGAGGCTCCCAAGAATCAAAACACTGCTTCTCCCAGATACAATCCCAACATGTGGTGCGCCTACCATTCAGAGAGTCTTGGCCACGACACAAACGATTGTTGGGCACTGAGGAATAAAGTGCAAGATTTGCTGGAAGCTAAAGAGATTGAGTTTGATGCTCCGGTAAAACCAAATGTTATAACTGCTCCTATGCCCAAACATGGTCATGGAGTCAATATTATGGACACCGATTTGTTTTTGACCTCTGTGGAAGAGATTTCTACTCCTTTGACGATGGTTAAGAAGAATTTGTTGTTGGCCGGTTTATTTCCGGGCTGTGGCGAAGATTACCACATGTGTTCAATTCTGCCTTTCGGTTGTTGTTTATTGAAGTCAGGTGTTCAGCGCCTGATAAATAATAAAGAAATTTTATTTGAGAAGACTATGATTCCGTTCGAAGATGTTGCCATTATCACCATTTCCGCCAATCCTTCCAAGGTTTCCTTGAGAAAACCTGTTAGGGTTACACCTGTTCCAAGAATTGCTCCATTAATAATCACCGCTCCTGGTCCCATCCCATATATCTTAGATAAGGCTATCCCATGGAACTACGGTGCTGATGTATATTACCATGGTGTTAAACAAGATTTGAGGACTGAAGAAGCCGATACGGATATCAGTAATATTGTTGGGGCTAGCAAAGTCACCAGAAGTGGAAGGCTCTTTTCTCCCGAGATTTCCCCTTCGACTGTCCACAAACCTGTTGTCATTCCATCTGCTAGTACGTCAACTACTGTCCCAATTCCTACTCCAGTTATCACCCCTGTGGTCGATCCATCTGGGACTCGGGGAAAAGAAATCGTAGGTGAGCCTGCCCGGACTGAGGCACCGAAGAAGATCATTGTAGAAACCTCGAAACAAGAGATAGAGAAAATTTTGAAAATTATCAAGAAGATCGACTACAACGTGGTCGAGCAACTGGGGCATAACCCATCAAAGATCTCCATGTTGTCCTTGTTGTTATGTTCTGAAGCCCATGCGAAGGATTTGATTGCGTTTCTCAAGACTGCGCATGTGCCACAGGAAACTTCTGCAGACCAGTTCAAAGATTGCGTGGCTAGCCTGACTGCTAACAATGGGCTAGGTTTTTCAGATGCGGACCTGACCCCTAAGGGGAGAAAGCATAATGATGCTCTGCATGTCTCGATCGAGTGCAAGGGCACCACTATGGCCCATGTTCTAGTAGATATCGGGTCCTCACTGAATGTTCTACCGAAGAAAGCGCTAGACCGTCTGGATTGTGAAGGTTTGATTCTAAAGCCGAGTAATATTGTGGTAAGGGCTTTTGATGGGTAAAAAAGAATGGTGCACAGGGAGGTGGACATCCCTGTCAAGGTGGGTTCTCAGACCTTTGGGTCCACATTCTACGTAATGGATATCAATCCATCATATTCTTGCTTGCTGGGTCGTCCTTGGATCCATAGGGATGGGGCAGTTACTTCCACGCTCCATCAAATGCTGAAATATCCGGTGAAGGGAAAAAATTGTCACGATACAAGGTGAAGAGGAGTATATAGTGAGTCGTCTCAATTCCTTCCTCTACATGGAGATGGACGGGGAATTTATAGAAACGCCTTGTCAAAATTTCGAAGAGGTCCCTCAGTTCTCGGCATCAACTGAAGTTGCTACCAACAAACCTCCATTGAAGATGGCTTCTCTCAAAGACGACAGGGCTGTAATTGAAGAAGGTGGGTGTACCAATTGGGGTCAGCTCCCTGATTTCACTCACAAAACTGACAAATTTGGTTTGGGCTTTACTACAGGGGCTCAAAGGGCTGTTAGGCGCGCACGGATCAGAAGACCTCCTCTACACATCAGCAATCGGGGAGTTAATGCAATTGAAGACAGTGAAGAAGATTCAGACATCGACAGCTGGATCTACCCAACAACCAATGGTGGACTGAACAACTGGACGGAGAAGGACTTCATACCTGTTTCTTTTATTCCGCAGTAATTGACTTTTTGTTTTAAGATTTGTAATAAACAGTTTGAAACTTTACGGCCCGGTGCCTTGCCCGAGGCACCTTGGCTCTGCTTGTGAGGGCTTATTACTTGTCATTTTCATATATCATTAATAAAACATTGGACGTTTCTTGCATTACAAATTTTGCGCTCCTTGTTTTTATTTTCTGTCTCTCACTTTATCAAAACAGCTATTCTCTTAAACACACTCACGTATCATAATGCAGATCCATATCCACTCTGGATCCCATTGATAACGACTCTGCTACTGCCAATTATGACTTCACCGATCAACCAAGCTTAGGATGAAGGTGAGGATGATTGTGAGGTGCCTGGAGAAATTGCTAGATTGTTACAGCAGGAAGAGAGGGCCATACAGCCTCATGAAGATCCGGTTGAATAAGTAAATTTAGGTACAGAGGAAGACAGGAAAGAGGTCAAAATAGGTGCGAATCTAGAGCCTAATATCAAACAACGGTTAATACAGATGCTACACGAATATGTTGAGATCTTTGCCTGGTCCTATGAGGACATGCCTGGTTTGGAAACTGATATTGTGGTACATCGCCTGTCGACCAAAGAAGACTGTCCTCCGGTAAAGCAGAAGGTTCGCCGTATGCGCCCTGAAATGTCAAGAAAATCAAGGCAGAAGTCATGAAACAGTTCAACACAGGATTTTTAGCTGTCACTTCTTATCCGCAGTGGGTTGCCAATGTTGTTCCAGTACCTAAGAAGGACGGTAAGGTACAGACCTATATGGACTATAGAGACCTGAACAGGGAAAGCCCCAAGGATGACTTCCCGCTTCCTCACATTGATGTTCTAGTCGACAACACCATGCAGCATAAGATCTTTTCCTTCATGGATGGTTTTTCTGGCTACAACCAGATCAAGATGGATCTTGAGGATATGGAGAAAACTACTTTCGTTTTGCAATGGGGCACCTTTTGCTACAAGGTCATGCCGTTCGGATTGAAGAATGTTGGGGCAACTTATCAGCGCGCCATGGTCGCTTTGTTCCATGATATGATTCACCACGAGATCGAGGTTTATGTTGATGACATGATAGCCAGGTCTCAAACTGAGGAAGAGCGCCTTGATCATCTCTAGAAACTGTTTGACAGGTTGAAGACTGTGATACGGTGGGAGAACTGACTTGAGGTTTTGCGTTTGTTTTCGCAAATGTTTCGGTTGAGCAAGAGTCGCCACCGACTTTTTATTTTATCCTAAGGAAAGGTTAAAAAGCACAGCAAAAACCTTTGAGATGTTTTCTTGGGTTCGGGGAGTAGATTATAGAAAGGGAAGGTATTAGCACCCTTTCTATCCATGATTATCCATGGGCTCTTAGTTACTTGCTTAGATCACTTGCCTTTGATTTTCAATTGTTTGAAATGGTGCTTTGTGTGTGTGTGTGGGTTTGAAAATGTTTTGAAAAGAGGCCAATATGGTGGCAACCTTTGTAATGATCCATGTTGGGATGTATACAAAGGTGTACTTATCTTTTGAAAAGTTTTCAATGTTTTTGAAAGTTGTTTTTTGAAAGTGTGTTGTGATGTGTGATTTTGAAAAATAGGCAAGTGTTTTTGCAAGTTTATCAAGTAACTAAGAGTTGTCTACCCCTAAATTTACTCAAAGGCTTTTCCTATGTTTTAACCCTTTTAACAATTTTTGTTCCACCATTGTATTTGGTGGACAATCTTGTGTTAGGATGTTAACGGGACAGGCGCGGGTCATTGTTTAGACCATGATTGCAATGGTGCCAAGTGTCTTTGGGCAATTCTTCCTTTAAGGGACTTGATCATTTTTAGGCAACTTTCGAAAGCGTCATCGAGGGACTATGATCATTTGAATTTGTTTTGTTTTGCCAAAGACACCTAACATGCAACATGGCCCATTATTGAAGGCAACAAGTTGAGTAACCCTACGGGGTGCAAGTGTGATTGGTGTTTGTTCATTTTCATGCTTTTATCTTGGAATTAGGTCAAGCTATTTGTTTGGTTGATTTTTGCATACAAAACCCTAAGTCTATCATGGCATTTTTAGAAAGCTTTAAAGTGCGAAATTTAAAGTCCTAAATTATTACAACACAATTATGGGATGGGGGTATTGAGTAAGAAATTTAAATCTAAGCTATTACAATCCAAATTGAATATACAAATTATACAATAATTAAATAAAATAAAATATGCAAGATGCAAAAAATGATTTTTATATGTATGTAAAAGGGTTTTTTATGTGACAAATAAACAAAAATAAAAAGGATAATTTTTGGGTATTTTCATGGTTTAGGGCAAAACCCTAATTTTGCTAAATAAAAGCATTTATTATTTAATATATACAATGTTTATTAATTATGTACAAAAAATAAATAAAAAGGAAGTATATTGTAAAAAAGTGATTTTTGAGGTCAAATATTAATAAAAATAAGGATGTATTATTTTTGTATTTTTCCCTAAATATTCTAATAAATATATAAGCATTTATAATATTTACTAAATATATTAAATATGTACAAAAATAACAATATTTATTATTTACAAAAAAAAAGTATAATTTTTTTTAGAAAAGGTTTTCAAAAGATAAAATAAAATAAAATAAAATTAGAAAATAAATGTATTTTGTATTGTTTTTAGTATTTTAAATAAAAGGATATATGTGTTATTTATATGTATAAATTCAAATAAAACAAATAAAATGTCTAATAAATACAAAAAAAAAAAGGTGAAAAAATATTTTTTATGTTTTTTTATATTTTAACAAAAAATAATAAGTTAGAAACAAAAAGAAAAAGTCAAAAAATGATAAAAATAAACACAATGGGCCAAGGGGGTGTATGTGTAAAAAGATGGTGCAAATAGAAAAAAGAAACAAGCCCAGCCCAAAGGAGCTTCTTCAACCTCCAGCCAGTTGTTTGAAACACAGAAAAACGCGCGTTTTCCCTTATCCCTTCTATCTTCTGATTCCTTGATTTTCAACACAAACTCACAACAGCAATGTTATAGAGCATCATGTCACGAGTTCATACATATAAAAAACTTGATCTATCTCTCAGAAATGAGAGAGAATTTCTTCTCCCCCAATTTCTGACCTAAGTTTTTTCCAATGTTCAGGTTCAAAATACTCTTAGCACACACAACATAAATGAAAAGTAACTATATGGGTGGCTTCAGGGCTATGATTAGAACATGCTTTCTTCACAAACTTAAGCCTAGATATGCTTGGATAGAGAGATAGAAGTTCAAAAACTTACCTGTTCAGCTTGATTCGTGTATGACAATGGAGGTACTTCCAGTGCAATGTGAGGACTTGTATAGCTTGCTTGAAGTTCAGGGATGCTCCTCCAATGCTTGGTGTGTCTTGAAACTAGCTGAATTGAGCTATGGAAGTCATCCTGCACAGATGAAAAATGAAAATGGCACACTTGGCTATGGCTGTTACAGTTCCAGTTCAATGCTTGGGATAGCTTCAGTGGATGGTATGGAACATGTTTGAACTCCCTTTGGCCAAAGTGCATGAGTGGAAAGGTTTATAGAAGTCCAACTGCAGAAGGGACTCTGTTTTTGCAGTAGGATGGTGTTTTGATGTTTGGGGAGGTATTCAAGGTGATAGGCTCGTGTTTCAGCTCAGTTATGATGTTTGGAATGTGCTCAATAAGTTTGCTTCGGCTTGTGTTGACAGGAACTCAATGTTGTGTTTCAAAATGCAAGTTTCTTCTAATGTAAGCAAAAGTTGTCAAGTTGGTTTACAAGCTTATGCAGGCCCCCTAAACATGCTGCCTCAATCCCTCTTGCAGTGTGATTAGTTCCTGAACTTGTGCCTAGAAGATATGCTTTTGTACTTCTTTGATTTGCTTTTGACATAAAGCATCTCTTTACAAGAATGGATAACTTGCTTTTTCCATTTATGGCTTAATTCTTCATGTAATGTCCAAATGCACAAAATAATGCTAGAACACAATGGATTGGCATTTAATTATTGAGTGTAAATGATATTAGAGGCCTGTAACTAGCTTGTGCAAACTGATTTCAAAATTGCATAGTGTATGAACATGAAAATGGCTCATGAACAAAGTGACTTTTGCCCATATTGACAAATTCGATTCTCCCTAACCACAAGGGTGTTTGAGAAGTTCTTGGACAATTTGGAAAGCTTTGAATGTGTAATACAATCCATCTTTGTAATGAAAGTTGAAATTCCAAGTGGAAGCATGTGAAAATGGCCATGAAGTTAGGCAAAAATCCTGCCTAAAATAGGTCAAAAAAATTCTAAGTTAAGAATGTTTTGCACCCCTATTCCAAAAACCATAACTTGAGCTACAAGCTTCTTTTGAGGAAACTTTGTGAATCAAAGTTGTAGATTTTGCAATGGACTACAACTTTCATGTTTTGAGTTTTTCTTGAATCCAAATGTATCTTGATGAACAAATGGGACAAAGTTAGGAAAAAATTAGGAATTTTCATAACTTAGAAAAATTCTAAGTTATGAAAATTCTTCATTTTAAACCCTAATTTGTAATTCTTGATTTCTTGATGAACAAGTTTCACAATTTGACATGTCTTGATGAAAAATGAATCTTGACACTTGATTTTGACCAAAACGTCAAAGTTTGACTTTTCAGTATACAGTCAATTTTGGCTCAGTTGACTGGAAAATTCATGTGTCAATCTTGTGCATTTGGGATCTTTTGAACTTGTTGAATGTGTCAAGACCATGGCATTGAATCCTTGAGTCCATATGTGAGCTTGGTTTGCCATTGGCTAGGTCAAACAGTCAAAAATTGCCTTTGTGCAGTCAAAACCCTAAAAATGACCATTTTGCCCATTTGGTGATCTGATCAAATTTCTTGTGAAATTGTGATCCAAACTTGAACAAATGGTTCATATGAGTTCATAAAGTTGATGTGGGTCAAAAATCATGAGGTTTGACTGTCAATTGACTACAGTTGACCTTTTCCCTAATACAGCTGATTTCTAGGTCAACTGTCCAATTGACTGGGCAAAGATTGGAATCAAGACTTGAAACTTGGTATGGATAAACTTATGAGTCCAACATGAAGCATGAAATTCATATTAGGCATTTTAGGTCAAAACATCTTTGTGCAAACACAAACCCTAATTTGGGTCAACAATGTAAGGAGGAGTCTTGAGCAGAGCAAACCCTAACTTGATCTTGAGCTCCAAGGGTCTTGTGGTGAGAAAATATTGA
This sequence comes from Vicia faba, assembly GCA_948472305.1. Lineage (NCBI taxonomy): Eukaryota > Viridiplantae > Streptophyta > Magnoliopsida > Fabales > Fabaceae > Vicia > Vicia faba. The sequence goes on from CATIWC010001106.1 coordinate 55,254, forward strand.
GAAATGGGAGGGAAAATTTTGGGGTACAACAGTTGCCCCTGTTCAATCTTCTTAGACCTGAGGATGTAGATTGGCTTGCGTGCCTTTCGTGATTCGAAGGTGGAAGATGATTGAACACTAGAGAGTGCCCAGAAATTTGCACTCGCATAGTAGAGTATCAGCAGTGTGATGGCGGGAATGGGCTTATAGATGCCATTTGGAGAGATGGTGGATAGGAGGATGGGCTTATAGATTCCATCTGGAGGTGTGACAGAATCTTGTCGTGAATGGGCTTATAGATGCCATTTGGAGGTGTCGATCGCGTAAGAGATTCCTTAGCGAGAACTTGCGTACTTTGAGAAAGGAAGATGGTTTCCTGGCTTGTTACAGGTGTTGATATTCAAACTCTTCATGCAGATATACCCTGGCTAGGTACAGGTATCGAATCTACAATTAGTTGCTCACAGATGTGCCCTGGCTAGATACAGGAATCTAATCCGGAACTTCAAAAGGTTGCTTACAGACGTGCCCTGGCTGGATACAGGAATCGAATCTGGAATTTGTCGTCTACAGATATGCCCTGGCTGGATACAGGAATTGAATCTGGAACTTCAAAAGGTTGCTTATAGACGTGCCCTGGCTGGATACAGGTATTGAATCTCTAAACTCTTCATGCAGATATGCCCTGGCTAGATACAGGTGTCGAATCCACAATCAAATACTCACAGATATGCCCTGGCTGGATACAGGAATCGAATCTGGAATTGGTCGTCTACAGATATGCCCTGGCTGGATACAGGTATCGGATATGGAAATCACCGTCTACAGATATGCCCTGGATGGATACAGGTGTCGAATCTAGAAATTGTCGTCTACAGATATGCCCTGGCTGGATACAGGAATCGAATCTGGAATTTGGTCGTCTACAGATATGCCCTGGCTGGATACAGGTATCGAATCTGGAATTTAGTCGTCTACAGATATGCCCTGGCTAGATACAGGTATCAAATATGGAATTTGTCGTCTTTAGATATGCCCTGGCTGGATACAGGTATCGAATCTGGAAAACTCTTCGTGCAGATATGCCCTGGCTGGATACATGTATCGAATCTACAATTAATCGCTCACAGATATGCTTTGGCTAGATACAGGAATCGAATCTGGAACTGCGATAGTTGACAGTAATCGTCTTTGGATTGACCTTTTTCCTGAAAAGGCAAAACATCAGTTGTATGCAATGTCATGACGTATGAAATGCATGATGTCATGATGCTCAAAATGAGATAGTGTTGTATGCACTTTATCATGTATGTAAGCAGGATGTGTGAAATGTCTATGAATGTATTTTCGTCTAGTGAAAATAAATCCTTGACGAGTGCCGGGAGTTTGTTGAATCCTGGGCTGATGTTGAAGAGTAGAGTTCTTAGCTTCCGCTGGGGATGATGGTTGCAAGAATAAACCGGTAGGAGAAGATGACTCCATTGGGGAATAAACTTGTTGGAGAGATTACTCTGAGGGGAATAAAATAGGTGAAGAGATTACTCTGCGGGGTATTACTCTGTGGGAAGAGATACTTCGCTGAGGTTTTGATGAGAGCTCCGCTGGGGATTCCACTGATATGTTATGTCGGGGAATTTGATGAACTCCGCTGGGGATAGGAATAACTTCGCCAAGGACGAACTTTCCGTGGTAATTAGCTGAGGATAACCCAGTTATACCCTGGTGGGGAAATAACCTTTGACTGAAGCCGGGGAGATGCATTCATACTTTGCAGGGGATAAGCTTCCAGAATCTACTGGGGATATGGATTCCATTGGATGTCGGTATTCCGCCGGGGAACAATCTTATATTAAGACTGCCGAGAATGCTTGTTGAGGAATGTCTATACTCCACTGGGGAATGTTGAGATCTTTTGGGGATACCCAACTTCCTTAAGGCTGACAGTAGACTAACTCTGCTTGGGGAGAGTATCGCTGATTTGCTAGGGGAACCATGTGCCTTTTCGGGGTTAATGGGAGACCAACTCTGCTTGGAGAGTACTGCTGAATCTTGTCCTACTCTGTGGGGAGTTGAGGTAACTTGGTTACATTCTTCAGCCGAACCTACCTTGGTACCTTGGTGGACAGAGCAACTAGATCGCTTAAACAATTCTTTATTGCCCATGTTTCTGATGTCACCTGTAATTAGTCTTCTGTTTCGCATGCAAATATTCATGATTAGCAATTAATTTCAAATGCATATATCAAAAATGAACATTGGACGTCCTTTGCCAAACAAAACAGAAAAAGGAAAAAACAATGGGTAATTTGTCTGAAAAATTAAACTTGTATTGATTTTGAAATTTGCCTGTAAATAGGTGTTTTATGTACAGGAGGCTGACGTCCTAGTAAGAGAACGCCACCGAGCAACATAGAGTTTATACAGTTTTGAAAAGGAAACAAAACAGCTATGTGAAAAATAATCCCACTGGGTTCCAACTCTGCTATCGCCTTTATGTCTTCAAGCGTCTCATCACTCTGCTGCTTAGTTGAAGATGAAGCTGATTGATTGGAGTCATCTGAACCTGATAGTTGATGCCGAATTCTGGATGCAAGGTGATCCAATGAGACATAGTATTACGCTTTATCCCTAACTTTTGCCTGGACCGCCCTTTCGGGTTTTCAGTCCACCAGGATACCCATTTTTGCCCAAGCCGCCTTTTCAGGTTTTCGACTTGCCGGGTGTACAGATTTTTTTTTCATTTCATCCCTTATTTTTGCCCGAACCCTTTTGGTTTTCCGGGAATCCCTTATTTTTGCCTAGGTGTGTCAACCTAGCGGGTCTTTGATCATGCGCAGTATCTTTTTACTATGTCTGCATTGGCGGGGTGAGGAAGGTCATCACCATCCATGGTGGTTAGAATCATTGCTCCTCCTGAGAAGATATGTTTAACCATAAATGGTCCTTCGTACGTGGGGGTCCATTTGCCCCTGGGATCACCTTGAGGTAGAATGATGCGCTTGATTACCAGGTCTCCGACTTGATACTCTTGTCGTCTGACCTTTTTGTTAAATGCCCTGATCATCCATTTTTGGTACGTCTGACCATGACAAATAGCAGTGAGTCTCTTTTCGTCAATTAGGTTTAATTGATCAAGCCGAGTCTGGATCCAGTCATCTTCTCTCAAGCCTGAATCCTTCATTATCCATAGATAGGGTATCTGGACTTCAATAGGCAAGACTGCCTCCATGCCATAGACCAAGGAAAAGGGAGTTTCCCCTGTTGACGTCCGTGCTGAGGTACGGTACCCATGAAGAGCAAACGGTCACATTTCGTGCCAATCTTTATAGGTCACTGTCATCTTCTGCACAATCTTCTTGATGTTCTTATTAGCTGCTTCTACAGCCCCATTCATCCTCGGCCGGTAGGGAGAAGAGTTGTGGTGCTGTATCTTGAATTGCTCGCAGAGCTCAGTGATCATCTTGTTGTTAAGATTGGTACCATTATCTATAATGATCCTCTCAAGTACACCGTATCGACAGATTAGGTTGTGCCGAATGAACCGTGCTACGACGTTCTTGGTTACCGTAGCGTAGGAAGCTGCTTCAACCCATTTTGTGAAGTAATCAATCGCTACCAGGATGAAGCGGTGACCGTTAGATGCCGTAGGTCGGATCTCGCCGATCATATCAATGCCCCACATTGCAAAAGGCCAAGGTGCTATCAAGACGTTCAGAGGAACCGGAGGGATGTGCACCTTATCAGCATAGATCTGACATTTATGACAAGTTCGAGAATGCTGATAACAGTCGGCTTCCATTGTGGACCAGAAATATCCTGCCCGAAGGATTTTCTTTGCCATGGTATGTCCACTAGAATGTGTTCCGAAGGTACCTTCATGTAGCTCTGCCATGATCTTTTCTGCTTCAGTCTTATCTACACAACGCAGTAAGGTTGAATCATGGTTTCGCTTGTATAGAATGCCATTACTGAGGAAGAATTTTGCAGCGAACCTTCTCAGGAACTTTTTGTCATTAACAGATGCACCCTCGGGGTATTCTTGAGCTTCCAAGTACCTCTTTACTTCACGATACCATGGTTTTTCTGTTACCTCTTCGGTCTCAAGATCGCAACAATGTGCAGGTTCATCCAACTTCCAGATAATGATCCGGGGCGCCTCGTTGTCCCATTTGACTTTGAACATAGAAGACATCGTAGCCAACGCGTCCGCTAACTGATTCTCCTCTCTTGGGAAGTGTTCAAAAGTTATCTCTTCGAAGTGGGGAAGCAATGTTAGCACATACTCCTTGTAAGGAATAAGGTTTGGGTGTTTCGTATCCCACTCGCCTTTGACCTGATTGATCACGAGAGTGGAATCTCCGAAGACACTCAGAAACTTGATCCTTAAGTCAATTGCAGCTTGAAGGCCCATGATACATGCCTCATACTCTGCCATGTTGCTGGTGCAGTTGAAACATAGCAGGGCAGTGAGTGGAGTATGAGTGCCTTTAGGGGATATGATCACAACGCCGATACCATTACCCAAAGCGTTCGAGGCTCCGTCAAAGTGCATAGACCATCGGGATCCTTCCTCAGGTCCTTCATCCGGTCCAGGTACTTCACAATCAGTCACTACCATGATATCCTCGTCTGGAAATTCAAAGTTCATTGACTGGTAATCGTCCACTGCCTGGTGCGCCAAATGGTCCACCAATACACTCCCCTTGATTGCTTTCTGAGTCGTGTACTGAATGTCGTATTCCGTCAAGATCATTTGCCATCTTACTATTCTTCCAGACAGAGCAGGCTTTTCGAATATGTACTTGATTGGATCCATTTTTGAAATCAACAGAGTAGTGTGAGTCAACATATACTGTCTCAGCCGGCGAGCAGCCCATACCAAAGCGCAATAAGTTTTCTCGAGCAGTGAGTACCGGGTCTCACAGTCGGTAAACTTTTTGCTAAGGTAATAAATGGCGTGTTCTTTTCGGCCAGACTCGTTATGCTGCCCCAGCACACACCCCATTGAGTTGTCAAGTACCGTCAAGTATAAGATTAGAGGTCTCCCTTCAACCGGCGGCATAAGAATGGGTGGTTCTTGGAGATATTCTTTGATCTTTTCGAAAGCGGCCTGACATTCATCATTCCAACATACCACTTGATCTTTCTTTAGCAGTTTGAAGATTAGTTCACAGGTAGCAGTTAGATGCGAGATGAATCGGGCAATGTAGTTCAGACGTCCTAGAAAGCCTCTGACTTCTTTCTCTGTCTTGGGAGTTTGCATCTCTTGTATGGCTTTCACTTTGGCAGGGTCCACTTGAATACCTTTGTCGCTTACGACGAAGCCTAGTAATTTTCCGGATCTCACCCCGAAGGTGCACTTGTTTGGGTTCAACCTCAGCTTGTACAACTTCAGACGGTCAAACAGCTTCCGTAGATGGTCAAGGTGTTCCTCCTCAGTTTGGGACCTTGCAATCATATCTTCGACGTATACTTCTATCTCGTGATGGATCATGTCATGAAATAAAGCAACCATGGCACGTTGGTAAGTTGCCCCAGCATTCTTCAACCCAAAAGGCATGACCTTATAGCAAAACGTGCCCCACTGAGTAACAAAAATGGTCTTCTCCATGTCTTTAGGAGCCATCTTGATTTGATTATAACCGGAGAAACCGTCCATGAAGGAGAAAACTTTATGCTGAGCAGTGTTATCAACCAGAACGTCGATATGAGGAAGAGGGAAATCATCCTTAGGGCTTGCCCTGTTCAGATCCATGTAATCAACACACATTCGGACCTTACCATCCTTCTTCGGCACCGAAACCACGTTGGCAACCCACTGAGGGTAAGAAGTCACTGCTAGAAACCCGGCATCAAATTGTTTCATAACCTCGGCTTTGATTTTCTCGGACATTTCTGGACGCATACGGCGGACCTTCTGTTTTACCGGAGGGCAATCTTCCTTGGAAGGCAGGTGATGAACCACAATGTCGGTATCCAACCCAGGCATGTCTTCGTAGGACCAGGCAAAGATTTCCACATAGTCATGTAGCATCTGAATCAACCGTTGTTTCACACTGAGCTCTAGATTGGCACCAATCTTGACTTCCTTTCTGTCTGTCTCAGTACCCAGATTTACCGTTTCCACTGGCTCTTCATGTGGCTGAATGGCCCTCTCTTCCTGGAGTAACAGTCTTGCAAGCTCACCAGGCACTTCGCAATCATCTTCACCTTCATCTTCAGCTAAGTTGATCGGATTTTCGAAGTCATAACTGGCAGTAGCAGAGTCGTTACCAGTGAGATCCAGAGTGGATTGGAACCTGTATAAGTGAGTGTGTGTAAATATAGTTGTTTTGCAATATATAATAAAGAAAGAAAAGGAGCGCAAGATTTTGAAATGAAACAAACGTCCAATGTTTTTATTGATGATATATGAAAATGACACACAAAAGCCCTCACAAATGAAGCCACGGTGCCCCGGGTAAGACACCGAGCCATAAAAGTTTCAAAATATTGTCTGTTACAAATTCAAAACAAAAGAGTTCATTACTGAGTGACAAAAGTAATAGGTGTGAAGTCTTTGGCAGTCCAGTTGCTTGGTCCACCGTCGGTTGTTGGGTAGATCCAACTGTCGAATTCAGATTCCTCCACGTCGTCTTCAATGGCATTCACTCCCGGGTTGGTGATGAACACAGGAGGTCTTCCAATCTTTGCCTTAAGAACAGCCCTCTGAGCCTCTGCAGTGAAGCCCAAACCAAACTTGTCGGTCTTTGGAGTAAAGTCAGGAAGTCGGCCCCAGTTTGCGCACTCACCCTTCTCAACCACAGCCCGGGCATCCTTCAAGGAAGCCATCTTCAAAGGAGGTTCTTCAATCACAGTTTCAGCTGATGCCAATGTATGAGGCACCTCTTCAAAGTGTTGAAAGGGGGTCTCAATGAATTCCCCATCCATTTCTATGTATCGGAACGAGTTGAGGTGGCTGACCATATATTCTTCTTCCCCCTGAACTGTCACAATCTTCCCCCTGACCGGGTACTTCAGCTTCTGATGTAATGTGGAGGTCACAGCTCCAGCCTTGTGGATCCATGGACGACCCATCAAACAAGAGTAGGATGGTCGGATGTCCATCACATAGAATGTTGAATCAAAAACTTGAGAACCAACTCTGATTGGAATGTCAACTTCCCTATGTACCATCCTTTTCGAACCGTCAAAGGCCCGGACAACAATGTTACTTGGCTTGAGCTCTAAACCCTCACAATCCAGCCTGTCTAGAGCCTTCTTGGGCAATACGTTCAATGAGGAACCAGTGTCTACCAACACATGGGCAAGAGTAGTGCCCTTGCATTCAATGGAGACATGCAGGGCATCGTTATGGTTTTTTCCTTTGGCGGTCAGATCAGCGTCAGAGAAGCCCAACCCATTATCGGCAGTCAAGTTGGCCATACAATTGGTAAATTGATCAGCAGACGTTTCTTGTGGCACATGGGCCGTCTTTAAGAAGGAAATCAGGGCCTTGGCATGGGCCTCTGAATACAACAACAGTGATAGCATAGAAATCTTTGATGGGGTGTGCCCCAACTGCTCAACTACATTGAAATCACTCTTCTTAATGATCTTGAGAATCTCTTCCATCTCTTGCTAGGAAGCCTCAACAATGGTTGTTTTCGGTGCCTCCGTCCGGGCAGGCAAATCAGTAGCAATCCCTTTGCCCCGAGTGTCAGATGACTCGGCAGCAGGGGTAGAAACAGGAACTTGATTAGGAAGGGAAGCAGGCACACTTGCAGGTGTGACGATAAGAGGTTTCTGAATAGCTGGTGGCGCAATATCTGGCGAGAACAGCCTACCACTGCGAGTAACCTTGGCAGGCCCGGTGATGTTGCTGACGCCGATACTAGTATCGAACTCTTGTTTAACTCCAAGCACATAAACATCTGCCCCATAGTTCCATGGGACAGCTTTGTCGGATGTATAAGGGAGAGGCCCCGGAACAGTGATGATGATAGGAGCAATCTTCTGAGTGGACATGATTTTGACAGGCTTCTTCGAAGGAGCCTTAGGAGGTTTGTTGAAAATAGTGACAATAGAAACTTCTTCAGCAGGGACAGCAGGAACAACAATCTTTTCGAACAAGATTTCTTTGCTATCCATCAGGCTTTGGATACCTGATTTCAGCAAAGGACAACCAACAGGTGAAACAGCACATAGAAGGCAACCTTTACCACATCCCGGAAATAAACCGGCTAGCAACAGGTTCCTCTTGACGGTCAATAACGGAGTAACAATCTCTTCCACGGAGGCTACATACCGGTCTTCTTCCACAACATTCACTCCATGCTGGGGCATAGGAGCAGTCACAACATTGGGCCTTTCGGGCGCCTCAAACTGTATTTCTTTAGCATCAATAAGGTCCTGAACCTTGTTCCTCAGAGCCCAACAATCGTCCGTAGTATGCCCCGGGCTATCAGAGTGATAAGCGCAACGGGCGTTGGGGTTGTACTTTGGAGAAGCTGTGTTCACTACCTTCGGAGCTTCTTTGACAGTTACCAGATTGGTTGACAGCAGTTGCGGCAAAATCTGAGACATGGTCATACTAAGCCGAGCATACTGTCTTTTGGGTCTCTCACCCCTTGGTTGGTTATACTGCTGAGGAGCAGCAGCAGGCTTTGAAATTACCAACGCATTGACAGCTTGGAGGCGTTCCGGCTTAAGTTGTCTTCTCAGACCATAAACAGCACTGGCTTCCTTCTTGAAAGGTTTCTTTTCAGTACTCGAGGAGGCACCTTTCTGTATCTTCCCCGACTTGATACCAGCTTCTATTCTCTCACCAGTCAAGATCAAATCTGTAAACCCAGCAGAAGAATTACCAATCAGATGATTGAAGAACGGACCAGACAGGGTCCCCAAGAACATGTCAACAAGTTCACGGTCAGTCAGCGGTGGCTGCACCCTGCCAGCCAGGTCCCTCCATTTTTGCACATACTCCTTGAATCCTTTGCCCGTCCTCAGTGACATACCCTGGAGTTGGGTACGCGTGGGAGCGAGGTCAGAATTGTACTGATATTGCTTATAAAAGGCAGTAGCCAAGTCCTCCCAGTTTCGGATACTGGCTCCATCCAGCTGATAGAACCATTCGAGTTGAGCCCCTGAAAGGCTATCCTGAAAGAAATGGATCCACAGGTTCTTGTCTGCAGTGTAAGGTTGGATCTTCCTTACATATGATCTGAGATGCATTTTTGGGCAAGACAGCCCGTCATATCTTGCAAAGATTGGCACTTTGAACTTTGGGGGGATCACAATTCCAGCAACTAATCCCAAATCTTCGAAATCTAAGCCGGGAACTCTCTGTAGCTCCATAGCTTCCAACCTGTCTTCCAAGCTTTTGTACTTATCATCGGCGGGCGGGTATTATTGTTCAGAGTAGTCTTCGTCTTCTTCAGCCTCTCCTTCTTCAGCTTCGGATTCGGAAGGTACCGCAGCCGCATTCCCTTTACTGGTTCCCTCTTCAGATGTAGGGGGAAATTCAAGAACTCTTCTGGCTTCACCCTCAAACCTTCTTCCTAGGGTAGCCACCCCGACTTTTTTCTTCTTCTTTTTCACTTGCTCTTTGTTCCCCAGCAGGACTTTTAGGTCCTCCTGACCCTTAGCCAAGGTCATCAGGAGATGTTGAAACTGTGAGTTTTGAGACTGCAAGTCCTTGACCGTCTGTTCGAGATCCATCTTACTGAAATAAACAGCAGAAAGATAAGGAGACCTGGTGTGGAGACCTGCTTATGCGCATGATGAATGATATGTTATGCAATGCATTCAAGGATTTAGAAAATTCAAAATTGTTGCAAACAAAAAGAACACACGTCATATTAATAAGAAGAAATTTATTAGTACATAAATGCCCCATGGGCCAAATATTACAAAAAACTTCTTAAGGTAAAAAGACGTTGCGCATCCTCATTGGCGCGATGTAGGTGTTAAGGGTCTCTTCCTCATGGAGTCGGCGGGTAAGCTCCAAAACCTTCTTCTCACTGGCGTAGAAGCTGGCCTCAAAAGTATTCTGTTCCTCCTTGAGTTGGATCCAACTCTTCTGTATCTCCTCCCACGATGTAGGCATGTCAGGATATAGGACAGTGTAGGGAACCTCTCCTTCCTTAAAGGGCTCTTTAATCACAGGGAGAACATGAGGGTAAGGCATCATTAGACTCTGGGCTCGGGTTCGTACCCACTTGAGATAAGGCTCAAGAGGGATGGAGTTCTTGTGTCCCAGTGTCTTGCTGTCTACCTTGTTAGGCATCCTCCAAGCTCTGATGAATCTTTGGCGAAGTCCTTGCGCATCGTTGTCGAAGTCAAAAACTAGGTCAGGAATCAACATGTCGTGAGGGCCATCCCTCCGTGCATATCCAAATTGTCTCAAAGCTAGACAAGGGTTGTAGGTAATGCCTCCTCTAATGCCAAGCAATGGAACATTAGGGAACTCTCCACAACGATCGGCGATGATGACATTTTCTCTGGACCGAGAACACCAATGTACATCAGAGTGAGTGAGGGTCATCAATCGTTGTGACCACCTTAGGCCTTGGTCATTCTTCAAGACAGATTGTGGAAGGTGCGAAATAAACCACCTTGCAAGGAGAGGAGTACATCACATGAGAACACCCCTCTTTCTCATTGTTCGTGTGTAAAATGAGTGAAGAATGTCCCCAAGTAATGTTGGTATTGGATTTCTGGATAAGAATATTTTGACGGCGTTGACATCCACAAGCTGGTCAGGATTTGGGAACAGGACCAACCCATAAATGAGGAGTGCCACAATTTCTTCAAAGGCTTGTAGGTCCAATGAATTCCAACACTCTTGTGCCTTCTCGAACAAGAACTTTGCCAAGAAGCCTTTGACACCGCTTCTAGTTTCCCAATGCCCCTTGATGTCAGATGGTTGCAAGTGTAGTGCTTGAGCAACATCTTCAGGCTTTGGTTCTTTTTCTGTACTGTTGTAGGGTAGTTGATTAAGAATAGGAATTCTCAGGAGTTGAAAAAATTCCTCCAAAGTGGGCACCAATTGGTAGTCGGGGAAAGTGAAACAGTTGTGAAGGGGGTCAAAGAACTGAAACAACACCTTTACCATGACCTCTTCAATGTTGGTGTTGACTAGGCTGAGCAGTCTACCATGTCTTTCACTGAAGGGAGAGCTTTCCGGAATTCTGGATGTGAGCTCCTTGAGTTGAGGAGGAATTCTCACAAGGTTGACTTGGATAGTTTTCCTGCGAAGAATTTCCATGACCTACAAAACAAGAACAGAGATGAAGATCTAAACCCTTGAAATGGTTAGTGGATGCATATGATGCTTCATGATGCTCATGATGTATGCACAAACATATGTGCAAGCAAATCACACAAAACCCTAATTTCAGGCTTGCATGGGGTTTCATAGGTAAGTACCCTCTTGAGTGTAGTTGGCTTAAAAACCCGTCCTATAAATAGTAACCGGGTTCTAAGGAGCTCAATATCATTGGATTGTTTTCCATGTTCATTGTTTTGGTTTAGCCACTTAACTAGCGACCAAAATATTCCAAGAAAACAACCCTCAATGAGTGTAGTATCGAGTATCTACCAACTTCGTACTGCATCAAAGCCGGTCATCTCACTACCCCTAATGAAAGGCCAAGATGGTCAAGTAAGGTTCTAGGTCATTAGTGCTTAGTGACATCACTCAGCGGCCCCGTACTCTCCTTGATTGAACTCAAGGGTTACCGGTACTCACAAATATGTTGCACTAATATAGCTATTGCTTCAACCGTGTCGGTATACCCTGCACGGTTTCCACAACGTATTGCCATCTAAGAATGTTTCCCTAAATCCGGGTGTAGGATTTCAAGCCCAAACAAGAGAACCAAGATGTAAAGCAATCAAAGCAAACAATTAGTCATGCAAGAGGGTGATCTAAGCCCTAAGGTTACTCCACTTTAAAATAATCCCCAGCAGAGTCGCCAGTTCTGTGATACGGTGGGAGAACTGACTTGAGGTTTTGCGTTTGTTTTCGCAAATGTTTCGATTGAGCAAGAGTCGCCACCGACTTTTTATTTTATCCTAAGGAAAGGTTAAAAAGCACAGCAAAAACCTTTGAGATGTTTTCTTGGGTTCGGGGAGTATATTATAGAAAGGGAAGGTATTAGCACCCTTTCTATCCATTATTATCCATGGGCTCTTAGTTACTTGCTTAGATCACTTGCCTTTGATTTTCAATTGTTTGAAATGGTGTTTTGTGTGTGTGTGTGGGTTTGAAAATATTTTGAAAAGAGGCCAATGTGGTGGCAACCTTTGTAATGATCCATGTTGGGATGTATACAAAGGTGTACTTATCTTTTGAAAAGTTTTCAATGTTTTTGAAAGTTGTTTTTTGAAAGTGTGTTGTGATGTGTGATTTTGAAAAATAGGCAAGTGTTTTTGCAAGTTTATCAAGTAACTAAGAGTTGTCTACCCCTAAAGGCAAGTGTGATATTGTAAAAAAGTGATTTTTGAGGTCAAATATTAATAAAAATAAGGATGTATTATTTTTGTATTTTCCCCTAAATATTCTAATAAATATATAAGTATTTATAATATTTACTAAATATATTAAATATGTACAAAAATAACAATATTTATTATTTACAAAAAAAAGTATAATTTTTTTAGAAAAGGTTTTCAAAAGATAAAATAAAATAAAATTAGAAAATAAATGTATTTTGTATTGTTTTTAGTATTTTAAATAAAAGGATATATGTGTTATTTATATGTATAAATTCAAATAAAACAAATAAAATGTCTAATAAATACAAAAAAAAAGGTGAAAAAATATTTTTTATGTTTTTTTTATATTTTAACAAAAAATAATAAGTCAGAAACAAAAAGAAAAAGTCAAAAAATGATAAAAATAAACACAATGGGCCAAGGGGGTGTATGTGTAAAAAGATGGTGCAAATAGAAAAAAGAAACAAGCCCAGCCCAAAGGAGCTTCTTCAACCTCCAGCCAGTTGTTTGAAACACAGAAAAACGCGCGTTTTCCCTTATCCATGCTATCTTCTGATTCCTTGATTTTCAACACAAACTCACAACAGCAATGTTATAGAGCATCATGTCACGAGTTCATACATATAAAAAACTTGATCTATCTCTCAGAAATGAGAGAGAATTTCTTCTCCCCCAATTTCTGACCTAAGTTTTTTCCAATGTTCAGGTTCAAAATACTCTTAGCACACACAACATAAATGAAAAGTAACTATATGGGTGGCTTCAGGGCTATGATTAGAACATGCTTTCTTCACAAACTTAAGCCTAGATATGCTTGGATAGAGAGATAGAAGTTCAAAAACTTACCTGTTCAGCTTGATTCGTGTATGACAATGGAGGTACTTCCAGTGCAATGTGAGGACTTGTATAGCTTGCTTGAAGTTCAGGGATGCTCCTCCAATGCTTGGTGTATCTTGAAACTAGCTGAATCGAGCTATGGAAGTCAACCTGCACAGATGAAAAATGAAAATGGCACACTTGGCTATGGCTGTTACAGTTCCAGTTCAATGCTTGGGATAGCTTCAGTGGGTGGTATGGAACATGTTTGAACTCCCTTTGGCCAAAGTGCACGAGTGGAAAGGTTTATAGAAGTCCAACTGCAGAAGGGACTCTGTTTTTGCAGTAGGATGGTGTTTTGATGTTTGGGGAGGTATTCAAGGTGATAGGCTCGTGTTTCAGCTCAGTTATGATGTTTGGAATATGCTCAATAAGTTTGCTTCGGCTTGTGTTGATAGGAACTCAATGTTGTGTTTCAAAATGCAAGTTTCTTCTAATGTAAGCAAAAGTTGTCAAGTTGGTTTACAAGCTTATGCAGGCCCCCTAAACATGCTGCCTCAATCCCTCTTGATCAGTGTGATTAGTTCCTGAACTTGTGCCTAGAAGATATGCTTTTGTACTTCTTTGATTTGCTTTTGACATAAAGCACCTCTTTACAAGAATGGATAACTTGCTTTTTCCATTTATGGCTTAATTCTTCATGTAATGTCCAAATGCACAAAATAATGCTAGAACACAATGGATTGGCATTTAATTATTGAGTGTAAATGAGATTAGAGGCTTGTAACTAGCTTGTGCAAACTGATTTCAAAAATGCATAGTGTATGAACATGAAAATGGCTCATGAACAAAGTGTCTTTTGCCCATATTGACAAATTCGATTCTCCCTAACCACAAGGGTGTTTGAGAAGTTCTTGGACAATTTGGAAAGCTTGGAATGTGTACTACAATCCATCTTTGTAATGAAAGTTGAAATTCCAAGTGGAAGTATGTGAAAAATGACCATGAAGTTAGGCAAAAATCCTGCCTAAAATAGGTCAAAAAAATTCTAAGTTAAGAATGTTTTGCACCCCTATTCCAAAAATCATAACTTGAGATACAAACTTATTTTGAGGAAACTTTGTGAATCAAAGTTGTAGATTTTTCAATGGACTACAACTTTCATGTTTTGAGTTTTGCTTGAATCCAAATGTATCTTGATGAACAAATGGGACAAAGTTAGGAAAAAATTAGGAATTTTCATAACTTAGAAAAATTCTAAGTTATGAAAATTCTTCATTTTAAACCCTAAGTTGTAATTCTTGATTTCTTGATGAACAAGTTTCACAATTTGACATGTCTTGATGAAAAATGAATCTTGACACTTGATTTTGACCAAAAAGTCAAAGTTTGACTTTTCAGTATACAGTCAATTTTGGCTCAGTTGACTGGAAAATTCATCTGTCAATCTTGTACATTTGGGATCTTTTGAACTTGTTGAATGTGTAAAGACCATGCCATTGAATCCTTGAGTCCATATGTGAGCTTTGTTTTCCATTGGCTAGGTCAAACAGTCAAAAATTGCCTTTGTGCAGTCAAAACCCTAAAAATGACCATTTTGCCCTTTTGGTGATCTGATCAAATTTCTTGTGGAATTGTGATCCAAACTTGACCAAATGGTTCATATGAGTTCATAAAGTTGATGTGGGTCAAAAATCATGAGGTTTGACTGTCAATTGACTACAGTTGACCTTTTCCCCAATACAGCTGATTTCTAGGTCAACTGTCCAATTGACTGGGCAAAGATTGGAATCAAGACTTGAAACTTGGTATGGATAAACTTATGAGTCCAACATGAAGCATGAAAGTCATCTTAGGAATTTTAGGTCAAAACATCTTTGTGCAAACACAAACCCTAATTTGGGTCAACAATGCAAAGAGGAGTCTTGAGCAGAGAAAACCCTAACTTGATCTTGAGCTCCAAGGGTCTTGTGGTGAGAAAATATTGAGAAATGGGAGGGAAAATTTTGGGGTACAACAAAGACGTACAAGTTGAGGTTGAATCCGGACAAGTGTACCTTCGGGGTAAGGTCTAGTAAGCTTATGGGTTTCATCGTCATTGATAAGGGTATTCTGGTGGACCCTGCAAAGGTAAAAGCCATACAAGATATGCCGGATCCCCTCACGGAAAAATAAGTTAGAGGTATCTTGGGACGTTTGAATTACATCGCCAGGTTCATTTCACGTCTGACTGCTACTTATGAGCCAATCTTCAAGCTGTTGAAGAAAGATCAAGTGGTAAAGTGGAATGACGGATGCCAGACCGCTTTCGAAAGAATCAAGGAATACCTTCAAAAGCCACCAATTCGGATGCCTCCAGTTGAAGGAAGACCTTTGATTTTATACTTAACAGTGCTAGACTGTTCAATGGGGTGTGTGCTGGGGCAGCATGACGAGTCTGGCCAAAAAGAGCACGCTATTTACTACCTTAGAAAATTTTTTACCGACTGTGAGACTCGATACTCATTGCTCGAGAAAACTTTTTGCGCTTTGGCATGGGCTGCTCGCCGGTTGAGACAGTATATGCTGACTCACACTACCTTGTTGATATCAAAGATGGATCCAATCAAGTATATCTTCGAGAATCCTGCCCTGTCCGGAAGAATAGCGAGATGGAAGATGATCCTAACCGAGTACGACATACAATACACAACCCAAAAAGCAATCAAGGGGAGTGTAGTGGCAGATCATTTGGCGCATCAGGCCATTGATGACTACCAGTCCATGAATTTCGAGTTCCCGGATGAGAATATCATGTTGGTGACTGACTGCGAAGAACCTGGACCAAATGAAGGACCCTAGGAGGGATCCTGATGGTCTATGTATTTTGATAGATCCTCGAACGCATTGGGTAACGACATCGGCGATGTAATTATATCTCCTGAGGGTTGTCATACTCCGTTCACCGCCCGATTATGTTTTAACTGCACCAATAATATGGCGGAGTATGAAGCGTGTATCATGGGTCTTCGAGCTGCTATTGACCTGAGGATTAAGTTCTTGAGTGTATTAGGAGATTCTGCTTTGGTGATCAATTAGATCAAAGGAGAGTGGGATACGAAGCACCCGAATCTTATTCCTTACAAAGAGTATGTACTGACGTTGCTCCCACATTTCGAGGAGATAACCTTTGAACACTTCCCAAGAGAGGAGAATCAGCTGGCGGACGCGCTAGCTACCATGTCTTCTATGTTCAAAGTCAGGTGGGACAATGAAGCTCCCCAGATTACCATCGAGAGGTTGGACGAGCCCGCACATTGTTGTGACATTGAGACTGAAGAGGTAGCGGATAAAACCTGGTTTCACGAGGTAAAGAGGTATCTTGAGGCTCAAGAATACCCCGAGGGGGAATCTGTTAATGATAGGAAGTTTCTGAGAAGGTTCGCTGCAAAGTTCTTCATCAGTAATGGAATCCTTTATAAGCATAACCATGATTCAACCTTACTGCGGTGTGTAGACAAGAGCGAGGCAGAAAGGATCATGACAGATTTACATGAAGGTACCTTCGGAACTCATTCCAGTGGACATACCATGACAAAGAAAATACTACGGGCAGGATATTACTGGTCTACTATGGAAGCCGATTGTTATCAGCATTCTCGAACCTGTCATAAGTGCCAAGTCTATGCTGATAAGGTGCATGTACCTCCGGTTCCCCTGAATGTTTTGATAACTCCTTGTCCTTTTGCAATGTGGGGCATCGACATGATCGGCGAGATCAGACCCACTGCGTCTAACGGACATCGTTTCATTCTGGTGGCTATTGATTACTTTACGAAGTGGGTTAAGGCAGCTTCCTTTGCTACAGAAACAAAGAACGTCGTGGCGCGGTTTATCCGACACAATTTGATCTGTCGATATGGTGTACCCGAGAGGATCATTACAGATAATGGTACAAATATCAACAATAAAATGATCACGGAGCTCTGCAAACAGTTCAAGATACAACATCATAATTCTTCTCCCTACCGGGCGAAGATGAATGGGGTTGTTGAAGCAGCTAACAAGAACATCAAGAAGATTGTGCAGAAGATGACGGTGACATACAAAGACTGTTATGAGATGTTACCATTCGCTCTTCATGGGTACCGTACCTCAACACGGATGTCGACAGGGGCAACACCCTACTCTTTAGTGTATGGCATGGAGGCAGTCCTACCCATCGAAGTCCAGATACCCTCTCTCAGGATTATGAAGGATGCAGGTTTGAACAAGGACGACTGGATCCAAACCCTGCTTGATCATCTGAATTTAATCGATGAAAAGAGACTTACTGCTATCTGTCATGGTCAGACGTATCAAAAGCGAATAATCAAAGCTTTTAACAAGAAATTCAGACGTCAAGAATATCAAGTCTGGGATCTAGTGATCAAACGCATCATACTACCGCAAGGTGATCCCAGGGGTAATTGAACCCCCACATACGAAGGGCCATTTGTGGTTAAGAACATTTTCTCGGGAGGAGCTATGATTTTAACCACCATGGATGGCGGCGACCTTCCTCACCCCGTCAATGCAGACATAGTGAAAAAATACTACGCATAATCAAAGACCCGCTAGGTTGACTGGCCTAGGCAAAAATAAGGGCTTCCCGGCGAACCTAAAGGGTTCGGGAAAAAATAAGGGATGAAAATGAAAAAATATGTACACCCGGCAAGTCGAAAATCTGAAAGGGAGGCTTGGGCAAAAAGGTGTATCCCGGTGGATTGAAAACCCGATAGGGCAGTCCAGGTAAAAATTAGGGATCAAAGCGTAACACTATGTCTCACTGGATCATCTTGCAACCAGACTATCAACTATCAAGCTCAAACGGCGCCAATCAATCTGATCCACCTTCAACCAAGCAACAAAGTGATGAGACGCTCGAAGATATAAAGGCAATACCAGAGTTGGAACCCAATGGGATTGTTTCACATATCTGTTTTTATTTCTTTTACACAAATTGTATAATTTATGTCTTTTGGCGGTGTTCTCTTACTTGGACGTCAGCCTCTTTGTACAAAAATGCCTATTATGGGCCAACTTCAAAAACAATACAATTCATTTTCACAAGAAATTCATATTTATTTTTCTTTCTTCTGTTTTGTTTTGCAAGAACGTCCAATGATTCAGTTTTGATATATGCATTTGAGAATAATTGTTGCTGATAAATATTTACATAAAAAGTAAAAAGACAATTACTCGTAATTCTAGGAACCGGGAAAAACAAGAAATGTCTGAACCATACAGTCACAGTGCCCATCAGGTACATGTATGGATCCAGCTGGAGAACATGAGAAGTGGTACATACGCTCCCCACAGAGTAAAAAGTGTCTAAAAACGGATGTTAGATTCCCCGAGCAGGACATAACTCTCCCTTACTGAAGTTCACAATCACGACTAAGTCGGTAAATTTTCCCCCAAGCAGAGTCTATTTCTCTCACCAACAAAATTCATTATCACCCGCAACGGTAATTCATTCCCCAGTTGATTTATTTCTCCAAGTCGGCAGATCTATCAACAAAGTATCTCCTCTCCAACAGAGTTACTCCCTGCAGAGTTATCCACAGACGGAATCTCGTCCGGCAGAATATTTACCAGCCAAGGGGCAGATCCCCAGCATATCCATCTTTGTTGACCATCAGAAGTAGAGGAACTGTGGTTTTTTACAACAGTCAAGAATACCATTTCTCATACTCTCCAAACAGCAGTCAAGGATTTATTTTCCCAGACTCAGATTATTATGTCAACATTTCATGTTCATACATCATGACATATGCATACATCACATATAACATAGTCTCATTTATTTTGATAACGTCAACACACAATACATCTCATGTATCACATATGGCTAACCTTGTATTTCTTTCAGGACAGACATTATTGTCAATAATTTCCAGCAAGTCCAGGATCAACACTCGAAGCTAAACAGAGTAGTCATCGACACAACAAAAGCAGCCCTACTACCCAGGCTTTCATATCGAAGCAACCCTACTATCCAGGTTCCTTCTCACAGCCCTACTACCCAGGCTTTCATATCGAAGTAACCCTACTATCCAGATTCCTTCTCACAACCTTACTATCCAAGCTTTCATATCGAAGTAACCCTACTATCCAGGTTCCTTCTCACAGCCCTACTACCCATGCTTTCATATCGAAGTAACCCTACTATCCAGGTTCCTTCTCACAGCCCTACTACCCAGGATTTCATATCGAAGTAACCCTACTATCCAGGTTCCTTCTCACAACCCTACTACCCAGGCTTTCATATCAAAGTGACCCTACTATCCAGGTTCCTTCTCACAGCCCTACTATCCAGGCTTTCATATCGAAGTAACCCTACTATCCAGGTTCCTTCTCATAGCCCTACTATCCAGGCTTTCATATCAAAGTAACCCTACTATCCAGGTTCCTTCTCACAACCCTACTATCCAGGCTTTCATATCGATGTAACCCTACTATCCAGGTTCCTTCTCACAGCCCTACTATCCAGGCTTTCATATCGAAGTAACCCTACTATCCAGGTTCCTTCTCACAACCCTACTATCCAGGATTTCATATCGAAGTAACCCTACTATCCAGGTTCCTTCTCACATCCCTACTACCCAGGCTTTCATATCTAAGTGACCCTACTATCCAGGTTCCTTCTCACAGCCCTACTACCCAGACTTTCATATCGAAGTAACCCTACATAGTCTTCAGTCAGAACATGGCTTTTCAGCATCTACGCAAGTTCAGTCAGAGTTTACTAGGGTAATGCAAAGAAGGTAATAAAGCGTAATACGAAGCCTGAAAGCTCTTTCAGAACATGCTGGAGCCAGAAGGTAAGAGGATCAGAAGATTGGATGCTACGCTGAAGCAGAACTTCTAATCCATAGTTTTCAAAGGTAAATCAAAGAAGGTTACTAAAAAACCTGGGGAATCCTTCAGAACATGCTGAGGCAACAAGGTACAAAGATCAGAAGTTGGATGTTTGTCCTAAATGGAACTTCTGATCCAGAATTAAGCAATGATGCAAAATATCACATTATAGGATTTCTGATTTTGACAAATCTCATCATTATTTAATGCTCATTAATGCTCACAACCACTTTTAATTCTTTGTCCAAAGGATCTCTCCACGTGTAGTGTAGAAATACTTTTGTACAGAATTAGGTAAGGGTCCATGCACTACTTTTTTCTTGTGGGTTCACTTTTCCTTAATGCCTTCTTGCTAATCCAGCCTAAGCTAAAAACTGTCAACTATCACACCTTTTTTGAACTTGCTTCAAGAGCAAGTCAGCATCTAGCGTATGATGTGGGCGCTACTTGACATTTCAAACACACAAAACTTTGCCTATTAATAGAACACCATTGATCACTGAGAAAGGGTCCAGAAATTTTTTTGTGAAAGAGGTCAAAATTTTGAGAAAGAAAAGCCTTGAATCCCTGCCAAAATTCCAAGAGTTCCAAGAACTATAAACACAACACATAAAACCTCGTTAACTTTTGATTCCTTGCACTAAAAAACTCCACTTATTCTCAATTATTTCTTGACTAAAAACTATTCACACAATTTTTGATCCACACGTTAGAAACTGTCTAAACTTTTGTGTTCATATTGCTATACACTTTCCATCCATCCACTCAAAGAAATCAGAACATCACCTCCTTTCCATCCCCAGAAGTTGAAAACTTTCAGCTTACTGAGTACGTGAAGAAGCTGTTCAGAGCATCATCAGAGTTGAGGTTAACTTCGGTTCACAGAACTTCTTCCAGCTGCAAGGTAAGTTTCTGCTGACCCTCACCACATTACTTAAGCATTACCAGATTTACATGCTCATATACAATGTAGATATCAGGTTTTTGGTGTCATACATATTCTGAGATTTCATGCATTCTGTCTGCCTAAGTAGGGAATAAATCAGTTCAGAACCTCTTGAAGGAATTAGAACTCAGAATTAGGATTATCAAATTTATACGTGCCTCTGATTTGTAGTTATGATATTTCCTATTTCTCAAACTCTATGACACCTGCTATAACTGTTCTATGCATGTCTTCTATTTTGTGGAGAAATAACCAAATTACAGATGTTCTGACTAACATAGAGAGAGAGAGAGAGAGAGAGAGAGAGAGAGAGAGAGACCAAGTTCTGCCAGTGGTCTCAGAACTTCTAAAGTTTGTTTTGTTTCCAGGGGTATAAGAACTTCTGAAAACTACTGTGTTCCCAGTGGGTTCAGAGCTTCTGACCTTATACATTTTCACTAACAGGTTTTTGTATTGCAGCGTGCCAGGGTTAGAACCTCTGACTTCATTTTATCAGCGACACGCTGATTCTTTTTCCTTTTTTTCCTTATTTTTTCTATCACTCTTCATTCCATTAATCAGAAAACCTCAAAAGAGTTTCCTTCACACTTTATTTTATTTCTTAAAACAAAAGACCAAAAATAGTTTCTTAAAACAAGACAAGTTTGTTTCACATTTTTTTATACATTCTTATACCTTTCAATATGGTTGTAATAATAAATTAGGATTTATTTTTACTTGCAATCCCAATTCATAAATAGGTATCCCCATCCCCTAAATATTGTAATAGCGTGGGACTTTACATTTTTGCAATTTATCGCTTTCAAATGTAAATGCTAGTAATTAGGCGTGTATGGCAAGATAAAACCAACAAGTAGACCACCAAAAATCAAAGACAAATGCATGCAATCAAACACATTTGCACACATGCACCCTTAGGGTAATCTCACTTGTTGCCTTACAAAAATGACCATGTTATACATGTGGGATGTCTTAGCACAAACAAATCAAAAATACAAGATCATAGTCCCTCGATGACGCTATCAAAGTTGCCTTTCAAAATGATCTTAGTCCCTAAAGAAAAATGCTAAGACATCTCACAACATTGCTATCATGATCATAGGATGACCCAACGCCCGTCCCTTCACATCCAACGATGGGGCTTCTTACCAAATCAATGGTAAGATAGCAACATCTAAAGGAGGAGGAAAAGCACATCTAAGACCTTTTGAGTAGGTAGATTACTTGTAGTTACTTGCTCACTCTCAAAACAAATATCCTTGCTATTTTCAAAACAATCACATACACTTTCAAAACATCTTCAAAACACTTTCCAAACATTGAAATATTTTCAAAAGCTCAACACTTTGTATACGTTCTTACGAACGAGAACTATTACAAAGTTTGCCTAAACGTTGGCACCTTTTCAAAATACTTTCAAAAACCATACAAAGCACATTTTCAAACAAAAGCAAGTGATCTAGAAAGTAACTAAGATCCCATGGAAAACCATGGCTTAAAAGGGTGCTAACACCTTACCTTTTCATAATCTACCCCCCAAACTCAAAACATCTCTAAAGGTCTTTCCTGTGCTTTTTCACCTTTCCTTTTGGATAAAAGAAAAGTCGGTGACGACTCTTGCTAAACTGCAACATTTGCAAACACAAAACGCAAAACACCCAAGTCAGTTCTCCCACCGTATCACACCTTCACTCTCTGATTCACACCTTCATCTATAACATTAACAACCGCCATCAAATTTGCAAACAGGAAGAGCGATTTCGTCATCATCTTGAATCGAAGATGAAATCAGAGAAGAAGAGAAGGTGAATCATATAACGGGAACGAACCGGAGTTCTTGAAGGAGCTTGCTCGTTATTCATGTCATCGTCCATTGAAGGACCGTCAGTGGTACTCCGATAAGTTTTTTGGGCGAG
Organism: Vicia faba; assembly: GCA_948472305.1. Classification (NCBI taxonomy): domain Eukaryota; kingdom Viridiplantae; phylum Streptophyta; class Magnoliopsida; order Fabales; family Fabaceae; genus Vicia; species Vicia faba. The sequence goes on from CATIWC010001106.1 coordinate 78,273, forward strand.
ACCGTAAGTGAAGTGGAAAAGAAGCATCACTGTGTATCGATGACGAAGTCGCAGGGAAGTGTGGCGGTGGACTTTAGGTTGCAACGGAAGAAGACGGAGAGGTCGAATTTGAAGATCAATTAACACTTTCTTTTGAACCCTTCACTCCCTGAACGCACCGTATCCTTTTTATATATTCCATTTCTTATTCTTTAATCTAATTCAATCAATATAATATATTGCTGAAAAATAAACAAAATCGTGAGAGGACATAGAAGAGGAAGATGAAGTCGACGATGGTCGGAGAATTGTGACAGCGAAATGGAGTTCGTCGGATAAATCGAGTATAGAAGAGGATAAACGGCGTCGTAGGTCAAAGGGAAGGAAGGTTGAAAATCACAATGCTGTTGAACCCTAATCCATTTTCAGATTTACATCGTATAGTTTTTTTCTTTATATATCTTTGTTTATTTTTAATTCAAATTAAATAAAGGTCAACCTCATAATTGTGATGATAATAAGATCTGGGCCGAAAATAATCTTGTTGAGCCCATGGTTTCTCTTTTTGGTGTTGTTGAATGGTATAAAAAATAGCTTCATGGACTTTTGATGGGCCTAGCGCTGAGTTCCTTTACTACACTCCCCAATCCAACTCAACACTCCCTGACTTTTCTAATCTCATTAAGATTTTAGTTTTTCTTCTAGTTTAATTTTTTCTCTTAGTTGATAATAAAAATGATACAAAAATAGTAGAATATTTTAGGAAATATTTTTAGATTCTCTTTAGAATTTTATTATAATTTTATTATTATTTTCATGTTCAATAATCATTTTAGTTGTCATTTTTAGTTAAGATTTTGTGATAGAATATTGATGCAACTTTTGCGATGGGAAATGTTTGGAGATTAATTTTCGATCAATCATGCGGAGCAACTTCTGTAGAGTTTTCTTATCACATGCGTGGCTTCGAAGAGGAAACGGACCTTCTTCGTTCGGTATCATCGTGACCTTATTTTGTTCCTCATTTTCGCACTTTATTGCTTTCTAGATACCATGAGAAGTAGGAAATAAAGAGCGTGCGCTTGAAGTCGCTGTTTAAAGACCTGTAGCAGGCATTCCGCACTTCATTTGCTATATGTATTATGCTTGTATTTGTTTACTTTCTTGTTGATCGATGAGTCACTCAATTCAGAAATTGAGATGACTACTTCGCTCTCAATGCATGCTCCCTATAGGATTTTATCGCTTTCCTTTATTTCTTGTTGATCGATAAGTCACTCAATTTAGAAATTGAGATCACGACTTCGCTCTCATTGCATGTTCCCTATAGGATAGTTTTTTTAGACTTTCTTTGGCATGCTAACCTAGATAGAATCTCTCTAAGTATTCTCTCTTGAGTTTATTGGCTAGTTTTCTTTATCCTTGTACATACCATGTTCCCTTAAGATGCGCTTGCTCCACTCGGACGCAAGTTAGACCTTAGATTGTAAACCATGCATGCTAACATTAGGTAGACGTTTCCCTTTTGTTAATCCAAACCTCAGGACCGCCATTGTATGATAACACTAGGTTATATATAGGCTAGTCTCCCATAGACTCTTTTCTTTCCCTTTTTGCATCCTTGCACCTAAAACAAAAACTTCTTTTCTTAGCAAATCAAAAACATGCTAATCATACTTATAACCCTTTTTCAAGGTAACAAAAACACAAACCAATTCAAATCATTTTGTGCGCTAGTGCACATTTTCTCTAAAACCCTTTTTAGGTAAGGGCATGTTTAATTTACTTCTCAAAAAGGATACTGTTGTACCCCAAAATTTGCCCTCCCATATTTCTCAACACATGGCAAGTGAGGTCCCCAAATTGCTCAAGGAAGTTCAAGAGTTGACCACACAAACTCTCTCCTAAGCCAGTCTACCTCAAATAAGGGTTTCATTTTGCATTAAGATTCTTGAAGTCCAAAGGATCCCAAATGCTCGCCATTGCCCCTAATATTTTCTCAAGACCATCCATGTCAAGTTTCAAGCCTTATAGAGGAAGTTTGCTCAGTCAATTGCTCAAATACCTAGAAATCAACTGTGGCCCACATGCAGTCAAAATTCAAGAATTTTGGTCCATATCCTCATTTTGAAGTATCATCCATCATTTGATCAAGGGTTGATCATGATTCATCAAGGATTTCTCACAATTCATCAAAACCCCAAAAGTTGCTGAAATTAGGGTTTTGCAGGAAAAGTCAACTTAACTTCGACCAAGCATAACTTTCTCATACTTTATCAAAAATGACCCATCCAAAGCTTATTTTGAGGAGGATGCAATTCCCTATGATTCATCTTCAGCTCCCAAGTTCAAAATATGCACTCACAAAAAGATATGAATTTTGACATTATAGGTCATTTTGAAAAGTCAACAAAAACACCTTTTGGGTCAAAGCTTCATACATGAACATGGAAGACTCAATTGAGATGATACCAAAAGGGTTGCTTAGAGGACATCCTAAGATTTCTAAAAAGTCTAAGAACACCCTCCTAGGGTCAAAATTGAGAGAGTTATGCATTGGCCAAGTTGACCATTTTTGCAAAATTGCCAAAAGTTAAATATGCTCAAATTTGCATTTTTTTGATAAATGGGCCTAACTTTTATGCTTGCACCTCACTCATAACATGGTCCACGACCCAAATGCTCACTCACATGTTATTTTCTTCATTATTTATTTTATTTTGATTTTTTATTTATTAAAAATTGAATTAAATCAAATAATTGGTAAATAATAGAAAAGATTTGTTTTAATTGGATTTTTAAACAGAATCATAAACTCATTATGCTGGCATATGAGAATCAGATCATATCAAGGCTGATTGGTACGAAATTGGCATGATTTAGCCAGATTTAAAAGGATATCATACAAAGTGAAAATCAAATCAAATCTCATCAAAGCTTCAAGATTTAATCCAAGTTTGTTAACCTAGTTCAGGCTAGGTTATATAAGAAGGTTTGCAGATCAAAGAAAGGGGCTAGAGGCGTGAAACTGCCAGAAGAGGAACTCAGGATTCTTGACAAAAAGTGAGATCCAAATTCTAGAATAGAAGGCTAATCAAGGAGTTTCAAAGAGAGAAATAAATTCCCTGACGTTGCAGGAAGCACTCCCAATCAGTTGCCGATGTCAACACATCCAGAATATCCTCCTACCATTCTCACAGTTTTCAAAATTGTCCACCTTCAATTGCTGTAATTCTTGCATATTCAGCATGTTTTAATTGCGTATTTGTATTCATCATCATGTTTGCAATGTTTCTGGATAGTTTGATTTGAGTTACAGTGTAGGGATAAATTTTGCCATTGTTAGGGTTCTGTGCCCCAATTTGGGGTTTTGGTTTTCAAGCGAAATCAGACAGAATAGTGGGTACCATGATGATCAGAGTTTCAAATCCAGCTGATCCATGGTCCCCAATTAAATTCATATTACATATACTTGATTTTTGAATGAAACAAGTTTCAACAACAGACCTGCGTCTGTAGGTAAAAGAATCAGAACTTAAAACGACGGTTCCAGGGAAGAAGACAATAGCGTGTCACAGCCTAATTGGCTGATTCAAATTCTGGCGCGTTATTCTGGCCAGAAACTCGTTGTTCTGATATATGTTGTTTATTTTTATTATATTAATAAACTAACATCCAATGCAGTTGGTCAAAAGAAGGAAGTCAGAAGCTCATTGTTCTGGGTTCGATCCCAGGCGTGAGATTTTGGTATTTTCTCTTTTGTTTTCGCCAGAGCCAGCACGTGCACCTTCTGAGGATCATCACCTTCCGGATCCACCTGCAGGCACCAGATCCAGTGCATCATCTTCTGGATCCATCATCCATAACCAGATCTAGTGCATTATCTTCTGGATCCCAGTCAGGACCATATCCAGCACGTACAGGCCATTATCTTTTGGATCCCAGTCAGGACCAGATCCAGCACGCGTAGGCCATTATCTTCTGGATCCCAGCCAGAACCAGATCCATCGCACCCCATCTTCTGAGGGTTATCATCTGTTGGATCCACCAGCCAGGATCAGGCCCAGTGTCCCCATCTTTTGAGGGCCACCATCTTATTGATCCGTCAGCCAGAGCCAGATCCACTGACAGTAGGCCTCTTTGGTTATTTCTATTATTTTGCTTTAAATTCTTTTCTTTAATTATTCTGTTTTTTTATCAACACCAAAATTATTTTGCTAAAATTAACCAACCAAAATCACAAAAAGAAGACTTATTTTCTTAATAAATGTTTTTTTAATTAATTAGTTTAATTAATTTAAGGCAATTCTAATTTCTTTCACAATTAAAATTAATTAGAACTTAGGATTTACTTTTTTAATTCAATTATTTCATTATTTTCTTAAATAACAAAGATGACAAAAAAATGTTTTCTTTAATCAATTACAATTAGGTTTAGTCAAGGGTCAAAACCCTAACCGCCTCGCATTTAATTCGCCGCGCGCTTATTATTTATTTTTGCCAATATTGTTGTAATTTCTCACTGGTTTGTAATAGTTTAATTTAGGGCTTTTACTTATCGCTTATTTTTCCGAGTTTTTGGCTATGTAATTAATCCCCCTCCCCGAAGCCTTGTAGTAGCGTAGATTTACTTTCTCGCATCTTAATTTCTGTAAATATTTAACTGTCTAGATGTATGTTAATAGGACTGTATGACCAGATTGCATGATAATTTAATACAGTTAGAAAACCCTAATGTGCAAAGATAAATAACTGAAAACAAATCACTCGCACACATCACTCCTAGGGTATACTCACACTTCGGTTGCCTTCGGTAAACGATCATTAAGCATAGGGTGTCTTAGTGGTTACCCTTCTGTCAAAAAAGATCAAATGTCCCGTTCGGATGTTGCCTCGGAAAGGTTACCTCGGAAATGTTGCCTCGAATATAATCTTAAGACTCTAGGGTTATTACTAAGTCATTCTAACATTACTTTAGTGATTGTACGTCCCTTTCGAATTGACCCTTTACAACTCCAACGACGGTGCTACCTATTTCTCAATAGTAGGATATCGCTATCTTAAGAAAACAAGGATAGAAACAATCTTTTTTTCGAGTAGGTAGATGCTAGTAGGTACTTGATCAAATCAAAACTTTTCACACTTACATTTTTCAAACAAATTTTCAAAACAACTTCGTCACACTCTTGAGGACTGATACAAGGGTTATCACGAAGTAAAATATTTTCAAAAAACAAAGCACATACACAAGCAATTTTAAAAAGATGAGTAAGTACCTAAGATCCTATGGAAAACCATGGATAGAAAGGGTGCTAACACCTTCCCTTTCTATAATCTACCCCCCGTACTCAGAATATCTCGAAAAAGGATTTTTTTCTGTACTTTTTTTCCTTTCCAATTGGATGAAATAAAAGTCGATGGCGACTCTTGCTTACCGCGACATTTTGCAAACACAAAACGCAAAATGCAAACCAGCGTTTCAAAACAGTCAGTTCTACCACTGTATCACATATACGTAGGCATTGGGGTAGGGCCTAAGCGAGCACAACTTTATTTTCCCTACATTTTTTCTCATTTTTTTTACATGCGTTCTCCTTTCAGTAGTATAGTAAAAAGTAAGCATAGATTAGACACACCCATAAGATAGATAACAAGAGTGGATACCATAGAGTACTACGGGCGTGTGAGGTGCTAATACCTTCCCCTCGCGTAACAGACTCCCTTACCCAATATCTCGGTCGCAAGACCGTGACTTCTCCCTTTTCAGGTTTTCTCGATATTTACCTTTCCCTTCATGTGGGATAAAAGACGTTCGATGGTGAATTCATTGTTTGATGATTTTCAGCCGGTTGTTTCAGTTGGTGACTTCACTGGGGAAAGGTCGACCAAATGTTGGTCCATCCCGGAGTCGCTCGTAGCTCTTGTTTCTTTTTCTTTGGGTGTTTATTTTTATGCTTTCAGTTTATTCACTCATTTTGTATATACTTGAGCATATGTATGCATTGCATTTTACTGTCTTCCATATACTACTGTTGTACTGAATCTGCTTCTTATTGGGTGGGTGCTACTATTGAGGTAAAAGGCCCAATACCCAGGCCAGAGTTGTATACCATAGGAACCCTAGGAATAGAGTGGAACATGAACGGCTAGTTGACTTAGGTCTCACTATCGCCGCCATGTAGTCCATGCTCATATGAGGTACAAATGAGGGGCTATCATTTTCACGTAGGTGATACGGTGATAGTTTTTCAGGAGTACCCTCGATTCTGAGTTACCACGACCTTACCTTGACCTAGTTTTCACCCGTGAGTGGGGAGGGAATTATTATCACAGGTACAGTTGGTGGATATGTTCAGATGGTTACTCATGTTCAGATAGTGACTATGCTCAGACAATGACTATTGATTCTAATGGCTATGTTCTGGATTTCTGTTGATGACTTTATGCATATGCTATATTTTGTTGGTGACCATATGGTTCTCAGATTTATTTTCTGAGTTTCTGACTTGTTTACCTGGAGATTCATTCGGGCCTTCGATCTTGGTATTCCCAGCATATTCAGAAAAGGCTCAACTGTATCCGATATTCCAGAAGCCTTGATCCCGTACAATGGGAGATCTACATGGTACCTGGTTCTTATATGTGCGGAAGCTATGTCAGACATTTGATCTGATGATACTCATATGGTTCAGAATAATGCAGCAATCATATTCAGAAATGATGGAACCTTGATCCCATGCCTTTGCATACATAACATGGTTAACCACATGCTTAACATACATGTTCTGTTATTTCTAGGGAATCGCATTTGCAAGTATTGTGCTAAACTCTTCCATCCTTTACTTGCGCAAAATCAAAATCAAAGCACGTAAATTCCTTGGGAATAACAGAACATGACATGGCATTCATTCATGCACCCCATGCATATTCATGCATTCATAATAGGTACCCGAAGATTGGGGATTCTTATTCAGACTCGGGGCTTTCTTCAGAGGTTCAACTTGATTCTTACTATCACATGAATAACTCCAGGTATACATGCAAGCTTCGGCCCGTGGTCAGAAATTTCTTAGAACAGGAAGATAATTGATTGAAGACTCAGATGATCCAGGTCATGAAAGCTCTGATAATGATGTTAACAATCTTGCACTTATTGCTGCAGAAGGTCCCCTCTTCTCCTCATCTTTTGGGAATTACTTTCAACCATGGAGTGCTACACAATCTTGAGTTCTTGGAGCATCTTATCAGCAAATGGTTCACATTTGCTGTGGGATCTTATATCAATGCTTCGTTCTTGTTGATCAATGTTAGACGTGGTTACTACGCTGGGGAATCAGACTATTCAATCAGGGGCGCTCTCCATAACTTTGTGTTCCCTGATCTGTTCGACAACAGTCAGTCTCTGTTCCCTAGTGAATTCATGAAAAAAAAAGCTTTTAAGAAAAAACAGGATAAGTCTGATGAGCATGCTGGTACAAGCCCAATGCATTACATCCTATTATTTCCAACTCTGATCTTTGGGGTCTTCCTCCTACAAACATCTCTTTTGATTGCTATACACATGCTAGATGTATCCCCTATTCAGGGAACACCCAATTTTGATATCGAAGACTATAAAGGGGTTAAAGTATAAAGCCCAGCACCTGTCTTCCGTCTCTTTTAAAGGTCCAATTCCTATTTGGCCAACTTTCAGGATCTTTCTCACGAGTCGGATGTCTCTGTTTTTCTGAGAGAAGACAAATTGTATTATTTATTTGAGACACGATATGCTTGGTGATGCATTTTATACTAATTCGTTGGGTAAGTCACTCATTCGTTCTCCTTAAAGGATCTTCTATGCATATTATACTAGGGCACCTGGCCATTCGATTGAAGGTATGTCATCCAGAGACCAGGTCCAAGACTGGATCAATTCAGAGATTGTTGTGTTCACATCAGATCAAAAGGGGAATTCTCTCGCCCATTTAAGTATCAAGGCTACAGAAAGTCATCAGAATCAAGAAGTCCATACGGAGTCAAGTCTCCTCAACAATGGCAATCATTGGTTTCTTTACTGCATTTTCATTTGCATTCTTGCTTGTTTTTTTAAACATTGCTTGCATGTAGAAACTTGTCTATTTTTGGATGGAAATCTTAATGCAATAGGTATGCTTGTCTTGAAGTGTTCCTTTCGTTTTTACTCATCCATTCGTTATCACTCTTTAAATGTTTTATTTGCATATTGGTGCCGATTTTCCAAGTCTTATGCTTAGGTAAAGAATTGGGGGGAGGATGACGATAATCTAAAAATGAAAAAATCTCTGGTTGGTATGCTTTTGAGTAAGACTCTGCTGACGACGTACAAGCCTTGTTTAAATCCCTAAACACCAGAGATATAAGGGAGATTGTGATACAGTGGTAGAATCGGACTGTTTAAGGAAAATACTGGTTTGTGTTTTGCGTTTGTGTTTGCAAAATGTCGCTGTAAGCAAGAGTCGCCATGACTTTTATTTTATCCAACTGGAAAGGAAAAAAGCACAAAAAAATTCCTTTTTCGAGATTTTGAGTACGGGGGGTAGATTATAAAAAGGGAAGGTATTAGCACCCTTTATATCCGTGGTTTTCCACGAGCTCTTAGGTACTTGCTCATCATTTTAAAAATTGCTTCCGTGTTTGTGTGTTTTGAAAAGTTTTTGTTTTACTTCGTTTTAACCCTTGCTTCTGTCTTCAAGAGTGTTACAAAGTGTTTTTAAAAACTTTGTTTGAGAAGAGTGTAAGTGTGAAAAAAGTTTGATTTTGAGCAAGTACCTACTAGCATCTACCTACTCGAAAAAAGAATGTTTCTGTTCTTGTTTCCTTTATACAGCGTTATCCCACTATTAGTAAGTAGGTGGCACTGTCGTTGGAGTTGTAAGGGTCAGTTCGAAAGGGACGTACAATCACTAAAGCAATGTTAGGTCGTCTTAGTAATAACCCTAATGTCTCAAGATCATATTCGAGGCAACATTTTCGAGGCAATATTTCCGAGGCGACCTTTCCGAGGCAACATTTCCGAACGGGACTTTTGATCTTTGTTTAGACAAGAGGGAAACCACTAAGACACCCTATACTTAATGATCGTCTACCGAAGGCAACCGAAGTGAGAGTATACCCTAGGAGTGCGCATGTGCGAGTGATTTGATTTCAGTTATTATCTTTGCACATTTAGGGTTTGCTAACCATTTTAAAATTAACATACAGTCTTGTCATGCAATCCTATTATCATACATCTAACAATTAATATTTGCGGAAATAAAGATGCGAGAAATAAAACTACGCTATTACAAGGCTTTAGGGAAGGAGATTAATTACATAGCCAAAAAACCCGTAAAACGATAAATAAACGAAATGTCTTAGTTAAACTATTACATCCCATAAGCAGTTACATTAATATTGTAAAAAATAAATAAATGCGCGTGATGGATCGAGGACGAGAAAAAATTAGGGTTTTGACCCCGTCTAAACCTAATTAAAAGAAAAAAATCATTTTTATTGTTTTTGATTATTTTTGAGAAAAAGTAAAGTTTTAATGAATAAATACAAACCTAATTACTAATTAATTTAAATTAAGAAAATAATTTATTTGACCTATTTTTATATTTTGTTATTTTGAGAAAAGAAAATAAAAGTTAAATCAAATAAAACCTAATTTTCTAATTTGTTTTAATTTATTTACAAAAAGGTTAAAATTGCCCTAAAATTAAATAAACTAATTAAGTTAAATTTGATAAAAATAAACCTAAGTCTAATTTGAGGAAAAATTGATTTTATGAATTTTTTGTAAAAAAGAATTAAATTTGTGTGAGAAAATAATTTAAACAAATAAATAAATGAATAAAAGAAATATATAAAAGAAAAGAAAGAGAGAATTGGGCTTGGTAACCAGCAAACAGGGGGGTGTCCATAGCAACTTCTGAGCCCACTAAGCCTGAATCCACGTTTGACTTCTCAGATCCCCCTAACTATATGCTAACAAAAAAAACTTCCAAGAGAACAAAAAACAAAAATGGATAACAGAAGATGGCAGAAGGAGGGAAGGGGGAAATTCACGTTTTCACTAGAAAAACTCCAAAGGAAGATCAGTTACAGAAAACTCACCATAAAAATGATCAGAGGAAGCTTCGCTCTCCCCAATATTCATCTATCCATCATATCATCGTCAACCTTCAAGAAACTCTGAATTGCATCTTCGCTAATCTTCAACTTTCAACAACCAAATCTTCATCAACAATCCACAAATTCAATCTTAACATAAACCTTCAATTTCAGAAGCGCATCTTTAATCATCATCACCACCTTGCCTCAACAAAAATTACATCTCCTCTGCATCCATCAACGGCATCATCATCTTCAACATTATGAATCTTCACCTTCAATTCCTGCACTCTCATCTATGAACCGTGTTGAATCTTCTTCAACTTTCATCAAATCCTCCACTCTCTGATTCACACCTTCATCTACATCATTAACAACCGCCATCAAATCTGCAAACAGGAAGAGCGATTTCGTCATCATCTTGAATCGAAGATGAAATTGGAGAAGAAGAGAAGGTGAATCATATAACAGGAATGAATATGAGTTCTTGAAGGGGCTTGCTCGTTGTTCATGTCATCGTCCATTGAAGGACCGTCAGTGGTACTCCGACAAGTTTTTTGGGCGAGACCGTCAGTGAAGCGGAAAAGGAGCATCATTGTGTATCAATGACGAAGACGTAGGGAAGTGTGGCAGTGGACTTTCGATTGCAACGGAAGAAGATGGCGAGGTCGAATTTGAAGATCAATCAACACTTCCTTTTGAACCCTTCACTCCCTGAACGCACCGTATCCTTTTTATATATTCCATTTCTTATTCTTTAATCTAATTCAATCAATATAATATATTGCTGAAAAATAAACAAAATCGTGAGAGGACATAGAAGAGGAAGATGAAGTCGAGGATGGTCAGAGAATTGTGACGGTGAAATGGAGTTCGTCGGATAAACTGAGTATAGAAGAGGAGAAACAGTGCCGTAGGTCAAAGGGAAGGAAGGTTGAAAATCACAATGTTGCTGAACCCTAATCCCTTTTCAGATTTACATCGTATAATTTTTTTTTCTTTATATATCTTTGTTTATTTTTAATTCAAATTAAATAAAGGTCAACCTCATAATTGTGATGATAATAAGATCTGGGCCAAAAATAATCTTGTTGAGCCCATGGTTTCTCTTTTTGGTGTTGTTGAATGGTATAAAAAATAGCTTCATGGACTTTTAATGGGCCTAGCGCCTGAGTTCCTTTACTACACTCCCTAATCCAACTCAACACCCCCTGACTTTTCTAATCTCATTAAGATTTTAGTTTTTCTTCTAGTTTAATTTTTTCTCTTAGTTGATAATAAAAATGATACAAAAATAGTAGAATATTTTAGGAAATATTTTTAGATTCTCTTTAGAATTTTATTAGAATTTTTTATTTATTTTCATGTTTAATAATCATTTTCGTTGTCATTTTTAGTTAAGATTTTTTGATAGAATATTGATGCAACTTTCGCGATGGGAAATGTTTGGAGATTAATTTTCGATCAATCACGCGGAGCAACTTCTGTAGAGTTTTCTTATCACTTGCGTGGCTTCGAAGAGGCAACGGACCTTCTCTGTTCGGTATCATCACGACCTCATTTTGTTCCTCATTTTCGCACTTTATTTCTTTCTAGATACCATGAAAAGTAGGAAATAAAGAACGTGCGCTCGAAGTCGCTGTTTAAAGACCTGTAGCAGGCATTCCGCACTTCATTTGCTATATGTGTTGTGCTTGTGTTTGTTTACTTTCTTGTTGATCGATGAGTCACTCAATTTAGAAATTGAGATCACGACTTCGCTCTCAGTGCATGCTCCCTATAGGATTTTATCGCTTTCCTTTATTTCTTGTTGATCGATGAGTCACTCAATTTAGAAATTGAGATCACGACTTCGTTCTCATTGCATGTTCCCTATAGGATAGTTTTGTTAGACTTTCTTTGGCATGCTAACCTAGACAGGATCTCTCTAGGTATGTTCTCTTGAGTTTATTGGCTAGTTTTCTTTATCCTTGTACATACCATGTTCCCTTAGGATGCGCTTGCTCCGCTCGGACGCAAGTTAGACCTTAGGTTGTAAACCATGCATGCTAACATTAGGTAGACGTTTCCCTTTTGTTAATCCAAACCTTAGGACCACCATTGTATGATAACACTAGGTTAGAGATAGGCTAGTCTCCCATAGACTCTTTTATTTCCCTTTTTGCATCCTTGCACCTAAAACAAAAACTTCTTTTCTTAGCAAATCAAAAACATGCTAATCATACTTAAAATCCTTTTTCAAGGTAACAAAAACACAAACCAATTCAAATCATTTTGTGCGCTCGAGCACCTTTTCTCTAAAACCCTTTTCAGGTAAGGACATGTTTAATTTACTTCTGTGCCAACGCATAAGTCTCCAAAGGTCGAGCTGCGGCAGAAGGCGGAATTAACTTCGTCCATAAAAAAACACAAACAAACAAAAACATAAGAGCCAAACTACGGTAGCTCTGATTCCTCAAAAAGGATACGTAGGCATTGGGGTAGGACCCAAGCGAGCACAACTTTATTTTCCCTACATTTTTTTCTCATTTTTTTACATGCATTCTCCTTTCAGTAGTATAGTAAACAGTAAGCATATATTAGACACACCCATGAGATAGATAACAAGAGTGGATATTGTAGAGTACTACGGGCGTGTGGGGTGCTAATACCCTTCCCTCGCGTAACAGACTCCCTTACCCGATCTCTCGGTCGCAAGACCGTGACTTCTCCCTTCTCAGGTTTTCTCGATGTTTATCTTTCCCTTCATGTGGGATAAAAGACGTTCGATGGCGACTTCATTGTTTGATGATTTTCAGCCGGTTGTTTCAGGGGGGAATTTGTCTTGACCTCTACTTATTTAATAAATAGGTTATCCTTTAGGGTGTTATCTGGTGTTAGTATTGTGCGGGTTCTGACTCGATTCTTTTTGTTTGTGCCTATTATGTCAAGTCTTCAGAATCATGTCTTTGGTTGTTCTGCCTTTGTCCATGTTCATGGTCCTCATCGAGGTAAGTTAGATCCTCGGGCTATTAAATGTATTTTCATAGGATATGCTTCAGATAAGAAGGGGTGCAAGTGTTATCATCCTCCTAGTCGACGTGTCTATATATCCATGGATGTTACTTTTCAGGAATCAGAGTCTTTTTATCCCGGTCCTCAGCTTCAGGGGGAGAATAATCAAGAAACCGAGTCTTCAGAGTTGTTTGTTCTTCCTGTTATTCCTCTAATACAGGACCCAGAGTCGTCTCCTGAATTGTTTGTTCTTCCTGTTATTCCTGTAATACAGGGGCCCTTGATGCCTAATGAGGATGGTGGTGATGTACCAATAATGGTGCATAATAATGTTGAAAGATGCAAGTTACATTTCCAGTGGAAAAGGTGGAAAGGTAAACTTGTTCTTCCCCAACAAGTCCAATCGTCTGAACCTAAGGTGAGTGTTCCTAACCCTGAGCCTAGTAATTCTTGTGCTGAACCTTGATGACCTACCTATTGCTTTGAGAAAAGAAAAAAGGTCTTATACCAAATACCCTATACCCTAGTTTGTGTCTACTGGAAAGCTTTCTGTGCAGCATCAGAGTTTTATTTTAGCTATTGACTCTATTAGAGTCCTTGCATCAGTACAAGAAGCATTAAAGGATAAGAACTAGATTCAAGCCATGAATGAAGAGATGCATACACTAGAGAAAAATGGGACTTGGGAGATTATTAAGAAGCCAAATGACAAGAGGCCAGTAGGTTGCAGATGGATATATACGGTAAAATACCGATGCAACGACACACTCGACAGATATAAGGCGAGGCTAGTTGCAAAGGGATACACCCAGACATATGGAATTGATTATGAAGATACATTTGCTCCAGTAGCAAAAATGAACATTGTAAGATTCATTCTTTCCTTGGCAGGTCCCTTTAATTGGGAGTTGCAATAATTTGATGTGAAAAATGCTTTATTGCATGGAGATTTGGAGGAAGGGGTATATATGGAGATCCCACCTGGATATGACTCTACTTCAGGAACTAATAAGATTTATAGGTTAAAAAAGGCCATATATGGGCTCAAGCAATCACCCCGGGCTTGGTTTTAGAGGCACCATCTTTAAAAACTATTTCTTTCAAGTAGTGTAAATCAATGAGCTCCCTTGATTCAAAGTTTTGGTTGAACTGGTCTTCTTTATCATGGGAAGAAAATAATTCTCAATAGTATCAAGTGGAGCCTCTGGATGCATGAGATCTCCTTGGTCTTTTGGGCCTTAGACCCATATTGGGCTTTGGTATTCTGATTTTAGCACGCCTTTCTTCAATGTTTGCACTCTTTTCACCAAAAAGGCCTAAAACTCTAATAAATGTTAGTGAAGATAACTTTTAATTGATCAATTTATTAAACCACTTATTTAGAGTGTTAATCATAGTTTTCTTATTTCTCAACCTCTAAAAAATTATACTACCTTAGACCTCAAGTAGCTTGAGTAAACTCCCCCTTTCAAGAGAATGACAACCATTATAAATCGGTCTCTACGAATCGTTTGTTCGGAGAGTTGGTTCAATTAAAAAAGCAAACTCGAATATGTGACTACAACTCAACAAATATGTGACTATAACTCAACAAATATCTACAATCTCATATGTGGAACCAAAATTCCTCATACACCATACTCGAACAAACCCCAAACTCCAATTACAACACTTTTGTCAATACACATCAAAATTGAAAGTATCATTTAGCATTTTTATCAACACTAATTACTTCTAGTTACATTTGAATGCTATCACATCAAAATTGAAAGTATTATTATGCATTTTTATGAATACACTTTTGCCATTGGATATTAATGTAAGATTCAAATGAACACAGTTGCACACAGATCCAACAACTCTAAAACTACTGCCGTGTATCATGATGTTACATATTCTTAGTAACATACATCACATTCATATGTATCACTTTCACATTCTTCATGAGACTAAGCTGTCGGTTGTTATAGAATCATTGACTCTATCAGTAGCCTTCTTTGCCTGAATATAAGAAAACAGGAAAACAAAGGCCTGTGTCAGCACCAAATAATGCCTCTCACAAATATTTATCAGAAGAATGAAAGAAATCATTAAGAAAAATGAAGAAAGTTTTCACCTCTTTCTCCCAATCTGTGCGTATCGTAATGATCATTAAAGAAAATACTTGAACAATGAGAGCACATGTGATCCCAAGCCACAGACCCTACAATAATTATATTTATTAGCAGGTTTAACCAAACTATATGATCGCGATTTTGGATAAGAGATTAACAATTGGTTTTTACCTTCCCGCCAACATGCAATACAAAAGCTAATAAAATGGCTGCAGGAATCCCAACTAAATAGTATGCTCCGAGATTGACATAAGCACCAATTTTCTGCCAACCACATCCTCTAGCAGTGCCTGAATCATCATAGATTAAAAGGAGAACGTTTGTGACCAATGAATAGCTATTATACGCCACTGTACTTGCAATATTTATTTAATACATGTGAAGTTTCCTCTTATGCTAGCTCATGCTTATGCTACAAGCAAAAATGAAATCTTAAACTGAGTCAAAAAGAAAAAAAATGGCTGCAAAACAAGATAGCATTCTCTAAGTCTCAAATGTTATGGAACGTGAAAAAAAATTCTCAAATCAAGCATATTTATCATTTTTATGACTTCATCAGTGTTTTTTGATTCAGCCATTATGAAGACAAGAGACCAAAAGTTGTTGGGAATAAGAGAAACCTGAAAGAACACATTGTAGTCCATCAAGAAAGTTGGATACAGCAAGAATTGGCAACATAGTCCCTACATATTTCACAACTTCTTCTTCATTACTGTAGGCATAGCCCCATATATTGCGTATAAGTAGTAACACTGCTCCGACTACGATGCTCTCAATGATGGCAATCACTACAACAACACACACTGCCAAACGTGCGGCCCATGGATTACCAGCCCCGAGTTCATTTGAAACACGAATGCTGCAAGAACCATTCAACCACTCTAAAGCATGAGAAAAAGTTTGTCGTGAAAATAAAAACGAGAACAAAGTTTTGGAGAGATTCGGCTTAAGAATTATAATGAGACTGCTACAGAATTCAAAACAGCATAAGAATTAAAAAAATACTAACCTTATTGCTCCACTAAGTCCAAATGGGATCATCCAAATAGCCGACGATGTATTCAAACTGACAAAACCGAATCACTAATAATAAGTTGATGAACATGATAATACAATATTAAAGAGAATCTCAAATACAAAACCTACCAAATAGAAAGCACTGATGTTTCTAACTTTGGATTTGGAAGAAGACCAGAAAGGAGAACCATTAATTCAAATGACCACATTTCCAAGCTGCTCGCCACGATGATTTTAATTAAAAAAATAGAAACAAAATCAGAATCTCTAAGGACTTCAGCAAGAGTAGCCACATTATAAGCACTTTTCCTTTCAAAAAATTATTAGAGAAAGTGATTACCAAACCATAACAGCTGAAGGAATGGCAAGCTTCAAGAAAATAGGAATGTTGTTAAGTGCTAGTGCATCCCTGGAAAATCCATGCCAAGTATTTTTACATGAAGGAGAAAACTTGACATAGAGTGAGAGTATGGTAACATTGATCCAATAGGATATAGAATTTGCTATGGCAGCCCCTCTGCTACCTAACCCAGACTTGTATACCATAAACCAACATACAGGAAGGTGTAGTAATGTCGTAACGGCAGAGCTAAACATCATTGGGAATACAATATTTTGTGCCTGTAAGAATCTGTTGAGGCATTGTAGAAGACCATAAGCAAAAAGGCATGGAACCATTAACTTAGCATAGTTTCCAGCTTCTGCAGATATTTCAGTATCTTGGCCAAGTAAAATGAGAATGGATCTTGTGTTTGCCCAAATAACCGCAAGGGGAATTGCGACAATCATGAGAATTAACATTGCTCTCTGCATGTGTACGCCTAACATGCGGTACTGCTTTGCACCATATGATTGTCCACATAATGTGTCCAAGGCACTTGCCATTCCAACCTGTATTTTAACCAAAAGAAAAACAAACAAATTAAGTGACAAACAAAAGATTATCATCTACAATCTAGTTTTCCCTTTACAATAGAGTTGTGTTCTACTCACAAATGATTTTACAATATTCAATAATGATCAACTCTATATTGTATTCTCCTATTTATACATATAGCCATATAACAACCTCAACTAACTAACGAACCGACCAACTAACTAACTTCTATAAAATTCTTAACTACTCAATTGAACCACTATTCTGCATCCTAACCTAAAGGGTCTATGACTAATGATTAGTAGTAATATGGAAAAAAAAAATCTCACAGAATGGCGTGTCACAGTGTCCGTGACCACGGTGTCTGACATGCGTCGAAACTCAATAGAGTCAAAAGCAAAGAAATGGAATAAAAACTAACCAATAAACTGAAACCAGTAACAGAAGCAAAAGAAGTAGCCATGGAAGCACCAGAGAGAGCTAACTCGCCAAGATGACCAACAAACATAACAGAAATAAGATTGATACCAAAATTCAAAAGTGTAACCGAAACTAACGGCCCTGATAGCCATAACTGTTTCTTCACTTCTTCAATCAATTCTCTTCTATCTTCTTCCTTGCTGTTCCGTTTCGTTTCTTCAACAATCAATGGAGAATGAAGAGACATCTTTGTTGATTCTCTTCTCTTTATCTCTTCAATGATAAAGAGGAGAGAGAAAGTGAAATTGTGTGTAGCTATCAGAACCACCTGTTAAATGAAATGTAACAACTTTTGTTTGTTTTTATATAAGAAAAATGGAAGATAGAGAAAGGAAATATATAATAAAAGTACAGCGGGAAAAAGCTGTTTTTGATTTTGTTGTTTGTATGGTTTAGAATTAAAAATGGACTATTGTAGAAAATGAATAAAATATGGTTTGGGAAGATTCCGGAGAGAGTACTAATATTTATGGTAATTAATAATTAATTCTATTTTAAATACTAAAATGTGTAGTATTAATGAAAATTCCGTGAAGTTCATTTAAACTTTGAACAAATGAGGGGCCTATGTAAGATTTAAATAAGACTCTTAATATTGGACAGAAATAAATTTAGATATTTTTAAAAGGTACAATTATTTAAGACAGAAGTAGTATTTTTGAGTGATATGGCTGTATGAAGGAGCTGTTTAAGATTTATAGTGGTTGATGATGATTGTGAGTGATGTGGTTGTGGGAAGGAGCTTAGAGAAAATGATGAATATATAGTGAATGACATTGTTACTGTCTTTAAGGAAAATATTAACAGGCGGAGAAAAGAGGCGAAGTAGTGGGTGAGTATAGTAAGGTATATATAAATAATGTTGTGGAGTAAAAAACATCTTGCAACTTGTAGCGTGAAAGACGCAAAACAGAGTTTGGAGTAGTTGAGATTAGTGAAGTGATTCCCACACTCTAACGTCTGAATAAATATTTGTTATCTAACACTCAATAATTCAATCAGATTAATTTCTTTCAAAAAAAGATTCTTTTTAAAAAATGATATTGGGTAGTGTTTTTCACCTCGCAGTCTACTTTTCAAAAAAATTAATCTTCCATCTTAAATTACGAGGTGAAAAAAGTATTAAATTTAATATTTTTTTTTATAATTTTGGGTTGGGGAGTGAATAACACCACGCTAGTGTTTTTTTGTTGTGGAGTGATAAACACCTAACAAAAGAAAATCGCAAAAATACAATTTTCTTTTACTGGGAGTTCGACTTTGTTCAGTTTATCCATGCTCCATTTACTCTATTTCAATATACAGATGTATGACACGTGTAAAAAATAAATCAAATGGTAACTAAGCAATCTTGTGAAATCTAACAACACATTACATGTTTTATTTCTATTTATTCATTTAATTTCAATCTTTTAATTAAAACTACTTGATTTGTTTTTTTACATGTGTCATACATCTATGCATTGCAATAGAATAAATAGAGCATTAGTAAATGGAGCAAAGTCAGACTCACAGGTGAGATGTCAATCCAAGGACAAGAGTCATCCAAAGTAAGATGATAGATCACTCAATTAGGTTAAGCAAATCGTCTGTTGGGGCTTGAGTTCGCTACCTACTATTTTTGTCCTTTGTCACACACTGCTCACAAAGCAGTCGAAAAATAATAAACCATAAAAACCAAACAATAGGAAAATATCTCCTGCACGCTCCAAAGAAAAATTGTTTCCTCTATGTTACACGTTGCGGATGGAGGGGCTCATAAATCGACTCCTAGTATTTATGGCCCAAAGCCCAAATAATAACTATAAACTTCAAAAACTTAAAAATTTCATAATAGGAAGGGATATTCAATGTAAATAAAAGATGAAAGTTTCTTTTCTCACCTTTGTGGTGTTAATCACACCTCTGAAAACTTAAAAAATCCTTCAGAAATTTTCGGAGGTGCATATTGTAACACCCTTCTAAACCACAAGAAATATTCAATTAAATAAATCAGAGTATTTTACCAAAAGGGCGTCACATGCTTCATTATCAACATACATCCATGTCTTACTCCGTAACACGGGTTTTCAAAACCATTCATGACATAGGCTTCATTAAATAACAACCATAATACTTCAACTTACTCGCAACCGAAGTCATAGTTCAAAACATGCTTACTAAAACACATCATAGAAACTTCATCGTTCATGGTTCATAGTTCAAAACAACTTAAACTCCATGAAAGGTAGTTCAAAAATATCATAATAAAATAAATAACATAATAGTTTCAAATCAAACGTTCTCGTCCCCGATGTTACATATCAGAGCAAGACCTTCTAGACTCAAGGGAATTAAAAGACACACTCCAAAGCTATTCTTCTAGGCCTTTAAGAACTACTCGTGATCACCTCCATATTACCCACGTAGAGGCAACATTCAAGAAGAAAGAGTGAGTAAATCATAATCATTATATAAGATATAAGGAGTAAACATAGTAGAATAAGTCAACAATATCATAACATCAACTCAGCAACATCGTCATTTAATACAACATCATCAAAATCAATAACTATGCAATGCCACATAAGATGTAGTGAAAGAACATAGACTCGTGCATGTGGTACCATTTCTTTCGATAGGCACTAGGTTATCACCCTCCAAATATCCTCACCATAGAATCGATCACCTCTTGGAACTGGAGCACAACATCAACACCTTCAATCCATACAATGGGTTTGAGACCAACACTGGACTAAATTCATAAATCAACAGGTGGACCAAAGCTGTCCAAACTATGCCATGAATGCATGATGCGCAACAATAAATATAAAACGACCACGACTAGTCATATGCATCATCATTCATGAAGTCATAAACATCATCATATCATCTTAATAATCATAACATCATTATAACAATCTCATATAAATAGGATGGTATCATCACATTATCATATCATCATAATAAGCAAACATCATCATGATAAATAAATCATCAATGTGATTTGACACGGGGAACCTATTTCTATTCTAACTTAGGTATTGGCAAAATACTCCTAAGTTATCATTTTATTCCATCTAACTAAGATCCATTGTGTCAGATATACACTACTTCGAACGACACCTCAAACCGATCTCTAGAACTAAAGTTATGACCTTTTTAAGAAATTCAATTCAGCCAACCAAGGCTGCCATCCGTCACCCAGTGACACAACTCTGTCGCCTAGCGACGCTACCATCGTGTCACATATCACCTGGCGTTACTAGGAGTGACGCTTTACAGAACTGTCCTCTTTTATGCCTCTTTTCGCCCTCACTTTCGCCTGGCGATGCATCTTCGCCTGGCGATGCATCTTCGCCTGGCGACACAACCTCTATTGCCTGGTGATGCAACGCGAACAGGGTTTTCCTGTTGCAATTTTTGCATTGGTCCAGTCCAATTTTTCTGAGATTTCATCATATTATAGGTCCTAAAACATCATCTAATCACAGGGTTTCATCATCCATCAACATCCTATGATACTACATCAAATATACATCAATTACAGGTCATTATTCATCACCAATTGATCAATTCTTCATCAACCAACACCAAATCCTCATCTATCAAAACCTAAGGCAATCCTACAACTATCTAAGTCTTAGATCAAATATAATAATCAGATAAACATCCATTGCCTTAGATTATAGCAGAAATCAACTTTCTCTCTGTGTTCTTATGAACCCCCTATGTCTTTTTGTGTCATAGCCTCTTTTCTTCACAGTGTCAGTTTTCTCCCAGTTTCGTGATCGTACCAAATAATACTCTCTTCCCTTTGTTTATCAAAAAGGACCTCTAATATCTGTCCCTCTAATCCCCACTTAGCATTCTACTAATTACCATCATGCCCTTAATCTTTCTACCTCTTAGTATTCTAATTAAAATAATCCTTTAAATGATTATTCTAATTATTTTATTCTTAATAATAATAATCTAAATAATTACTAAATAATTATCTAAATTATTCTAATATATCTAAGCACCTCAATTCACATCATATACAACAATATACAAACACATCACACACATCATACTAAACAAAACATCACATATTCGTCAATAATCCATAAATGCTTCTAATAATTCATCAAATAATCAATTCTAAAATTTAGGTTGTTATAACTCTCCCCCACTTAAAGAATTCTCGGCCCAAAAATTACCTGAGGAAAACAGAGTCGGATACGACTCCTTTATGTGATCCTCATGTTCACAAGTTAAACTTACACCGGCTGGTCCACCCCATAACACCTTCACTAAGGAAATATCTTTACCCTGCAATTGCTTCACTTCCCGACCTTCTATCCTCAAATGGTAATACTTCAACAATCAGGTTATCTCTCACATGTACATCATCCATCTGAATCACATGTGAAGGATCTAGAATATACTTTCTCAATTGAGACACATGGAACACATCATGAAGATTCGCAAGTGACAGAAGTAAAGTAATCTTATAGGCCACCTCACCTATCTTCTCATATATCTGATATGAACCAACAAAACAAGGTGTAAGCTTCCTCGATTTCAAAGATCTATCAACACCGGTTACTGGAGTAACTCTCAAGAACACATGATCATCTTTCTTAAATTCCAATGCATTCCTTCTCTTATCATGATAAATCTTTTGAAGACTCTGAGAAGCTTTCATCCTCCCTTGGATCATCTTGATCTTCTCAGTCGTCTCCCAAACAATCTCAGGTCCAAGTACAACACTCTCTCCCGACTCATACCAACATAATGGAGTTCTACACCTCCTACCATACAATGCTTCATACAGTGCCATCCCAATACTAGAATAGAAACTATTATTGTATGTGATTTCAATCAATGTAAAGTGACTATCCTAAGATCCTCCTTTTTCTATCATACAAGCCCTTAGCAAATCCTCCAAAGATTGGATAGTCCTCTCGGTTTGACCGTCCATCTGTGGATGATATAAGGAACTCAACCTCAACTTGGTACCAAAAGCATTTAGCAAACATGTCCAAAATTTCGATGTAAACCTCGAATCTTTATTTGATACGATACTCGAAGGTATCCCATGCAACTTCACATTCTCATCAACATACATCTCAGCTAACTTCTTTATAGGATGATTGATCTTCATCGGCAAGAAATGAGCCGACTTCGTCAACCTATCCATTATCACCCAAATTAAACCATTACCTTTAGCAGTCTTTGGCAATCCCGACACAAAATCCAGAGAGACGTTGTCCCACTTCCACTCTGGAATACTCAAAGGTTTCATAAGACATGTAGGCTTCTGATGCTCGATCTTTGACTTTTGACAAGTCAAACATGCATACACAAACATAGAAATTTCCTTCTTCATACCTGGCCACCAAAACAATTTCTTCAAATCCTGGTACATCTTCATAGCACATGGATGAATATTCAAATTTCTTTGATATCCCTCTTCAAGAATGTTTTTCTTAAGTTCTGGAATGTCAGAAACACACACTCTATCATTAAACCTTATCACCCAATTCTCATCAATTATGAACTTATCTTCTTTACCTTGGTTAATCAAAGTCAATTGATCAACTAACTTCAAATCAAACTTCTGACCTTCTCGAATTTCTTCTATTATTCCACTAGTCAATTTCAACATTCCTAATTTCACACTATCAAGAGTCTCTACACACACCAATCTCATATCTCTGAATTGTTCGATCATTTCTAACTCTCGAACTATAAGCATCAACATATCCAAGGACTTCCTACTCAACGCATCGACAACCACTTTGCATTACCGAGATGGTAACTCAAATCAAAGTCATAGTGTTTCAGCAATTGAAGCCACCTTATCTGTATCATGTTCATCTCTTTCTGATTAAACAAATATTTCAAGCTTTTGTAATCACTAAACACTTCGAATTTAGAACCAAATAGATAATGTCTCCAAATCTTTAACACAAACACCACTGCTGCTAACTCTAAGTTATGCGTAGGATAATTCCTTTCATGAACTATGAGTTGTCTAGAAGCATAAGCAACAACTTGTCCATTCTGCATTAGTACACCCCCCAGACCCATCTTAGAAGCATCAGAATAAACTATAAAATATTCATTCGAGTTCGAAAAAATCAGCACAGGAGCAGTTGTCAATCTCTTCTTTAGTTCTACAAAGCTTTCTTCACACGCAACATCCCACACTTATGCTTGTCCCTTTCGAGTTAACTGCGTCAACAGTAACGCAAACTTAGAAAACCTTTTATGAACCTTCAATAGTAACCTGATGTTGTACCCTAAAATTTGGCCTCCCTTTTTCTTTAAGACATTCTCCTAGGGTTCTCAAACGCTCAAGGTTGCTCAAGAATTGATCAGACAAATTCCCCTCCTAAGCAATAGACTTACAACTAGAGTTTCATATTTCATAAGGAAGTTTTGGTTTCTAAGGTCTCAAATTGAATTCATGGTTTCTTATATGTCTCCAAGAATTCTCATACCAAGTTTCATGCCTTGTATCACAAGTTTGCTCAGTTAATTGCTCGGATGACTGAAAATCAATTGTATTGGGTAAAAAGTCAATTGTTGTCAACATACAGTCAAACTTCAAGATTTTTGGTCAACATCAAGGTTTAGAAGTTATGTTCATCATTTGATCAAGTTTTGACATTGATTCATCAATAATACTCTCAAAATCATCAAAAGTCAAAAGTTGCCAAATTAGGGTTTTCTTAGGATAAGTCAACTGAACTTTGACCAAGCATAACTTTCACATGCTTCATAATATCTTCCCCAAACAAAGCTCATTTTGGATGAATTTCAATTCTTTACAACTTTGTCTCTCTAAGCTCAAGTCCAAAAAATGCTTCATTTGAGAGATACAGGCCAATACATTATAGGTCATTTCAAAAGTCAACAAAAAGACACTTTTTGTCAAGGCAAATTACATCAAGATAAAGTCTCCAAATGAAAAAATGATAAAAATAGAGATTGTAGGGACATCTTTAGCTTTCCAAAAAGTCTAAGATCACCTTCAAAAGATAAAAATTAAGAGAAATATGACCAGTGCAAGTTAGGAAATTTTGAGCAAATGTATGAAGTTCAAATTGAGCAAACTTGATATTTTGGGCTATTGGGCCACTGTTTCAGAGTCCAAGCGTGTACTACACTCCTTATGCACCTCAAGACTTGTTCATACACCTCCTTTTGGTTTATTATATTTTATTTTTGATTTTTGATTATTTTAAAAGTCAAAATAAGATAAAATAAGACAAGGCTTTTTGACACAAGTCCAAGCCCATATTTTTGACCTAATTCCATGCTATATGTTCTCCATTATTGAGACATTAAAGGTAAGAAAAAGCCTTGTGCAAGAATATCCCTCCAAAATCACAAAAAAATTATCAAACTAGGGCAACTTGAAACCCTAGTTTGCAGCCCTCTTCCAAGCATCCTTGCATCACTAATTGATTCCTGAGAAGATACAGAGTAAGAATGGACCAAACTTGATGGTCCAAAGCTCAAAAAACTCACATGCATCCATCTCCAATCTCATGATTCATTTTTAAATTCATACTTTGATTTTCGTTTTGTTTTAAATCATATTAATGCCATTAATATGTTTCTGAGATGTGTTTATACAGGATTGGATCATCATAGGAGTTTCATGCAATCAAAACTATGAATTGCCATGTTTGGTCCGACCCATATTATTTTCATTATACCTCCAAAACTATTACATTTCAGGACAAAATAACTGTCCCATTGAACCCACATGCCTCAATTTAGGGGGGTAAGGTGCTTTTGGGTTGCTAACAGCGTTTGTTTTGCAGGATTGAAGGAAGGAGGCAACCGGAGAAGACGACCGGAGCTAGGGCTTCGACGCCTCTCTGGTTCAGGGAACGAAATTTATATTATATATATTTCTTTTCATATAAATCAACGGATGTATTACCGCCCAGCGGTTGAAGCGCACGCGATAAAGACGTTACTATGCCAAGGTGTGGATTCGATCCCAACCTTTTGGCATTTTGTTATTTTTCATGATTTTAGTTATTTTGCAGACTACTTAGCGTGCTGGTTCCCTTCCTTGACAACAAGGTGCGCCTGGACTAGTGGTGAACGTGTTGTTTGGAACTGCTGAGGGTGTGGGTTTAACACCCACCCCTACCAATTTTGGTCTTTTCCCCATAATTCTCTATTCTCTTACTCTTTTCCTCTTATTTTCCTTTATTTTCACGAAAAACCTTTTTTTAATAAACCTTTGATTTTTTATATAAACCCTAATTAGTTTTTTAGGTTTTTATTTAATCAATCCTAATTAATTTTTTAGGTTTTTTTATTTATTTAATCAATCAATTTAGGGTTGTTTTAGGTTTCTTTATACTAATTCATCTTTTTTAACTAAAATCAAATTAGGGTTTTTAGGTTTTAATTAATAAATTTCTTTTTTTTAATTAGTTAAAGTTAATTAGGTTAACCATCAAAACCTTTTATCAAGAAAATCGCCAAAAAACAATTTCTTTCTCCTTTCGCTTTCCTATCTTCTATTAGCGTAATTTATTTATTCTCGCATTTTTTTATGATTATGTAACTGCTCATGGTTTGTAATAAGTAATTAGGATTTTACTTTTCCCCGCATTTTTATTACTTGTGCCCCCATTCCCGAGGCTATGTAATAGCTTAGGAATCTCTATTTTCTACATTTCTTACTTTTACGACTATTATTTTGCAATAGTATTGTTAGTAATTAGACTTGTATGAAAAGATTTAAAATAAACGATAGCTAACCCTAACTGCAAGACTAAAATACTTGAAACACAAATCACTTTGCACACCCGCACCTCTAAGGTAGTCTCTCTTGCTCCCTTACAAATAACAATCATGTCCCTCAAATATGGGGATTCTTTAGCACTATCCCTCGAAATCAAAGATCGTAGTCCCTCGATGACTCTTTCAATGTTGCCTTCGGTAAACGATCTAGTCCCTTAAACAATAATTGTTAAAGCGTCTCTACGAGTTGCCTTCAATGATTGTACGATGACCCGCGCCCGTCCCTTCACATCCAACGATAGGGCTTCCTACTAACTAATGGTGATATAACACTATCTAAAGGAGGAGGAAAATAACAAAAAGACCTTGAGTAGGTAGATCGCTTGTAATCGCTTGCTCACAAACATTTCAAAACTCTTTTCACAAACACTTTCTCAAAATATTTTAAAATAAAAAAATTTGTATGTATTCTCAAGGACTGATACGAGAATTATTACAAAGTTCACCTTACAATTGCTATTTTCAAAATATTTTCAAACATGCACAACACAAAGTGTTTTTTAAAACAAAGTGAGTTAAGCGATTAAGAGCCCATAGATAACTACGGATGAAAAGGGTTCTAACACCTTCCCTTTTCATAACCTACCCCCTGAACTCAATAATCTCAAGGTTTTTCTTGTTCTTTTCACCCTTTCCTTATTGGATAAAAGAAAAGTCGGCGACGACTCTTGCTATCTGCACATTTGCAATAAAACGCAAAAACAAGTCAGCTCTCCCACCGTATTACAGAATTGGAGACTCTACTGGGGAGTACTAAAAAGAGGGGTTACCTTAGAGTTTAGATCACCTTTAAATTGTTTTAAATTGTCTTCTTTGTTTGCTTTATCTTTAATTAGGTTGCTTGGGTTTACTTTCTTGCAAAGATCCTATACCTGGATCTGGAGGTACTCTTAGGTAAGTAGTAATAGATCATGAAGACTATATGGCGTATACCAATATGGTTAAAGTGATGGCTACGTTAGTGCAACACATTGGTTGGTACTGGTGTCCCTCGAGTCATTCGGGGAGAATACTAGGCTATCGTTTGGTGTCATAAGCACTAACTGACCTTTAGAACCTTAATTGGCCCAAATTAGCCATTAGAAGGTAGTGAGATAGTCGGCTTTGGTGCAGTCTGAAGTTGGTTGATACTCGATGCTACGCTCATTGAGATTCGACTCTTGATTTTTTTTTGTGACAAGTCAGTTGTCTCGCTGAACAAAACCTGTGAGAAAAATTGGTGATATTGAGTTCCCTAGAACCCGGTTATTACTTTAGGACAGGTTGAGCCAATTAAACTTCAAGAGGGTACTTACCTATGAACCCCATGCAATCCTTAAACCTAAT
The DNA here is from genome assembly GCA_948472305.1 of Vicia faba. NCBI lineage: Eukaryota > Viridiplantae > Streptophyta > Magnoliopsida > Fabales > Fabaceae > Vicia > Vicia faba. Next base: position 105,975 of record CATIWC010001106.1, read on the forward strand.
ACTCTTGTGTGCTTTGTTTGTGTTTGTTATTTGTTCAAACATGACATCATAACATCATATCACGACTAACCATTTCAAGGATCTAGGGGATTTATCTTTGTTCTTTGTTGCAGGGTCATGGCTTCCAATCACATAAATACTATCTGAATCAACTTTGTAAATGTACCTTCCAAGCTTGAGGAATTGGTCTCAAAAGTTCTTGACAATTCTCAATTCACCAAGAGACATGGTCATCTATTTAGTTTGGTTACTACCGGTTTCAAAGAAGACATGATGAATGTTCTGTTCTAGTTTTTTGATCCTAAACATCACTGTTTTACCTTCCCGGATTATCATTTGTTTCCCACAACGGAATAATTCTCTAAATTACTCGAAGCGACTATTCTTGATCAGATACCTTTCACCGGTCTAGAGCAAATTCCAAAACCTGAAGACATTGCAGTCTCCTTACATCTGAAATGATCGGACATTGTATCTAATTGGGAAACAAGGAATGGAGTCAGGGGTTTTCCTCCTAAATTTCTGATAGGGGAGGCTCATTGGTTTCTAGATGCCATGAGTTTTCGTGCTTTTAAGGATATTTTGGCTTTGATGATCTATGGTTTGGTACTATTCCCTAATCTGGACCAATTCATAGATGTGAATGTTATTAAAATATTTCTCACTCATAATTCGATACCTACTTTTCTTGGAGATATCCTGCATTCCCTTCATACTCGTACTATGAAGAAGTGAGGAACTCTTATATGTTACACACCTCTACTATCCAGGTGGTTTATTTCGCACATGCCCCAATTAGTGATAAAGAATGAATAAGGTTTGAGGTGGTCTCAAAGCTTGATGTCACTTGCTCATTCAGATATCCATTGGTGTTCTCAATCTCAGGAAAATGTCACTATTATTGACTGCTGTGAGGAATTCCCTAATGTACCACTCCTTGGTATAAGAGGGGGCATCACTTATAATCCTTCTATAGCTCTGCGTCAGTTTAGTTATGCTCGAAGGGACGGTCCCCATGATATGCTCATACAGGGTATTATGCTCGACTATGAGAACGATCCTCAAAATTACCATCAAAGGTTTATACATGCTTAGGGCATGGCCAACAAGATTGATAGTGATACTTTAGACACAAGAATTCCATTCCTCTAGAGCCTTACCTCAGATGGGCGTGGTCTCATGCTCAAAATATTAAAATTCCATATCATGTTATCCTACTAGTGATCATAGAGCCTGTTGTTGAAGGGGATGTTCCTCATACCGTTCTTCATCCTGATATGCCTACTGACTTCGAAGAAATATATAAGTCCTAGATTCAACTCAAGGAAGAAAGGGATACCTTTGAAACTCAACTCTATGCTAGTGAGAAGGAAGTACTAGAGCTGACGAAACGACTCCACGAAGAACAAAGCCTTAATACATATGTCAACACAAAGAGGAACCGCCCATGGGAGACTTGAGTTCATATTTTGTTTCTTAGTAAATCTTGTTATCATTATAAGCCTAGAAGGCAATTATAATTTGAGCTTGTTACTAAAATTTCTTTTGTTTCCTTTTGTTTAAACAAATTTAAATCCCGCAAAGGTCCTTGAAAACATTGTACTTGCATTTACATATCATGCATATCATCACATAACAAATACTTTCTAGACATGTTTTCTCATCTTCTTGCTGTTTATTTCAGTAAAAGATGGCACTCGAACAAACTGTGAAATAACTTCAAGCTCAGAACGCTCAGTTTCAGCAAATGTTCTTGGACTTAGATAATGGACAAGACGAGTTGAAGACTCTCATCAAAAAGGGGAATAAGAAGACGACTAAAAATTCAGTAGTCTTTCTTAATATGGGAAAAAGATTCAAAGGTCCGGTCAGAAAGGCCCTAGATTTTGAGGCCCCCCTAAGTGAAGACGATAACCAAGAAGAAGATGACAAGAGTGTGAAAGTTGAAGAGAATAACAACCTTGGTTCTGGCCAAGATTCTGATGAAGACTATTCTGCCAAACAGTATCCTTCTATTGATGATAGATATAAGTAGCTGGAAGATCGACTTAATGCTATAGAGATACAGAAAGTGCTTGGGCTGGACTTTGAAGAGTTAGGTCTTATTTTAAGGGTTGTTATCTCTCACAGATAACCTTTGGCTTCGATTGACAAACTCAGCAGTTCTGATCAATCCAGTCAACTTCGGACAAGGAAGCAAGTGGACAAGACGCTCAGAGACACGACGGCTATAACAGAATGGGAACCCCGTGGGATTATTGCACATAGCTATGTTTTCTTTGTATCAAATTTCCATTTTTTTACGACGATATTCTCTTACTAGGATGTTCGTCTCATTGTACAAAATACTTATTAATACAAAGATAATCCTTTTAAAGTGCAAAACCATATGTTTTTCTTTAATTTCTGTGTTTTGTTTACAAAAACGTCCAATGATTTATTTTTGAGCATATGCATTTGAACGTAACTAATATTTACAAATGAGCAAAAAATAGAAGACAATCACTAATGGCTGTAAGAAATAGGATAATATCTTTAGACTATTCCATAAAATTCCCCACAATGTGCAGCTTAATGATGTCAAGTTCTCTTACATCCCCGGCGGAACAAAACTTCCAGTTTATCGTCCAATTTCTCAGGACTCTCCAACAAGATTTCACAAGCCATACACGAAGTTTGCCTTACAATAGAGTTTATTTCTCTAACAAATAGAAGCTCATCAGCACTTCAAAACATGAAGACTTAAACTCCACGTCCCCAACAACAGTCATGGATTTATTTTCCCTAATCCAACAGTGTTACAGCAGCATAGCTTACATGCCCATACATCGCATCCATACGTCATAACATTGACAACACGAACGCATACAACATAATCTCATTCATTTTATTGAGAACATCATTATACAATGCATTTCATACATCATGACATTTCATACAACTAAACTTTCATCTTTTCAGGAAAGATCAGTCAACAGATGGCTATTATCAACAATTTGTAAAAAGTCGGGGATTGATACCTGAAAACAAGCCAGGACAATTATCTACACGACCAACTGAAAGTGATCCTGCACGGGTTTCTTCTCATTCATCTTTCAGATACAGTTTAAATACGCTCCAGATACAGACGCCATTCTGATACTCATTCAAATTCAACTTTCAAATACAGTTCAGATACGCTCCAGACACGGATGCCATTCTAATACTCATTTAGATTTAGTTTTCAGATACAGTTCAGATACGCTCCAGACACGGACGCCATTTTGATACTCATTCAAATTCAACTTTCAGATACAATTCAGATACACCCCAAACACGGACGCCATTCTGATACTCATTCAGATTCAGCTCTCAGATACAGTTCAGATACGCTCCAGACACAGATTCCATTCTGACACTCATTCAGATTCAGTTTTGAGATACAGTTCAGATACGCTCCAGATACGAACGCCATTCTGATACTCATTAAAATTCAACTTTCAGATACAGTTCATATATGCTCCAGACACGGACTCCATTATGATACTCATTCAAATTCAACTTTCAAATACAGTTCAGATACGCTCCAGACACGAACGCCATTCTGATACTCATTCGGATTCAGCTTTCAGATACAGTTTAGATATGCTACAGACACGGACGCCATTCTGATACTCATTCAAATTCAACTTTCACAAACGAGTCAAATACAATCCATTTATGGATATTATTATAGTACTCAACCCGACACATCACCTATTCCAGTGTAAATCAACAAGAGATTTATTCTGACACTTCTTCTATTCCTACCATCAATCATTTTTGGATGGCATCTATAAGCCCATCTCCAACAACTTTCCATAATCTCTCCAAATGGCATATTTTAAGCCCATTACCTACATCATCAACCATCACATCCTCGAGTGCAAATTTCTGGGCACTCTAGTGTCCAATCATCTTCCACCTTCAAGTCACGAATGGAAAATCTGCCAATCTAACTCTTCAGGTTTAAGAAGATTGAACAGGGGAAGTTGTTGTACCCCAAAATTTTCCCTCTCACTTATCAAATATCTTCTCACAAAGATCTCTCTTGGTTCAAGATTGCACTAGGGTTGATCAACTCAAGACACCTCCTTAAGCACTAATGACTGAAATTAGGGTTTGAGATTGCACAAAGATAATTGAACTTTAAATGTTTAATATGACTTTCATGGATCATTAAGGATCCACAAGATTACTCATGTCAAGTTTCAAGCCTTGGATCACATTTTTGCTCATTCAATTGAGCAGTTGACCTAAAAATTAGCTGTATTGGAGAAAAAGTCAATTGTGGCCAATTTACAGTCAAACTTCATAATTTTTTATCCACATCAACATTATAAACTCATATGTATCATTTGATCAAGTTTGGACCATAATCCCTCAAGAAATTTGATCAAATCATCAAAAGGGCAAAATGGTCAAAATTAGGGTTTTGATTGAGAAAGGGCAATTTTTGATTTTTGACCTAGCAAAGGGTTAATTGGTTTGAGTCATGATCTCAATATTTCAATTGCATAATTTTAACCTAATGGCATGACCCAAAACATTGCTCAAGATTCAATTGGATTGTTAGTGAATTTTCAGTTAACTGATCAAAAGTCAACTGTACACTAAAAAGTCAAACTTTGACTTTTTGATCAAAATCAAGTGTCAAAGATCACAATTCATCAAAACATGACAAAATATGAAACTTATTCATTAAGAAATCAAAAAGTCAAGATTTCATTTTGAAAAGTCAAAGTTTTCTAACTTAGAATTTTTTTTAAGTGTTTAAAACTTCATGTTTTTTCACAACTTTGAGCAAATGTTTCACCATGATGCAAGATGATTCAAAAGAAACTTTCAACATGAAAGTTGTAGATCTACTGAGATATACAATATTTCTTTACACAACTCCTTCTAAAAGTGCTTGTATCTCAATTTATTAATTCATTAAGTCATAGTCTTGAAACTAAACACTTAGTGAAATTTTACCCTAGTTTAGACATGATTTTGACCTAACTTCATGGAACTTTTTCATATAGTTCCAAGGGAAATTTTAAAAAGTGATTCAAAGAGGGGTTGTAGAGCACATTACAAGATTTCCAAAATGTATAAGAACTCCTTGAGATCATTATTGAGCATGGAGAATCTAAGAGAGGAAGTTAGGGTTTTCAAACTTGAATTACAAGTCATTTTTGATGAACACGTGAACCAAATCCATGCTAGGCTGCATAATCTTTGCTTTGCAGACCTCAAACTTGTTTGTCACTCCATAATTAATGTTTTTCACAGCTGGTAGAAGCTTTAATTCAAGCATTCAATGCATTTCCCATGCTTAATACCATTTTAGGAAGAAAGGCAACATTGCCATTTTTGAAAAGTGGCTTTATGCACAAAGTCCACTCTTCTTGAGCCTCTAACTTGTTTGTTCAGCACATACTCAACATACAAAGTCAGATAAACATGTTTAAAGTTTTCAACTACTCTAGACAGCCTTGTACTATGCATTGGGACAATGTGTGTCAAGCTTGCTTCAAAAACAAGAAAAAGAGCCATAACATGTGATTTTTGAATTCTGATCAAGGACAAGTCTCCAAACTTGTTACTTATAAATAGAGTCACTATTTGTGATCTAGAAGACGAGCTTAAGCACCCTGAAATACACCAAAATTCTCTTAAATCAGAAATTGCTCAAAAACTCCATTGTTGCACAGTATCTGACCTTGAACACCAAACTCATATTTCCCTCGTGTATTTCTTGGCCTTTTAGTTTCTAAAGCTTCCTTACATCAAGTGTAACATATCCTTGTCCCTGTTTCATTACTGTAACATCATTTACCATATTCTCCATAACCAAAAACAGAGCATTGAACATTGACTTCTCCAAGCCATTCCAGCCATCCATTACTCAAGCAAACCATTGCATTAGCTATCTGGGAACTTGAGGAAGCTAACCTGATCATTGCAGCACCTTGAATCAAGCTCATTTGCATTTCACAATTTCCAGTTTTGAGGTATTTCTCTTGAACTTCTATCTCATTACTTAGGCATTGTTAGGCTTACATTTGTGAAGATAAAATGTAGACATCATTGCCCTGAACTTGTACATGTCCATAAATTTCATTTATATTGATTGAGCTAGGAAAGTTTTAGGATGAATCTCTGAAAATGATTAGGTCAGAATTTAGTAATTTTAGAAATTCTCATTCATCTTTGATTTATAGTTCCTGATATTTATATGGTTGGATTCGTATGAAAAAATGGAGCAATTTTCATGTTTACATTTTTGCAAATGGTTGAGAAATGAATAAGTTGCAGGGCTTCTGGATGGAGGTTGAAGATGAAGTATATTTAGGGCAAGATTTATGTTATATATTTATCATTTCATACAAGTTAACGAATGTATCACCATCCCAGTGGTTAAAGCGCACGCCTGTCACCCCTTGGACCTGAGTTCGAGCCCCAACGTCCGTTTTGTGATTTTTTTTCATATTTTTTTGTTTCTTTTTTTTTTTGCAGCCAGGCGCCTGGGCCTCCCCCTTTGGGCCTTCCCCTTTTTTGCTTTCTCTAACCCCCCTGCTTTGCTTTTGCACCTGACCCAACTTTATTTCTTATTTCATTTTTATTTCATTTTCATTTTTTTATTTTTATTTTCATTTCATATTTTCTTTATTATTTTTATTATTATTATTAGTATTATTATTTTTATTAATAAAAAATCCAAAAATATTTTATTTATTATTTACACTTATTTATTTTATTTTCTTATAAAAAACAAAAAGACTAAAAACATTTTCTTTTAACAAATTAATTTCTTTTTTAATAATCAATATTTAAACTTAAGTTTAATTATTATATTATTTACTTGTAAATTAAAATTAACTTAGAATTTATGTTTCTCTTAATTAATTAATTTTCTCATTTTATTTTTATTAATTTAAAACCTTTTTTTTCTTAAAAACCCTAAAAATTATTTTTTAACTTAATTTCTTTCTTAATTAGTTTAAATTTAATTTTGTTTAATTTTCATTAATCACTTTCTTTAATTAGGTCAAGACTAAACCCTTTCATAAAAACAACAAAAAAACATTTTTTCCATTTACATTTGTACATTTTTATTTATTCAATTCTTGTACATAAATTCAATATGGTTGTAATAATTATTTAGATTTAATTTCTTGCAATATTCCCCATTTGTAATTTGTATACCCCCTCCCCTAAATGATGTAGTAGCGTAGTAATTTTAAATTCCGCAATTTATCGTTTTATATACAAATGCTAGTAATTAGGGTTTTGTATGGAAAGACTAAAACCAATCAATAGAAAACCCTAATCAAAGACAAATCAGGCATGAAAACCAATACACTTGCACACAAACTCCTCTAGGGTAAATCCACTTGGTTGCCTTACAAAAATGGCCATATTACGCATGTAAGGTATCTTAGCAAAGACAAGCAAAATACAAGATCATAGTCCCTCGATGACGCTATCAAAAGTTGTCTTTTAAAATGATCTTAGTCCCTAAAGAAAAATGCTAAGATACCTTGCAACATTGCTAATCATGGTTATACGATGACCCACACCCGTCCCTTTTTACATCCAAAGATAGGGTTACTTACCAACTCAATGGTAAGATAACAATGTCAAAGGAAAAAGGAAATGAACATGAAAGACTTTTGAGTAGGTAGAATGTTCCTAGTTACTTGCTCAATTTCAAAACAAAAACGTCCTTGTTATTTTTAAAACAAACACCAACACTTTTAAAACATTTTACAAACTTGAAAACATTTTCAAAAAGATCAACACCTTTATATACATTCTTACGAACGAGAATCATTACAAAAGTTTTCCTAGACAAAGGCCTCTTTACAAAATACTTTCAAAAAACCATACAAAGCACATTTCCAAAGAAAAGCAAGTGATCTAGAAAGTAAATAAGAGCCCATGGAAAACCATGGATGAAAAGGATGCTAATAGCTTCCCGTTTCATAATCTACCCCTCAAACTCAAGAAATAATCTCAAAGGTCTTTCCTGTGCTTTTTCACCTTTCCTTTTGGATAAAAGAAAAATAGGCGGCGACTATTGTTAACCGCAACATTTGCGATAAAATGCAAAACACCCAAGTCAGTTCTCCCACCGTATTACAGAATTGGCGACTCTGCTGGGGAAAATTCTAAAAGTGGGGTTACCTTGGGGTTAGATCACATTTACTTGCTTTCATTATTTGACTTGTATGCTTTACATTATGGTTCTTTGTTTGGGTTTGAATCCTCTACCCGGATTTAGGATACCTTATAGGTAAGTAGCAATATGTTGTGGAAACTGTGTGAGGTATACCGACATGGTCTAAACAATAGCTATGTTAGTGCGACATATTTTTGGGTACCGGTAGCCCTTGAGTAGTCAAGGAGAATACGAGGCCGCTGAGTGATGTCATAAAGCACTAATGAACTTTTAGAACCTTTACTTGACCAACTTGGCCATTAGGACATAGTGAGATGACCGGCTTTGGTGCAGTCCGAAGTTGGTAGATACTCGATACTACACTCATTGAGGTTTGGTTTTTTGGGATATTTCGGTCGCCATTAAAGAGGCTTGTGCTGAAACAATGCCCAAAGAAACAAACTGGTGATATTGAGCTCCTTAGAACCCAATTACTATTACTAGGACATGTTTGAGCCAACTAAACTTCAAGAGGGTACTTACCTATGAGACTCCATGCAAGCCTAAACCTAAGGACTTGTTTGCTTTGTTTGTATATATTTACTTGTACATAACATCATAAACATCATAACATCATACTCATATTCACTAACCATTTCAAGGATCTTGGGATTTATCTTTGTTCTGTTTTGTAGGACATGGATTCTATTCGCAGGAAAACTATTCAAGTCAATTTTGTAAGGATCCCTCCTCAACTTAAAGAGTTAGAATCAAGAATTCCTGAAAACTCTCCATTCATCGAAAGACATGGTCGCCTACTAAACTTGGTCACCTCTAACACTGATGAAGACATGATGAAGGTGCTCTTTCAGTTCTTTGATCCTTTACATCATTGCTTCACATTTCCCGATTATCAACTTGTGCCAAATTTGGAAGAATTCTCCCAAATCTTGAGGATTCCCATTCTAAATCAACTAACTTTCAATGGTACGGAAAGAGATCCAAAGCCAGAAGAGATTGCTCAAACTCTACACTTGCAATCATCTGATATCACAATTAATTGGGAAATAAGGAGTGGTGTCAAGGGTTTCCAAGCAAAGTTCTTGTTTGAGAAAGCCCAAAACTGTTGGAACTCTTTAGATTTGCAAGCTTTTAAGGAAATTGTGGCACTCCTCATCTATGGGATGGTTTTGTTTCCAAATCCCGACCAACTCATAGATGTGAACACCGTCAAAATCTTCATGTCTCGTAACCCGGTGTCTACTTTGCTAGGGGACATCCTACATTCCTTTCACACTCTCACTATAAGGAAAAGAGGCATCCATATTTGTTGTACTACTCTTTTAGAAATATGGTTTATTTCGCATCTTCCCCAATCTGTACTAAAGAACGAGCAAGGTTCAAGATGGTTACATAGGTTGATAACACTCAAACATTCAGACATTCATTGGTGTTCCTGATCTATAGAGAATGTTACTATTGTATACCGTTATGGAGAATTCCCTAATGTCCCTTTACTTGGCATTAGAGGAGGTATCACCTATAACCCCTGCTTAGCCTTGAGACAGTTTGGTTACGCCCGAAGGGATGGCCCATATGTGATGCTTATTTAAGGTTTGGTATTTGACTACGAGAATGACAATCAAGGTCATCGCCAGAGATTTATCCGAGCTTGGAGGATGTTGAACAAGGTAGATAGCAAGACATTGGGGCATAAGAATTCCATCCCTCTTGAGCCTTATCTCAAATGGATACGACCTCGTGCTCAAAGTCTTATAATGCCTTACCCCTCCATTCTACCAGTAATCATAGAGCATGTTGTGGAAGGAGATGTTACATACACTATCCTACATCCTGACATGCCCACCTCTCTTGAAGAATTAAAAAGGGATTGGATACAACTTAAGAGGGAGCGAGACACTTTTGAGGCCCAATTCTACGCCAGCAAGAAGAAGGTTTTGGAACTCACTAAGCAACTTCATGAGGAGCGGGGCCTGAACGCCTACATTTCACCAAAGAGGATGCGTACAACTTTTTTATCTTAGAATTTTTGAATTTCTTTGTAAGCCCAAAAGAGACATGATGTACTCAAGATTTGATTTATTAATATAACGTGTTCCTTTTTGGTCTAAAGAGAATTTAAATCTCTAATTTCCTTGAAATTATTGCATATGCATTTACCATTCATTATAACAGAAGCAGGTTTCTTACAACAAGTCTCCTCATCTTTCTACTGTTTATTTCAATAAGATGGATCTCAAGCAGAGAGTAAAAGACCTCCAGGCGCATAATGCTCAATTTCAACAGTTATTCTTGACTCTAGCCAAAGGACAAGAAGATTTGAAAACTTTGTTGATTGAAGAAAAGAAGTAGAAAGCAAAGAAAATAACCGGATTTCTGAATATAGGAAGAAGGTTCCAAGGACAAGGCAGACGGACCCTAGACTTTGCAACGTCATCTGGTGAAAAGGATAATCAAGAAGTGAAGGGCAAGGAAGCAGTTGTCCAGCTAGAATCTGAAGAGGAAGAAGAAGAAGATTAATCTGAAGAGCAATATCCCTCGGCCAACAACAAATACAAACATCTGGAAGAACGACTAAGTGCAATGGAGATTTAGAAAGTGCCCGGGATGGACTTTGAAGAGCTGGGTTTAGTCTTTGGGATTAATATTCCTCCAAAATTCAAGGCACCAGTGTTCTCTAAATACGACGAAGTTTTGTGTCCCAAAATGCATCTCCGATCTTATGTGAGTGTGATCGGTGGATCTGGAACTGACTGTTTAACGCTGGTTCGCGAAATGTCGCGGAAGCAAGAGTCGCCACCGTCTTTTATTTTCTCCAAATGGAAAGGACAAAAGCACAGAAAAATTCCTTTAAAGAGATTGCTCTCGGTTCGGGAGGTAGGTTATAGAAAGGGAAGGTGTTAGCACCCTTTCTATCCATGGTTATCCATGGGCTCTTAGGTACTTGCTCAATGTGTTTTCAAAATGTTTGCTTGCTTTTCAATTGTGGGTTTCAAAAATATTCTTTGAAAAGTTTCAGTTCAACTCGTACGTCAGAGTGTTTGAAAGATTTGCTTTGAAAGCTTTTGAAAATGTGTTGGTGAAAAGTATTATTTGTTTTGTTTTTGAAGAGAGCAAGTACCTACGAGAACCTACCTACCCTAAGGAATTCGTCTGTGTAAATGTCCTTTAAAGTAGTGCCATCCCACCATTGAGAGGTAGGTAGCACCACCGTTGGAGGTGTTCGGGTCAATTCGAGTTTTAGGGACGTGGTGATCACCAGAGCAATGGGAAGACACCTTAGAAGCTACCCTTATGCCATTGATCTTTTATTCCGAGGCAACTTATTCGAGGCAACTTTGTTTTAGGCAACTAGATCAATGGACACAAGGACTTACTAAAATATCCTCTACTCGATGATCACCTTTCGAAAGGCAACAGTGAGGCGTACCCTAGGGGTGGTGTGTGCGAATTGTGTGTCATTTTCAGTTTATTGTTTGTCTTGTCATGCATTGGTGATCTAACGATTCGATTTTATTTTTGGGCATTCATTCTTTCATGTTATCGTTTAACAGTTAAATGTGCGGGAATTAAAAAAAGTCCTACGCTATTACAAAGGGCGAGGGTCTACAACGCCAAATTAATCCAGACCCGTTTTAAAATAAATTGCAGAAAAGAAATGTCTAATAGCTATTACATGGCTTTGGTACAAGTACATTATATTCACAAAAGAAATAAATGAAACGCGCGAAAAAAGAAAATGATCAATGCGAGGGCGTTGGACCCTTTAAATGAATTAAAAATAATTAAGTTATCTAAAATTAAAATTAAATGAAAAATGGTATTTTTGTGTTTTTTTAGATTTAAAAGAAAAAAAAGAAAAATTATTTAAAATTAAAATGCTAAACCCTAGTTCTAATGTTTTTTAAGTTTTTAAGAAAAAGATTTAATTTCTAACCTAATTTAATTCTAAATTAATTTATGCACCTTTTTAATTTATGAAAATAAACAAATAACATTATTATTCTGAAAAAAGGGAAAAAATAAAAAAAAAGAAAATAAAAAGTTATTAAACCTAAATTCTATTTTTTTTTGGATTTCTATTAAAAAGGATTAAAATTGAAAACCTAATTAAAACTAAATATTTACATGTATTTATTTAGAAAATAATCATAATAAAATAAATATCATATTTTTTTATATTTTTCTGATTTTTGAATGTTTTTATATTTTATAGAAAAATAAACTAATTATGTTGAAACAATAAAATAAATAAAATAGCAAAAATAAAGGTAAGAGAAAAAAAAAATAAAAAATGCAAACCAGGGGGGGGGTATCCCCAATTTGGAGGGTCCAGGCCTGGAATTTCTGGCCCATTAGCTTTGAAGTCCATTGACTTTTTGGCTCAGGTGTGATGCCTTTGACCAAGTGCAGCGTGTCTCTCAAATCTAAGCCTTTAGTTTGATCTCCAGGAAGACGTGTCAAGGCTTGGTCCTGGGTGTATGGTGCATCTTCATTCCAGCATTGCATGGGATTCACTTGTGAAAAATAATATTGAACTTTTGCCAGACCTGGGACTTGAACCCAGGTCATGAGAGTCATGCGCGTTGGTACCTGCCAGCTGAGCCACTTGATTTCATTTAATATAATATGGTTAACAAATAATAAATATTAAAACCAACGCATAATGGTCAAACGCGCGCAAATTTGAATTCCTCCAATCCACTTGTGCCACGCCATCATCCCTTCCATTTTCCTGAAACAAAAACATATTGGCAACGGTTTTGCAACCATGGCGTTAGGGTGGCTATGGAAAAATAACGAATAGGGCTATGGTGCATATAAATTGTTCGCGAGGTATGCTTCTTCTTCGTCTTGGTGTACTGAGTTCAACCATGGTGGTCCTGAGCCCTAATTTTTCCTCTAGGCAAAATCCCCAATTTCAAAAACCTGTAACCCTAAATATCGTTCATGGCCAAATCACATGTATTGCTCAAAAACGAAATCAATTATTATGGTTAGCTTTGAAACTTTGTAAGGAACAAGAATCTACAATTAAAATGCAATGATCATGCTTAGAATTGAGAACACGATTTCAAAAAAAGTTCTGTACAGTTTGAGTACGATCCACCAATTCCTTATGCCTTTGTTGTTGTTTGTGATTGAGATTCGTTCAGGAGTGCCTCAGGATGCTAATGGGAAAAGAATTAAGGCTTGAAAAATCCTCTAGCACTGATTTCAGATTTGAATTATATCACCAATTTTTCAAAGTTCCAATCCACTTTTGAGCGAGCCTTTTGCTGTATTATGGTTAGGGTTGGACTCAGTGATCATAATGGAATGGAATTGGCTTACTCTTTGACCTAGATTCAAGCTCATGAAGGAATTAGTCTTAGGGTTTTCACTCTTAACCATTTTTCCTCCTTTTTAGCCAAAACCTAGACCTAGTGTGCAAATGAACCCTAGCCTGATTTCTTGAGTTGGTTCATGATACATAGAAATTGTCCAAGTTCACATGACACTATTCCATTGGTTTTTAAATTTTATTTGAATTTTCAAAGAATTAAAATGAATTAAATCATCAAAAATTAAATAAAATAAAAAAATCAATATTTGGTCTTGAAATTAACCATGGGACACGTGTGTGGCATGACAAGGATGAACCAAGTGGAAAAAATGGGGCCCTTTTGTCAAAAATTGGATTTTCAAAGATAGTTGACTTTTGCCATTTCACAAAAATTTCCCAACTTCTACAAGGCATAACTTGCTCAATTTTTAAGCTTTTCACATGTTCTTGGACATTTTGGAAAGGTCTTTGAGTCCTTTAACCAATGCCTTTGGTCCCATGTCATTTTGATTTTCCAATCTCAAGTTATGGTCTTTGACTTAAAGTCCCTTTTTGTTGACTTTTGAAAATGACTTGTAATGTTGAAATTGATAACTTTTTGTGAGAGCATTTCTTGGACTTGAAGTATGAATATGAGTTGTAGGAAATGTCTTTCTCTTCAAAATGAGCTTTGGATGGAATTTTTCTGATAATCCATGTGAAAGTTATGCCCTGGTCAATTTCAGTTGACTTTTTCAGCTGTCCAAATATAGCAACTTTTGCATCTTTGATGATTTCTGAGCCAAATTTTGAGAATCATGATCAAGCATTGATCAAATGATGTTTGTGGCTTCAAAATGATATATTGACCAAAAATTTGAACTTTTGACTGCCAAATGACCATTTTGCCCCTACAGTTGACTGTAGTGCAATTTAGGGTTTTGACTGTGCAATCTTGAGCTGAATGCCTTGAAACTTGATATGAGGATGCTTGACCATGTTTGTAAGCATATGAGACTTGATTGAGCCTTTGAAAACTTCCTTTTCTTGGTCAGAACCCAAACCCTAGTTTTGACTGTATAGGAGACAGTTGAATGCATAACCCTTGGGGAATTTTGTGACCTTGACTTGACAATTTCTTGAGGAATATGGGAGGGCAAATTTTGGGGTACAACAGTGAGGAAGATACAACCTCACATTGCTGACAGAGATTTGTGGGTCCACTTCTTCCAAGACAGTCTATCCAGAATTTAGCTTGATTGGTTCTATCAACTAGAAAGGGCCAACATCCATAATTGGGAAGACCTTTCCGCTGCTTTCTATAAACAATATCAGTATAACGTAGACCTTGCTCCTACCCATACTCAACTCCAGAGTATGGCTATGGTTTCAAGTGAAGGTTTCAAAGACTATGCTCAGAAATGGAGGGACTTAGTAGGAAGAGTCCAGCCTCCCCTGTCCGAAAGAGAGTTAGTAGACATGTTTCTGGGTACCTTGTCTGGTCCTTTCTTTAATCATTTAATTGGAAGCTCCTCGACAGGCTTCACTGAATTAATCTTGACCGGAGAAAGAGTGGAAGCTGGGATTAAGAGTGGCAAGATCCAAAAAGACACATCCTCCGCCGCTGTAAGAAAACCATTTATTGGGTAGAAATAAGTTGGTGTTGTGTATCCTCAAATAAATAAAGATTAGACTGAACCCCGACCAATGGTAAGGGCTGTCATGATCCCTAAGCCTGTACCTACTCAACAAAGGAACAATCAGCCTAGAGGAGAAAGACCAGTAAGACAATTTACCCGAATTAATATGACATTATCTACAATCCCGCCACATTTGTTGAGATCTAATCTGGTAACTTTGAAGGAAGCTCCGAAGAATCCTATCACAACCTCTCATCATTACCATTCTAATGCTCGCTGTGCATACCATTCAGAAAGTCCAGGCCATGATACTAACAATTGTTGGGCTTTAAAAAACAAGGTGCAAGACCTTCTTGAAGCAAAAGAAATTAAGTTTAATGCTCCTGAGATCCCAAATGTTATCACCGCCCCTATGCCCAAGCATGGTCGTGGTGTTAACGCTATTGAAGATGACATGTTTGTTACTGCTGTTGATGAACTTGGTACTCCTCTCTTGACTGTCAAAAAGAACCTATTGAAGGTCGGTTTATTTCTGGGATGTGTTGAAGGCTTCCACTTCTATCTATCCCTACCAACTGGTTGTCATTTATTGAAAGCAGGTGTTCAACGCCTAATGGATGACAAAGAGATTTTGTTTGAAAAGACTCCCGTTCCAACATTTTCCTACAATGATGTTTCAATAGTAACCATTTCCGCCAATCCTTCCAGGGTCTCCACTAAAAGAACCATTAGGATTACATCTGTTCCTAAAGTAGCTCCACTGATAATTACTATGTCAGGTCAAATCCCGTACTCATCAGATAAAATTGTCCCATGGAACTATAGGGGCGACGTCTACTATCACGACGTCAAGCAAGATTGGCTGGCTGGTGAAGACTCAATTCTTGAGAAGGCTGACCCCGACATCAGTAATATTGCGGGAACCATCAAGATAACTCGAAGTGGAAGAATTTTCTCTCCAGAGATTGCTCCTCTGAAGACTGTTACCGGACCTGTGATTATCCATGTTCCTGTTCCTGTTGACACTACTACTACTACAATCCCTTTGGTTACCCCTGCTGACACTCATACCGCCGAGTCAACCGAGACTCAGGGCAAAGGTATTCTGGTTTTATCCTGTCCGGATGAAGGCGCAAATAGTACCTATCCCTGAGGCCTCCCAAAAGGAGTTGGAAGAAATTCTAAAAATTATAAAGAGAAGCGACTACAACATGGTCGAATAGCTAGGGCAGACTCCGTCAAAGATTTCCATTTTGGCTTTATTGTTGTGCTATGAGGTTCATGTGAAGGCCTTGGTGAAATTTCTTAAAACTGCCCATGTACCACAAGAAACTTCTGCTGATCAGTTCCAAGACTGCGTGGCCAATTTAACCGTTGACAATGGTTTAGGATTTTCTGATGCTGACTTGACACCCAGAGGAAGGAAGCACAATGAGGCATTGCATGTCTCTGTCGAATGCAGGGGCATAACTTTGGCCCATGTCTTGGTTGATACCGGTTCATCTTTGAATATGATGCCTAAGAAGGCTCTTGATAGAGTTGGCTGTGAAGGTTTGACCTTAAAACCCAACAATATAGTGGTAAAGGCCTTCGACGGTTCAAAGAGAATGGTGCATGGGGAGGTGGACATCCCCATAAAAGTTGGAACCCAAACCTTTGATTCAACTTTTCATGTGATGGACATTCGCCCTTCCTACTCCTGCTTATTCAGCCGACCATGGATTCACAACGCTGGTGCCATTACCTCTACATTACATCAAATGCTGAAATATTAAATCAAGGGAAAAATCATTACTGTCCATGGAGAAGAGGAATACATGGTCAGTCATTTAAACTCCTTCAGATACGTGGAATTGGATGGTAAATTCATTGAAACTCCATTTCCGTATTTCGAGAAAGTCCCACCAACCGTGGCAGTAACCAAGGCTGTTTCCCAAATCCCGAAGATTACAAGACCTCAACTAAAGATGTCTTCTCTGAAAGATACCAAGGCAGTGATCGAAGAAGGTGGGTGTACTATTTGGGGCCAACTCCCGGATATCCAATACAAATCTAAAATATTTGGTTTGGGTTTTACTTCAGAAGCCCAAAAAGCTGTACGCCGTGCTCGTGTCGGGGGACCACCCTTGAAGATCAGCAACCACAAAGTCAACGCGGTGGAAGAGGATGAGGATAGCTACGACCTGGAGGATTGGATTTTCCCAACTGTCAATGGAGGACTCAACAACTGGGAAGCTAAAGATTTTGTCCCAATTACTTTTATCCAACAGTAATTGTCTTTAAATTTTGTCGGATTTGTAATAATTAAACAATTCAGACTTTTAAAGCCTTGTGTCTTACCCGAGGCATAACGGTCCATTTTTAAGGGTTGTTACCTCATTTTCATATGTCATCAATGAATCATGGACGTTTTTGCATACAAACTTTGTGTTCTTTGTCTTTATTTTTTACATTTTTATTTCTTTCAAAGATAGCTATACTCTTACACACACTCACATTCAAAATGCAGGTCTACATCCACTCAGGATCCCATGGGTAATGATTTTGCTATGGCCTTTTGTGACTCTGAAAATCTAATCTACCAAGCCGAAGA
This sequence comes from Vicia faba, assembly GCA_948472305.1. Classification (NCBI taxonomy): domain Eukaryota; kingdom Viridiplantae; phylum Streptophyta; class Magnoliopsida; order Fabales; family Fabaceae; genus Vicia; species Vicia faba. Next base: position 123,701 of record CATIWC010001106.1, read on the forward strand.
CGAAGGTGATGAAGATTATGAAATGCTAGGGGAACTATCCAGGTTACTACAACAAGAAGAGAGGACCATTCAGCCCCACGAAGAACCAGTGGACACAGTTAACCTAGGTACCGAAGAGGACAAGAAAGAAGTCAAGGTGGGTGCCAATCTGGAACCTAGTGTCAAGAAGCGTCTGATTCAGTTGCTACATGATTATGTTGAGGTCTTTTCCTGGTCGTATGAAGACATGCCAGGAATTGATTCTGATATCGTGGTACATCGTTTACCAACAAAAGAAGATTGCCCTCCGATAAAACAAAAGGTCCATCGCATGCGAACCGACATGTCAGAAAAATATTAAGGGAGAAGTCATGAAACAATTCAACATTGGATTCTTGGCCGTCACCTCCTATCCATAATGGGTCGCCAATATTGTTCTCGTTCCTAAAAAGGACGGCAAAGTGTGAATGTGCATGGACTACTGAGATTTGAATAGGGAAAGCCCTAAGAACGATTTCCCACTTCCCCGCATTGATATTCTGATTGACAATACAACACAACATAAGGTGTTTTCCTTCATGGATGGTTTCTCAGGCTATAACCAAATGAAAATGGCGCCTGAGGACATGGAGAAAAAAAACCTTTGTCACACAGTGGGGCATATTCTGTTACAAGGTTATGCCATTCGGGTTGAAGAACGCTGGGGCAACCTATCAGCGTGCCATGGTAGCTCTATTTCACGACATGATACATCACGAAATAGAGGTCTATGTGGATGACATGATAGCCAGATCTCAAACAGAAGAGGAACATCTTGATCATTTGCAGAAACTGTTTGAGAGGTTAAAAAATACAAGTTAAGGTTGAACCCGAATAAATGCATATTTGGGGTGAGGTCCGGTAAACTCCTAGGATTTGTCGTCAGCGGTAAAGGTATCAAAGTGGATCCTACCAAAGTGAAAACTATACAAGAAATGCCTGCTCCCTATATTGAGAAGGAAGTAAGAGGATTCTTAGGACGGCTAAACTACATTTCCAGATTCATTTCTCACCTGACAACTACTTGTGAACCAATCTTCAAATTACTGAAGAAAGATCAAGTAGTCAAATGGAATGATGAGTGCCAAGCTGCCTTCGACAAGATCAAAGAGTACCTACAAGAGCCTCCTATTTTGATGCCACCGGTCGAGGGAAGATCATTGATCATGTATCTAAGTGTTTTGGAAAATTCAATGGGGGTGTGTGCTGGGGCAGCATGACGAGTTTGGCTGAAAAGAGCATGCTATTTATTACTTGAGCGAAAAGTTTACCGACTGTGAAACAAGATATTCACTGCTCGAGAAAACTCGCTGCGCTCTGGCATGGGCTGCTCGCCGGCTAAGACATTATATGCTGGCCCATACTACCTTATTAATATCCAAGATGGATCCAATAAAATACATATTCGAGAAGCCTTCCCTCTCTGGGAGAATAGTGAGATGGCAGATGATCCTGACGGAATATGACATTCAGTACACTACCCAGAAAGAAATAAAGGGCAGTGTGCTAGCCGATCACCTTGCTCATCAAGCCGTGGATGACTATCCGTCCATGAAGTTAGAATTTTCGGATGAGGACATCATGATGGTAAACAACTATGAGGAACTCAGACCATATGACGGACCTGAACAAGGATCCCGATGGATCCTAGTTTTGGATGAGGCGTCCAACACACTCGGAAATGGAATTGGTGTTGTACTCATATCCCCTGAAGGATGTCACACTCCCTTCACTACAAGACTCTGCTTCAACTGTACAAATAACATGGCAGAATACGAAGCGTGCATTTTTGGTCTCAAAGCTGCCATAAATTTGAGGATCAAGTCCTTAAGTGTATTCAGAGATTCAGCCTTGGTCATCAGTCAGATCAAAGGATAATGGGACACAAAGCACCCTAACCTTATCCCCTATAAAGAACATGTGTTGAAATTAATCCCACACTTTGAGAAGATTACCTTCGAGCATTTCCCGCGAAAAGAAAATCAGCTAGCAGACACGCTAGCCATAATGTCATCCATGTTTAAACTCAAATGGGATAACGAGGCTCCCCAGATCACCATTGAATGAATGGGTGAACTAGCTCACTATCACGAGATCAATACTGAAGAAGTAGTGGACCAGCCTTGGTTCCATGAAGTCAAAGGTATCTCGAGGCTTAAGAGTATCCAGAAGGAGCTTCAGTCAATGATAAGAAGTTCTTAAGGAGATTCTCTTCTAAGTTCTTTATCAGTAATGGCATCCTCTACAAACTCAACCACGACTATGTATTGCTCCATTGCATATACAAGGTTGAGGAAGAAAAGATCGTGGCTGATCTACATGAAGGCACTTTTGGCACCCATTCCAGTGGGCATACAATGGCAAAGAAGATCCTACGGCTAGGTTATTACTGGTCTACCATGGAAGCAGATTGCTACCAGCATTCACAAACCTGCCACAAATGCCATATCTATGCTAACAAAGTGCATGTACCTCCGGTTCCTCTAAATGTCCTGACTGCTCCCTGGCCATTCGCGATGTGAGGCATTGATATAATTGGAGAAATCAAGCCCACAACCTCTAATGGACACCGTTTCATCTTGGTGGCCATTGACTATTTCACAAAGTGGGTTGAGGAAGCTTCTTTCGCTTCTGTTACCAAGAATGTCGTCGCCCGGTTCATCAAACAGAATCTCATTTGTCGGTGCGGTATCCCAGAGAGGATCATCACAGACAATGGTACGAATCTCAACAATATTATGATCACCGCAATGTGCGTGCAATTCAAAATCCAACACCATAATTCTTCCCCTTACAGGCCAAAGATGAATGATGTTGTCGAAGCCGCAAATAAGAAAATCAAAAAGATCATACAGAAAATGACAGTCACATACAAATACTGGCATGAGATGCTACCATTCGCCCTCTACGGTTATCGTACCATGACGCGCACATCAACCAGGGTAACACCTTACTCTCTGGTATACGACATGGAGGCTGTCTTGCCTATTGAGGTCCAGATCCCCTCTCTGAGAATTATGAAGGATGCAGGGCTGAATGAAGAAGATTGGATCCAAACTCGTCTTGATCAACTAAACTTGATTGATGAGAAAAGGCTTACTGCTGTTTGTCATGGTCAAATGTATCAAAAACGAATGATCAAGGCTTTCAGCAAAAAGGTCAGACGCCAAGTGTATCAAGTTGGGGATTTGGTGATCAAGCGCATCATACTTCCACAGGGTGATCCAAGGGGAAAATGGACTCCTACATACGAAGGACCATTTGTGATCAAAAGCATATTCTCTGGTGGAGCAATGATCTTGACCACTATGGATGGCGACGACCTTCCACACCCTGTGAACACAGACATAGTCAAAAGATACTACACATAAGAGACCTGCTAGGTTGACACACCTAGGCAAAACAAGGGCATCCCGGCAAACCAAAAAAAAAGTTCGAGAAAAAATTAGGGATAAAACAAAAAAAATCTGTACACCCGGAAAGTCGAAAACCCGAAAGGGCGATTTGGGTAAAAAGGGTATCCCGGTGGACTGAAAACCCGAAAGGGCGGTCCAGGAAAAAGTTAGGGAATTAAAGCGTATGACTATGTCCCATTGATCATCTTACATACAACCTTTGGCTTCGATTGACAAACTCAACGGTTCTGATCAATCCAGTCAACTTCGGACAAGGCAGCAAGTGGACAAGACGCTCAGAGACACGGAGGCTATAGTAGAATGGGAACCCCATGGGATTATTGCACATAGCTATCTTTTCTTTGTATCAAATTTCCATTTTTTTACGACGAAATTCTCTTACTAGGATGTTCATCTCATTGTACAAAATACTTATTAATGCAAAGACACTCCTTTGAAAGTTCAAAACTATCTGTTTTTCTTTAATTTATGTGTTTTGTTTACAAAAACGTCCAATGATTTATTTTTGAGCATATGTAATTGAACGTAACTACTATTTACAAATGAGCAAAAAATAGAAGACAATCACTAATGGCTTTAAGAAATAGGATAATATCTTTAGACTATCCCATAAAATCCCCCATAATGTGCAGCTTAATGATGTAAAGTTCTCTTACATCCCCAGCGGAATAAAACTTCCAGTTTATCACTCCCCAGTAAAGGTCATCCAATTTCTCAGGATTCTCCAACAAGATTTCACAAGCCATACACGATGTTTCCCCTACAACAGAGTTTATTTCTCTAACAAATAGAAGCTCATCAACTCATCAGCACTTCAAAACATGAAGACTTACACTCCATGTCCCCAACAGCAGTCAGGGATTTATTTTCCCTAATCCAACATAGTTACAACAACATAGCTTACATGCCCATACATCGCATTCATGCGTCATAACATTGATAACATGAACGCATACAACATAATCTCATTCATTTTATTGAGAACATTATTATACAATGCATTTCATACATCAAGACATTGCATACAACTAAACTTTCATCTTTTCAGGAAAGATCAGTCAACAGATGGCTATTATCAACAATTTGTAAAAAGTCGGGGATTGATACCTGAAAACAAGCCAGGACAATTATCTACACGACCAACTGAAAGTGATCCTGCACGGGTTTCTTCTCATTCATCTTTCAGATACAGTTTAAATACGCTCCAGATACAGACGCCATTCTGATACTCATTCAAATTCAACTTTCAAATACAGTTCAGATACGCTCCAGACACGGATGCCATTATGATACTTATTCAGATTCAGTTTTTAGATACAGTTCAGATACGCTCCAGACATAGACGCCATTCTGATACTCATTCAAATTCAACTTTCAGATACAGTTCAGATATGCCCCAGACACGAACACTATTCTGATACTCATTCAGATTCAGCTCTCAGATACAGTTCAGATACACTCTAGACACGGATGCCATTCTGATACTCATTAAGATTCAGTTTTCATATACAGTTCAAATATGTTCCAGACACAGACGCCATTCTGATACTCATTCAAATTCAACTTTCAGATACAGTTCATATATGCTCCAACACAGACGCTATTTTGATACTCATTTAAATTCAACTTTCAGATACAGTTCAGATACGCTCCAGACATGGACGCCATTTTGATACTCATTCAGATTCAGCTTTCAGATACAGTTCAGATACGCTCCATACACAGACGCCATTCTGATACTCATTCAAATTCAACTTTTAGAAACAATTCAAATACAATCCATTTATGGATATTATTCTAGTACTCAACCCGACACATCCATTATTCCAGTGTAAATCAACCAGAGATTTATTCTGACACTTCTTCTATTCCTACCAATAATCATTTTTAGATGGCATCTGTAAGCCCATCTCCAACAACTTTCCATCATCTCTCCAAATGGCATCTTTTAAGCCCATTCCCTACACCATCAACCATCACATCCTCGAGTGCAAATTTCTGGGCACTCTAGTGTCCAATCATCTTCCACCTTCAAGTCACGAATGGCAAATCTGCCAATCTAACTCTTCAGGTTTAAGAAGATTGAACAGGGGCAGCTGTTGTACCCCAAAATTTACCCTCTCACTTATCAAATATCTTCTCACAAAGATCTCTCTTGGTTCAAGACTGCACTAGGGTTGATCAACTCAAGACACCTCCTTAAGCACTGATGACCGAAATTAGGGTTTGAGATTGAACAAGGATAATTGAACTTTAAATGATTAATATGAATTTCATGGATCATTATGGACCCACAATATTACTCATGTCAAGTTTCAAGCCTTGGATCACATTTTTGCTCAGTCAATTGAGCAGTTGGCCTAAAAATTAACTGTATTGGGGAAAAACTCAACTGTTGCCAATTTACAGTCAAACTTCATAATTTTTTATTCACATCAACATTATAAACTCATATGTATCATTTGATCAATTTTGGACCACAATTCCTCAAGAAATTTAATCAAATCATCAAAAGGGCAAAATGGTCAAAATTAGGGTTTTAATTGAGAAAGGGCAATTTGTGATTTTTTACCTAGGAAAGGGTTAATTGGTTTGAGGAATGATCTCAAGAGTTCAATTGCATCATTTTTACCTAATGGAATGACCCAAAACATTGCTCAAGATTCAATTGGATTGTTAGTGAATTTTCAGTCAACTGATCAAAAGTCAACTGTACATTGAAAAGTTAAACTTTAACTTTTTGGTCAAAATCAAGTGTCAAAGATCACAATTCATCAAAACATGTTAAAATATGAAACTTATTCATCAAGAAATCAAAAATTCAGGATTTCATTTAGAAAAGTCAAAGTTTTCTAACTTAGAATTTTTTCTAAGTGTTTAAAACTTCATGTTTTTTCACAACTTTGAGCAAATTTTTCACCATGATTCAAGATGATTCAAAATAAACTTTCAACATGAAAGTTGTAGATCTCCATGAGATATACAACATTTCTTTACACAACTCCTTCTAAAAGTGCTTGGATCTAAAGTTATTAATTCATGAAGTCATAGTCTTGAAACTAAACAATTAGTGAAATTTTGCCCTAGTTTAGGCAGGATTTTGACCTAACTTCATGGAACTTTTTCATATAGTTCCAAGGGAAATTTTCAAAAGGAATTCAAATAAGGTTTGTAGAGAACATTACAAGATTTCGAAAATGTCAAGGAACTCCTTGAGATCATTCTTGAGCAGAGAGAATCAAAGAGAGGAAGTTAGGGTTTTCAAACTTGAATTACAAGTCATTTTTAATGAACACATGAACCAAGTCCATGCTAGGTTGCATAATATTTGCTTTGCAGGCCTCAAACTTTTTTTTCACTCCATAATTAATGTTTTGCACAACTGGTAGAAGCTTTAATCCAAGCATTCAATGTATTTCCCATGCTCAATACCATTTTAGGAAGAAAAACAACATTGCCATTTTTGAAAAGTGGCTTTATGCATAAAGTCCACTCTTCTTGAGCCTCTAACTTGTTTGTTATGCACACACTCAATATACAAAGTCAGATAAACATTTTTAAAGTTTGCAACCACTCTAGACAGCCTTGTACTATGCATTGGGACAATGTGTGTCAAGCTTGCTTCAAAAACAAGAAAAGAGCCATAACATGTGATTTTTGAATTATGATCAAGGACAAGTCTCCAAACTTGTTGCTTATAAATAGAGTCACTATTTGTGAGCTAGCAGACGAGCTTAAGCACCCTGAAATACACCAAAACTCTCTCAAATCAGAAATTTTTCAAAAAATCCATTGTTGCACAGTTTCTGACATTGAACACCAAACTCATATTTCCCTCGTGCGTTTCTTAGCCTTTTATTTTCTAAGGCTTCCTTACATCAAGTGTAACCTATCCCTGTCCCTAGTTCATTACTGTAACATCATTTACCATATCCTCCATAACCAAAAACAGTGCATTTCACATTGACTTCTCCAAACCATTCCAGCCATCCATTGCTCAAGCAAACCATTGCATTAGCTTCCTGGGAACTTGAGGAAGCTAACCTGATCATTGCAGCATCTTGAATCAAGCTCATTTACATTTCACAATTTCCAATTTTGAGGTATTTCTCTTAAACTTCTATCTCATTACTTAGGCATTGTTAGGCTTGCATTTGTGAAGATAAAATGTAGACATCATTGCCCTAAAGCTGTACATGTCCATAGATTTCATTTATTTTGATTGAGCTAGGAGAATTTTAGGATTGAATCTCTGAAAATAATTAGGTAAGAATTTGGTACTTTTAGAAATTCTCATTCATCTTTGATTTATAGTTTATGATATTTATATGGTTGGATTCGTATGAAAAAATAGAGCAATTTTCATGTTTACATTTTTGCAAATGGTTGAGAAATGAACAAGTTGCAGGGCTTCTGGCTGGAGGTTGAAGATGAAGTATATTTAGGGCAAGATTTATGTTATATATTTATCATTTCATACAAGTTAACGGATGTATCACCACCCCAGTGGTTAAAGCGTGCGCCTGTCACCCCTTGGACCTGGGTTCGAGCCCCGACGTCTGTTTTGTGATTTTTTTCATATTTTTTCTGTTTCTTTTTTTTTTTGCAGCCAGGCGCCTGGGCCTCCCCCTTTGGGCCTTCCCCTTTTTTGCTTTCTCTAACCCCCCTGCTTTGCTTTTGCACCTGGCCCAACTTTATTTCTTATTTCATTTTTATTTCATTTTCATTTTTTATTTTTATTTTCATTTCATATTTTCTTTATTATTTTTATTATTATTGTTATTATTAGTATTATTATTTTTATTAATAAAAAATCCAAAAATATTTTATTTATTATTTACACTTATTTAATTTATTTTCTTATAAAAAACAAAAAGACTAAAAACATTTTCTTTTAACAAATTAATTTCTTTTTTAATAATCAATATTTAAACTTAAGTTTAATTATTATATTATTTACTTGTAAATTAAAATTAACTTAGTATTTAGGTTTCTCTTAATTAATTAATTTTCTCATTTTATTTTTATTAATTTAAAACCTTTTTTTCTTAAAAACCCTAAAAATCATTTTTAACTTAATTTCTTTCTTAATTAGTTTAAATTTAATTTTGTTTAATTTTCATTAATCACTTTTTTTAATTAAGTCAAGACTAAACCCTTTCATAAAAACAACAAAAAATCATTTTTTTTCCATTTACATTTGTACATTTTTATTTATTCAATTCTTTTACATAAATTCAATATGGTTGTAATAATTATTTAGATTTAATTTCTTGCAATATTCCCCATTTGTAATTTGTATACCCCCTCCCCTAAATGATGTAATAGCGTAGTAATTTTAAATTCCGCAATTTACCGCTTTATATACAAATGCTAGTAATTAGGGCTTTGTATGGAAAAACTAAAACCAATCAGTAGAAAACCCTAATCAAAGACAAATCAAGCATGAAAACCAATACACTTGCACACAAACACCCCTAGGGTAAATCCACTTGGTTGCCTTACAAAAATGACCATATTACGCATGTGAGGTATCTTAGCAAAGACAAGCAAAATACAAGATCATAGTCCCTCGATGACGCTATCAAAAGTTGCCTTTCAAAATGATCTTAGTCCCTAAAGAAAAATGCGAAGATACCTTGCAACATTGCTAATCATGGTTATACGATGACCCACGCCCGTCCCTTTTTACATCCAAAGATATGGTTACTTACCAACTCAATGGTGAGATAACAATGTTAAAGGAAAAAGGAAATGAACATTAAAGACTTTTGAGTAGGTAGAATGTTCCTACTTACTTGTTCAATTTCAAAATAAAAACATCCTTGCTATTTTCAAAACAAACACCAACACTTTCAAAATATCTTACAAACTTGAAAATATTTTCAAAAAGATCAACACCTTTGTATACATTCTTACAAACGAGAATCATTACAAAAGTTTGCCTAGACAAAGGCCTCTTTACAAAATAATTTCAAAAAACCACACAAAGTACATTTCCAAACAAAAGCAAGTGATCTAGCAAGTAACTAAGAGCCCCTGGAAAACCATGGATGAAAAGGGTGCTAATACCTTCCCTTTTCATGATCTACCCCCCGAACTCAAGAAACAATCTCAAAGGTCTTTCCTGTGGTTTTTCACCTTTCCTTTTGGATAAAAGAAAAGTCGGTGGCAACTCTTGCTAACCGCAACATTTGCGATAAAACACAAAACACCCAAGTCAGTTCTCCCACCATATCACAGGGTTGAAAATGGTATCTGAAGTGGAAAAATTCAAGTGGCTGCGTCTTCAAGCACTGTAAAGAAAACGTTCAACGGAAAGAAGGAAGCAAATGTTGTTTATGGATAGAAGGGTCGTGCATGAAATGATCGCAATCAATCTCTAGGAGTTGTAATAATTTATAATCCTGCACCTGTTCAACAACATCAGCAAAATAATCAGCGTAGGTCAGACGCACCTAGAATGCAGTTTACCAAAATCAGCATGCCATTGTCTCAGGCCTTACAACATTTACTGAAAGTAGAACCGATTACGTTAAGGGATCCTCCTCAGAATCCCAACACCTCATATCCTCAATATAATCCAAATGCAAAGTGTGCTTACCATTCCAATATACCTGGGCACGACACTAATAATTACTAGGCCTTGAAAAACAAAATTCAAGACATGATTGACAATAAAGAGATTGAGTTTGATCCTCCCGAGACCCCGAATGTAATTACTGCACCTAGGCCGAAGCATGACAAAGGAATACGTGTTATTGATGATGTTCTTTATGTTTCTACTATAAGTGATATGGCTACTCCCCTCCCAATTATCAAGAAGAATCTGTTGCAGGTCGGTTTATTTTCGGGTTGCATTGAAAGATGTTACTGATGTGCAGCCCAAACCAATGGTTGCAAGTTGCTGGAAGAAGGTATTCAACGCCTAATGGATAATCACATAATTCTAGTTGAGAAGATTTTGTATGTTGAGAATTTGTTGCAAGACTTGGATCTGGAGGAGGTATCTGTAATATCCGGAACTCCTATTAGGATCACTTCCAAGGATCCTGTAAGGATCACTGCCAAACCCAAAGTTGCTCCTTTGATAATCACCACACCTGGACCAATTCCATATTCTTTGGATAAAGTTATCCCTTGGAACTATGGAGCCGACGTCTACTATCATGGCGTCAAGCAAGAGCTACCAACTACTGAATATGAAGGTACTAAAGTTGCTAATCCTGACATTGACAATATTGCTGGGACCAACAAGGTTACTAGAAGCGGAAGGGTTTTCTCTCTGGAAATCTCTCCAAAGACTATCACCATACTTGTTCGTGTTACCGCTACCGAGTTAGTTACTGAGGCTCGGGGCAAAGAGTAAATGGTAGAGCCTGCCCATACGAAGGCACCTAAAGAAGTCACCATTGATGATACTTTCAGGAAGGAGTTAGAGTAGGTATTTAAGATTATCTGCAAAAGTGATTAGAAGATTGTCGAACAATTGGGACAAACCCCATCTAAGATCTCCATGTTATCTATGTTACTGTGTTTTAAAGCCATTCCCAAGCTTTAGTGAAATTCCTGAAGTCCACTCACGTGCCATAAGATATTTTCACCGATCAATTTGGAAGTTATGTTGCTAGCCTAACCAATGATAATGGGCTAGGTTTTTCTAATTCTGACTTAACCTCTGAAGGAAGGAACCACAACAAAGCCCTGTATGTCTCCATTGAATGCATGGGCACTACTTTAGCACATGTATTGGTTGATACGGGTTCCTCGCTGAATGTCTTACCAAAGGGTGCTCTCGACATGCTTGATTGTGAAGGGGTTATGCTAAAACCCAATGATATTATGGTCTGAGCCTTTGACGGTTCAAAAAGGATGGTACACGGAGAAGTGAATCTTCTGATTAAGGTAGGTTCGCATGTATTTGAATCTACCTTCTATGTGATAGATATATGACTAGATTATTCTTGTTTATTGGGACGCCCCTGGATCCATGAGGCAGGCGCGTTTACCTTAACCCTGAACCAGAAGCTGAAGTACCCTGTGAGAGGAAAGGTTGTCACCGTCTGCGGTGAAGAAGAATATATGGTTAGTCACCTGTACTCATTCAGATATGTTGAGATGGACAGAGAATTCATCGAGACTCTCTATTAGACTTTTGAAGTTATCCTTCCAACTACTATTGAAGACGTTTTTGTTATCTCCAAGGTTACCAGGATTCCTCCTATAATGGCTTCTTTGAAGGATGCTAGAGGTGTCATAGATGAAGGTGGTTGTACTACTTGGGGTTAGCTTCTTGACATTCCATATAAATATGACAAATTTGGTTTGGGTTTCACTACAGAGGCTCAGAAGGCTGTTCGTTGTGCTCGTGCTGGAAGACCACCATCCCGCGTCAGCAATAATGGAGTCAACGCCATAGAAGACGCTGACAATGACTATGACTTTGACAGCTGGATTTTTCCAACCATCGACAATGGACTTAGAAACTTGAATACTCAAGACATTATCTCAATCTCCTTTGGTCAGGAGTAATTTCTACTTTCTATTTTTTATTGCTTTCAATTTTTGGCTATGTAACTTTTAAACAATGACTTTAGACCTTGTGTCTTACCCGGGGCATAATGGTCCATTTGTTAAGGGTTGTTATTTCATAAGCATATTTTCATTTAATAAAGCATTGGACGTTTTACATTCAAATGTTGTGCTCTTGTCTTTCTATTGTTTTTATCACTTTCAAATAGATATGTGTTCTTACACACACCCACACAATAAATTGCAGATCCACATCCACTTTGGATCCCGTTGATAACGATTCTATTATTTCCACTTATGACTTTGAAAATCTGATCTACCAAGATGAGGATGGAGGTGAGGAAGATTGTGAAATACCGGGAGAGATGGCCAGACTGTTAGTGCAAGAGGAGAAGTCTATAAAACTACATGAAGAGTCGTTCGAGGTTGTAAACTTGGGTACTGAAGCAGACATGAAAGAATTTAAGATAAGTGGAAATCTAGAAGACGGTATCAAGAACAAGTTAATACAGATGTTACATGAATATGTTGAGATCTTTGCATGGTCGTATGAGGACATGCCAGGGCTCGATACTAATATTGTGGTTCATCGTCTGCCGATGAAAGAGGGTTCTTCTCCAATTAAGTAGAAAGTTCATCGCATGTGTCCCGAGATATCCGAGAAGATCAAGGCCTAGGTTATGAAGCAATTTAACACATATTTCTTAGTAGTTACTTCATATCCTCAGTGGGTTGCAAATGTGGTTCCAGTACCAAAGAAAGACGACAAGGTATGTATGTGTGTAGATTACAGGGATCTGAACAGGGAAATCCCCAAGGATGACTTTCTGCTTTCACATATTGATGTTCTGGTTGACAACACTGGTCAGCATAAAGTTTTCTCCTTCATGGATGGTTTCTCGGGGTATAATTAGATCAAGATGGCACTTGAAGACATGGAGAAAATTACCTTTGTTACACAGTGGGGTACTTTCTGTTACAAAGGCATGCCTTTCGGTTTGAAGAATACCGACACAACTTATCAGCGCACTATGGTAGCTCTATTCCATGACATGATCCATAATGAGATAAAGGTTTATGTTAATGACATGATAGCTAGATCTCAGACTGAAGAAGAGCATCTTGATCACCTACACAACCTGTTTGAGAGGTTGAAAAAGTACAAGATGAGGTTGTTGTAACTGATTTTATATTAGAGTCATCACCCTTAATTTTTATCCTAAAGGAAGGGAGTATACAGGAATAACCCTAAAAGTCACAGATTCTAGATTTGGAGTCGTCACCCTTTATCTACCTTGTTCGTAAGAATACTAGGTTTAGAAGCACACTTTTTGGGAAATAGGGTTTTATATAATTATTTAGGAAAAAGGGGTTTGAATTCTAGTTAGCGGGACTCACCACAATTTTTATCGTATGCCTACGTATCCTCTTAGGAGGAATCAGAGTCCCATTTCATAGTTCGCGGTTGGTTTGTGTTTTTATAAGATTGCGTAGAATTGCTTTCGAATTAATCTTGAACCTTATCTGGGTTGTAAGTTGAGTGATCGTAGACGCAGTTCACAGTTTGATTCAAAGATAATGCTATTTAATCTTTTTTTGAAAAAAATGATCTTGAAGTTTTGATTAAGTTAGTAGAAAAATAGTTTGTAATTGGTTGGCTATTTTGAATTTCGATTTGATTAAAGAGTATGATAAGACACAGAGCGGGGGAAGTCTGATAAAGTATTCCTCCTTACATGGTCGGATATTATCCATACGCATTATTATTGTCGTATGCCCGTATCATTATGTTAATTCACTCTCACATTCTCGGCTTCACATATATGTACATTAGATACAATTCTCTTACAGTTTGCCAATTAATCTGTACTAGACACATATATAAACTACTACACCATACATTAGACTTATCGATATTCGTAACATTGGTATTAAAAGAATACATTTAATGAAAAAATAAACAACAATTGGAGAATAATATATTTTTAAAAATATAGCATGGTAAGAAATTAGCCACACAAGAAAACACTATTATCATAAACACAAAAACTCAACTAAGTCCTAGTCATCAAAATTAAGTTAACTAATAAAATAGAATAAAAATATAATCAATCAATCAAAAAATTAAAAAAAACAAGACAACAACAAATAGGTACATGTGATTTGAATGATGTCTGGAAGAAAAGAATGATGATAGGTTAGATTTACCCGAGCGACTATGGTTGGCAAGTTGGGTGGCAACAGCTTTGGATGGGAGGTAGATGGAACAAGGTTTATGAAAGAAGTGTGTGTGAAAAAGAATTGTGAGAAGTTGTTGATAATTGTTGATTTGTTGATCGTGAGAAATTGTGGATTCTACTGTCAAAAAAATTTTTCGGGAGAAAAAAAAGTAGATAACTAAAGGTAGACTTTTTTGTGGTAACAAAATATATAAAAGTTAGTCTAGATTGTAAATATATTTTAAAAGAGAAACCATCAAATATTCATCACTTGATTTAAAATAAATTACTAAAAAACAAGAAAAAATGATGCAAGTGGAATTGTTGTGAATCAAAAGTGCTAATGAATATAATGATGAATATAATTTAAAGCTATAAACCATCAGATAGTCATCATTTGGTTTTACCAACGAACAAATTAGAATTAAAATTGAAAACAAAGTGGAGGCCTCATATGAGATCATCGGCCAAAAATATCAATAGTAAAAGAGATTTTGAAAATCAGAAATTTGTTAAAAGAGAAAAAAAATAGAGTGTTTGAGTGTGATTGAACTGTGGATTTTTTAGATTTGTTAGAAAGTGTGAAATATTTTACAATAGAACAAAATTTTGTGTTAAGAGAAAAAAGGTTTGAGAAATTACAGAAAAATATATACGTGGAATGGAATGTGTGTACTAGTTTTAGAATTAGCCTCTTGTGAATGTTAAGTGAATAGAATGTGTGGAAAATTAGTGAGGGAAAAGTGGTCTCTAGTGAAATTTGTGTAGTAACTTTATATATAAAATAAGACTAACAAAAATAAAGATTTGGAAGAAAAAATTATACGTGGGAGAGAGGAAGAATATTTTGTGACGATGGTTGATGAATTGTGGAAGAATTGTCCTCTATTTATAACAAAATATTAAGTTAAATAAAAAAATGTAATAATCAAATAATTAACTAAAATTAAAACCAATTTTAATTTGATTTCAATTTTTTTAATCAATTATATTGATTTCTTCCTAAAAATAAAAACTATCCTAAAACTACAATATTTTTAAAATCTTTTAAAATCTTTTTTATTTTTTATTTTTTTTTGTTATTTTTAAAATAAAAATTGAAAAATGTAAAAAAACTATTTTTTGAAATTTCATTAATTAAAAAATACGAAAATAATAAATAAAAAACGAAAATTAATATTAAATGATTTTAAAAAAATACAATTTTGACTTTTTGTGATTTTTTCAAATAAAGAAATAAAAGAAAACTTAAAGTTAGTAAAATAGAAAAAATGTTTAGAATGTCAAAGGTGAGATTTGAACCCGCGACCTTATACTTATAAGTTTTATTCCGTACCAACTATGCTATGTTACTTATTCGAAATAAAAAGTCAATCGAAAGTACATAAAGATGAGCAAGTATTTGCTATTTAAATATACAAATAATTTGAAATAAATTATTATATTTTTAACTGGACTTGAGAACGAATAAAAATCAGATAATATTATAAAAACCAGGTCTAAAATATTTTTTTGATTGTAGAAATAAAGGACGAATAAAACAAGGTTTGATGATACAGTGCTACATGGAGACTGACAAAATAAGTTACACAAATCTTGTTATGTTTATTACAACCTAGAGAGTAAACTATACGAGGATGAACATGTGCATTTATCACAACCTAGGGGATAAAAGACAACAGGGATGGGCTTAAGTTATCCATCGCAACCTAGGGGATGAATAATATAACCTTGAAGATTCGCATATCTATCGCAACCTAGGGATAGATAATTGAAAAAGCTTGAAACCAGATATTTAGAACTTGGAATGACGATGTTGGTTGTGTCAGTCATCAACCAAGATTCAATAAACAAACGCAATATGCCAGATTTGAAGCGATGGAACCCAAAGTTTCCTAATGGTGTCAGTTGTGTCGTCCTCAACTATGACTATCAACGGGATGAAAAACCCCAAACTCACGATGATGTTAGTTGTGTCGTCGCAACCATAACCATCAACATGAAGAAAATACCCCAAACTCACGATGATGTTGGTCGTGTCGTCTCAACCATAACCATCAATATGAAGAAAATAATTGAAACTCACGATGATGTTGGCCGTGTCGTCTCAACCATAACCATAAATATGAAGAAAATATACCCTAAAATTTCGTGATGAAGTCGGTTGCGTCGTACTCAACCATAACTATCAACGTGAAGAAAATACCCCAAACTTATGATGATATTGGTCGTGTCGTCTCAACCATAATTATCAACATGAAGAAAATGAACCCCAAATTCATGATGATGTTAGCCGTGTCATCTCAACCATAACCATTAACATGAAGAAAATACCCCAAACTCATGAAGATATTGGTCGTGTCGTCTCAACCATAATTATAAACATGAAGAAAATGAACCCCAAATTCATGATGATATTGGTCGTGTCGTCTCAACCACAACCATCAACATGAAGAAAATAAACCCTAAACTCATGATGATATTAGTCATGTCACCTCAACCATAATTATCAACATGAAGAAAATACCCAAAACTCATGATGATATTGGTCGTGTCGTCTCAACCATAATTATCAACATGAAGAAAATGAACCCCAAATTCATGATGATGTTGGCCGTGTCGTCTCAACCATAACCATCAAAATGAAGAAAATACCCCAAACTCATGATGATTTTGGTCGTGTCATCTCAACCATAATTATCAACATGAAGAAAATGAACCCCAAATTCATGATGATGTTGGCCGTGTCATCTCAACCACAACCATCAACATGAAGAAAATAAAACCCAAACTCATGATGATATTGGTCGTGTCGTCTCAACCATAACTATCAACATGAAGAAAATACCCCAAACTCATGATGATATTGGTCGTGTCGTCTCAACCATAATTATCAACATGAAGAAAATGAACCCCAAATTCATGATGATGTTGGCTGTGTCGTCTCAACCATAACCATCAACATGAAAAAAATACCCCAAACTCATGATGATATTGGTCATGTCGTCTCAACCATAATTATCAACATGAAGAAAATACTCCAAACTCATAATGATATTGGTCGTGTCATCTCAACCATAGTTATCAACATGAAGAAAATACACCAAACTCACGATGATGTTGGTCGTGTCGTCTCAACCATAACCATCAACATGAAGAAAATACCCCAAACTCATGATGATATTGGTCGTGTCGTCTCAACCATAATTATCAACATGAACAAAATACCCCAAACTCATGATGATATTGGTCGTTTCGTCTCAACCATAATTATCAACATGAATAAAATACCCCAAACTCACGATGATGTTGGTCGTGTCGTCTCAACCATAACCATCAACGTGAAGCAAATACCCTAAAATTGCTTTAAAGTTTGAACTAATAGTTTGCACAGATAAGCCTTCTAACGATGAACCCCAAGAAAATTATAATTTTAACCAAAGTAGCTTTCGAAGATGCCATACGTGTATAATGCCCTAAATTGATATTCTACCCATGTATGATGTATGCCCCAAATGTTTGTATATATATATATATGCCCCAAGTATGCTTGTATATGCCTCAAATGTTTTGCAAATGTTTTTGATGATTGTCCTTTCTCGTAATCACCAACTCCCCAACATTGGTTGTTTCCAATTGTTGTATCTCCAAGTTGATTCGAATTTGGTGAAAAGATGTCAGCGAGATCTTGAGGTCTGTATCGTAGGCGTAAGCGTAGGTATGGACGTGAACATGGATGTTGGCGTAGTCGTGGATGTAGGCATGTGCGTAGAAATAGGCGTGGACATGGGCGTGGACGTAGGCGTGGACTTGGAAATAGGAGTGGTCATGGACGTGGACGTGGATGTTGGCATAGTCATGGACATAGGCATGTGCATAGAAATAGGCATGGACATAGACATGGACGTGGAAATAGGCATGGTCATGGACGTAGGCGTGGACTTTGAAATAGGTGTGGATTTTCCTTTATTGTTCTTCTAACCAGAATAAACTTTGATGCTTTATCAAATTCTCTTTGGTGTTTCCGTATGTTAGATGCACCAAATGTTGTAAACGATCTTAAGATTTTTATATGGTTATGTGTCTGTCAGGCTTGACATGAGGCTTTTTAACGGGAAATATGCTGCCGAGATTTCCAAGGAATCTACTGTCGAGAACTACCTTCTGCTGAGGTCTTCTAGATAATCAACTGCCATGATCAACCAGGAGAACCTACTTCCAAGATTAAATTTGAAACTACCTTCTGTCGAGGTCTTCTGGGTAATCAACTACCATGATCAATCAGGAGAATCTACTGCCGAGATTCAATTGAGAGACTAACTCCTGCCAAGGACTTATGGAAAATCAATTGCTGTGATCAACCAGAAGAATCTACTGCCGAGATTCTGCATAGAATTGGTAGTTTGATTGACAATGATGATTGTCTTCACATAAAAATGAGGTTTTATGCTATGCGTGCAAATTCGATCGATGCATGAAATGTAATGATTGACTGATGTATGTAATGATTGATTGATGCGTGAAATGTGATGAATGACTTGGATATATGTAAATGGATATTGGATTTTGAAATGCGAATACGTAAATAGGCATTTTTTTAGGTATGCTCGACCCATGGTGTCGGATTTAGTCAGATGGATGAGATGATAAGTAGCTCGATTTTGGATCGAGGAAACCCTAATGCATGATTTATGCAGCCTTATGCTTTATCACTATGATTTGAATGCTTTTTTAATTTGGTGCCCCTGTGATGGGTCGTGGATGATTAAAGCGTGGAGGTTTGGTTATGCAACAATGTTGCCTGTTACATGATGGTAGAGTATTGAGCTTGCATGATCTCATGATACTCGATTTGACCTTGAAGACTAATAATGTAGAAGAAAGACCCACTGGAGATTACAAAGGTACGCAGAGAGCTTGCCTCTATACGGACTGTCTTTCCTTAATTTGTTGGCAGGGTCTTAGAGGATATTCTCATTGATATGAGCTTGGAAATTGTTTGATCATAATGTGAATGACCCTGTTATTATGTATTATACCCTTGATTAAAAGATTCTTGCAAATTCTTAGCTTTGATGGACCCTTTTGTATCAACTCCTTTTTCTCGAGCCTCGCAGTAGTTTTCCCCAACATCTGAATTTTGAAAAGACATGCCCTTCAATCTCCAGGATCTGAAGGAAGTACCCTCAGAAAGAACTCAGACTTTACCACGAACTTTACATAGATTGCCCTAAGTATTTGAAGCTTTGAAAAGTTTTTACTTGAAGTTGCTTGAAGAATTTGGACCATACGTGCAGTAGGATGAACTTGGTACGTACTGCCCCAACATATGAATCTTGGAAGGTTTCCCCGGATTCTAGGCCTTGAGAGTTTTGTTAAAAAGAGGAGATCGAGTCATGCCCTATTGTGATATGACTTGATTAAGGAATGCCCCTTCGAAAGATATGCCCCTTGTTGAACAGTGCTTTGAAATTTGATCCAATTGATTGAACCTCAGAATGATCACCCCTTGTCAATAGTATCTTCATGTGATACACCCCTATGATCATTATTGTTTTTCCCTGTTTATAGGGGTCCTCCTAGATGCTTTGCCCCTAGTTATAAGCTTCTTGGAAATGTTGCCTTTGATCATACCTTTTCTTTTGAAATCTCCTTGATGCTAAGTATTGATTCGTAGATAAAATTGTACATTTTTGAAAAAGTAATTATGTTTGATGCACATGCAAGTTCTTTGAAATCGAAATTTATTATTTGAAAAGAAATGGATGATTAGAAGATGAATATTCACAGAAGAAAAGTAGTTAGAAATAATTTTAACAAACATAGGAGTCAGTTTAACACAAATCTTGCTGAGTATGCTTTCATAGTGAACCTAGCTTCAATTAGGACTTTTAAAGGTTGTAATGTGGCCACGGTTCACGGTTTCAGAAATAAAAGATATAAGGCTAAAAATTTATTTAGCCCACCCCATTCTCCTTGATGTTCTCCAATCCTAAATTAAATTAATCCAAAAGATACATTTAATACCCAAGAGAAATTTCATAGTCGTGCGAATGATGAGAAGCGTAAATAAAGATCCAAGCGCCGATGAAAAGTATTGATAAGATCTGAGCATGGACAAGATCCAAGCGTTGATAAGATCCAAGATTTGATGAGAAGCCTTGATGATTCTTGAGGTGGCAATCACAAAATTGTTCTCCAATTTATTATTTTCAATCCCTTATTTTTGCATGGACCGATTTTTTTTAATTCTTTTTTATCCATCGGGATGCCCTAACTTTTACCTAAGTCAAGTCTTTATTTGCTTTGACTTAGCGGGCTTTCACTTTTTTTTTTGAATTTCTTTTTTCTTCGCTTTTGGTTTTGAAAATTTGTGACTGCCATGCTGATTGTTATAAGCTTCGTCTTCATCGTTTCTTCGATCTTGATTGATGTGTCAAGGAAGAAAGATGTCGCGGACTTTGTTTTTATTGATTCCTTAATCTTGGATGATGAACACGGAGGAAATGATGTGCTCGAATCTCTGCTTAGATTGTTCTCTCAATGATGTATCGAGGAAAGAGATATGCTTAAACCTTTGCTTAGATCGTTCTCTCGATGATGTATCGAGGAAAGAGATATGCTTGAATCTTTGCTTGGATCGTTTTGATTCTCCTGGGATTTGAATGCATCATTGAATTAATTGAAACCTACCCTGCCTGCCCATGGTTAAGATTATGTTTTTTTTAGAAAATAGAAAGAACTCCAACTTCTGGCTCGAGGGGGTTAACTATGGATTAACTCCTTATATCTCCACTGTTTAGAAATTGAAACAATACCTTACATCGTCAGTTAAGTCTTACTATTAAAAATCATACGTCAGCAAAAATTTGATTATTTTGTATTTCATCATTCTCCATCGAAGTTTGTTAATTTAAAAATGAAAAAAAAAGAGAGTGAAAATGGAAAGTTATTGATTTTTTGTGTGTGGAAGGAATATATTTCAAAAACATGCATGCTTATTTTATTAGAGTTACTTGACCAAAAAGTACTAAGATTATGACAAATAACACTCAGCAATAGAGAAATTACAATTTGAAATGATAAAAGCCTAATGATATAGAGATAACCCTTCTTGTTGATCCACTGACTTTAGGAGATGCTTCGTAGTTCTTGGACTTGCCAGATCATGGGGATGACCCTTGACTTTTCTTGGGAATACTTATTTCTTTGATAGGACAATTGCTCTTGATGTAGAAGAATCACCAATGGTAGTGGCATTTGAGGAACTGTGTAGGCTTGTAGTTGTCATGGTGAAGGGTTGCCTTCTCTCTCCAATAAGACTTGTAGGACCAAACTCCTTTGAATCTCCAACATTTGACATCTCCTTCACCAATCTAAGATTTTATTGAAAAGCTTGGACTTTGCTCTCGAGCATCGAGGAATTTGTTAGCTGGATTGATAGCGACCAAGGGCAAAGGTGGAAATGCATGACATGCAAATGTATGGATGTATATAAATGCATGGGTATGCAAAAATATTTTTTTTGGCTTTAAGGGTATGCTAAAATTTTTATGGAGATGCAATGCGACATAGACATAATATGAGGGTAGACGTAGGGGTATTCTATACAGGTTTGAAGATGATATCCTACTCTGACTCAGAAATTGAGACAGGAAGGGACTCCTTACGGACAAAGATGATAAAAGACATAGATTTGATGATATCCTACACTATCTTAGAGAATAAGACAGGTAGGAATACCTTGTAGATTATGCCCAATGAGGAGTCCCTACAAGATAGGGATGATGATATAGACGGAAGCCCTACGGGCTAAGGATAGTAGTGGATGAAGGAATAACCCTTGCAGGTTCACAGATTATAGTGGGATTTGTGAAAGGTATCCTTATAAGGTAGGTTCTTAGTATTGGCCTACGGATATTCTACCCTCCCCATAAGGTAGTTTCCTTAAGGGTGTCATGAATAATGCTAGAGGGAAAGGCGTAAGGGCTTCCCTTAAGTGGAGTCTCTTTATATACCAAAACTTTCGTCTCTAGGTCATGAAAGGTCTCATCACAAGTTTTTGGTTTAAATGTCATACAAAGAGTCATAGGTATCATTCCAAAGTCCTTCTTCCCAAGAGGATGTCTCTCGAGAGGTATTCCTTTTGCGAAACTCCACTGACTCTAGGCGAAGTCGTCACATAAACTCATAGGGTTGATGTAACCCCTTGGCTAATAGACGAACCTTCTTTTTAAGGGTTTTTGAAAAAAAATTGCAAAAATTAAATCCCACCATAGATAAATAAATATAATGAACAATAACTAAGCAAGAAATAGATAAATAAAGCGAAAATAAAGAAAAACCAAAAATATAAGAAAAACCTAAAGGAAAGCTTCTAAACCTAGGGTTGAGTCCCCAATAGAGTCTCCAGCTGTTGCAACTGGTTTTAAATTAGAGTCGCCACCCTTAATTTTTATCCTAAAGGAAGGGAGTATAAAGGAATAACCCTAAAAGTCACAGATTCTATATTTGGACTCGGTTCTAGACGAGGGGAAGGTGTTAAGAACCCCTTATATACCTTGTTCGCAAGGATACTAGGTTTAGAAGCACTTTTTTTAGGAAATAGGGTTTTATATATGTGGTACGGTGGGAGAATTGACTTGGGTGTTTTGCGTTTGATTGCAAATGTTGCGGATAGCAAGAGTCGCCACCGACTTTTCTTTTATCCAATAAGGAAAGGTGAAAAAGCACAGGAAAGACCTTTAGAGATGTTTTCTTGAGTTCGGGGGGTAGATTATGAAAAGGGAAGGTGTTAGCACCCTTTTCATCTGTAGTTATCTACAGGCTCTTAGTTGCTTGCTAGATCACTTGCTTTTGTTTTGAAATGTGCTTTGTGATGTGGGTTTTGAAAGTATTTTGAAAATGTGACTTTGTAATGATTCTCATCTCTATAAGAATGCGTACAAAGTGTTGGTTTTGAAAATAGTTCAAAGAGATGTGTTGGTGTATAAAATGTTTTTGTTGTGAGAAAGCGAGCAACTAGGAGCGAATCTACCTACTCAAAAGGTCTTAGATGTTCTTTTCCTCCTCCTTTAGATGTTGCTATCTTACCATTGATTTGGTAAGAAGCCTCATCGTTGGATGTGAAGGGACGGGCGCAGAACGTTTTTGTATAGTCATAAAAGGCAACCCATGGAACGTTTGAGCAATATCGTGTTAGGGACTAGATCGTTTATCGAAGGCAACATCGAGGGTCATCGAGGGACTACGATCTTTTATCGAGGGTCTTTTGCTAAAACGCCCATGTTCGAGGGACATGACTATCTTTCCGATAGACAACAAGGTGGGATTACCCTAAGGGTGCTAGTGTGCAAGTGTGTTTTATTGCATGCATTTTAGTCTTGATTAGGGTGATCTATTCGTTGATTTCATATCTTGCCATACACATCCTAATTACTAGCATTTTATATTTGGAAAAGCGTTAAATTACGGGAATATAAAAGTCCTGCGCTATTATAATATTTTAGGAATGGGGGGGTACATATTTACAAATGTGGGGTTGCAAGAATTTAAATCCTATTTAACTATTACAACCATATTGAAATGTACAATGCAAGAGAGAAAAAGGACTTGTTTAGAAAATGGTTTTTTGTGTCTTAATGAATAAGAAAAAATAAATTAATAAATTAATAAAATAAAATATTTTTATGTCTTTTTTATATTAATAAAAAAAGGGAATTAATATTGAAAATGATAAAAAGGAAAATAAATGAAAGATAGAAACAACGTGCTGCTGCAAGCAAAACAACAAGGATCAGAAGTTCTGAAGCCAGGCGTGTTGTGACTCAGAAAGGAACATCATTGGAATCAGAAGTTCTGGATTGATACACTCTAAGGCCCTGCAAGAAACATCAGAGGGAAAGGAAACAGAGGTTCTGGGTGGTATTCAGACAGTGAGCCAAAAGTCAAAAGTTCTGTACTGTGCTAAAATAGTGAGTGAACATCAGATATTTAGTGTGTTGTCAGCATGTGAAAAATCAGAAATTTTGAGTGTTAAAACAGTGAGTGGAAGTATCAGAGATTCAGTGTGCTTAACAGTAAGAAAGCCTAGAAGTTATGTGTGTTTAACGTGTAGGGAGAACTCAGAAGTTTTGTGTTGTGCTAAAACAGTGAGTGAGCATTCTAGAAATTCTGTGTTAAAAATGGTGAATGAAGAACAACAGTTCTGTGTTACATTTCAACTTTTTCATCATATTAATCAGCACATCAGCAATTTATTCAGTCCTTAACAGCAAATCAGGAGGATAAAAGCACATCAGTTTATAGAAGTTCTAATCCTAGTTCTGAGCCTAGCCCTAATCAAGAAGTTTTGATCCATAATTTTTCTACTTATGCAATGATATAGACAACATCAATACTGTGATATTTACATATTTAATGACGTTCTGAATGAGAAGATGCAAAGTCAGAAAGACTTACCTTGAATCTGGAGCGTGTGTTTGGAACCTGAACTGTTGCCTTCAAATTTTCTAGAGTTAGCAAGAACAACGGAAGAGAAAATGCCAAGTTCTTTGATTCAAAGGGAAGAATAAAGGTTTGGTTTTCTGTTTGGGAATTGGATTTTTGATGAAGGTTTCACAGTTTTCTTTTCTCTCTTTTGACAATTTTCTCTCTCCAAAAGCCAGCCCCTTGAACGTGTGATGGAGAAAATTATTTATAGATGGGTTTGCTGTGGTTTTTGGGGGAAAAACAAATGGGATTCAAACCTTTTTGGTATACTGTTTCATTGCTTTTTAATCACAGTTTTCGTATTCTAATTTAATGCAAATATGAGGTTTGAGAACGTGCAAGCATGGAGTGGATCAGCAGCTGATTGCAGGACTGTGATATAGCAGGGCAGCAGGTTGCTTAAACGAGGTTTTGGGATTTGGTGATGTTCTGATCGCAGAAGATCAGAAACGTAACCTCCATATGCTGAAGAGTCATGTTCTGATTGAAGAACTATGTTCTGAACCATGTTTACAACTTCTGACTACACTTGTGTGGAGGCTGGCTCAGAAGTTCTGAAGTATCATATTCTCTTAACACTTAGAAAATTTTATAAATGTTTAGAAATTTGATTTTTTCAAAGTAACTTTTGACTTCTGATTTTTTGATGAACCAATTTCATGTCTTGATGAAATATAATTGTTGAAACTTAATTTTTGATCTAAAAGTCCAAGTTTGACTTTTCAATGTGCTTTTGACCATTTTGCCCTTGTGGATGATTTTCTTGAAAAGTGGTAATTTAAGACTTGAAACTTGATAGAAGCAAGCCTGAGATTCCAGGATGATCCTTTGAAAAATGAGAGGGCAAATTTTGGGGTACAACATCTGCCCCTGTTCAATCTTCTTAAGCCTGAGGATGTAGATTGGTTGGTCTGCCTTTCATGATCTGAAGATGGAAGATGATTGAACACTAGAGTGCCCAGAAATTTGCACTCGCATGAAGTAATGCTGATTGGTGATATCAGGAATGGGCTTACATATGCCATTTGGAAGGCGACGAAGAATATTTGGAGATGGGCTTAAAGATGCCATCCCGAAAAGATCGGTTGCATAAGAGATTCCTTGGTGAGAATTCCTGTACCTGCGGTTGAGGAGGACTTCATCGGGGAATTTTGATTTATTTCCTGGGAAGTAGAGTCTAGGAGCTTCGGTTGTCCATTACTCTGCTGGGGAATTAACTCTTGATTGAGGAGGTGAAAGTAGAATGCATATATGGTTAGGGTCTAGGCTGTACATAGGCTTACTGGGGAAATGTGAAATCAACCGTATATGGTCAAGTCCTGGCCTTACAGTGTTGTAAACTGTTGTCTGGAGGTAAGGGAGAAGGAACCTGGATAGTAGGGTTACTCCGAGATGAGAGCCTGGATAATAGGGCCATGAGAAGGAACCTGGGTAGTAGGGTTACTTCGAGATGAAAGCCTGGATAGTAGGGCTATGAGAAGGAACCTGAGTAGTATGGTTACTTCGAGATGAAAGTCTGGATAGTAGGGCTATGAGAAGGTACCTGGGTAGTAGAGTTACTTTGAGATTAAAGCCTGGGTAGTAGGGCCATGAGAAGGAACCTGGGTAGTAGGGTTACTTCGAGATGAAAGCCTGGGTAGTAGGGCCATGAGAAGGAACCTGTGTAGTAGGGTTACTTTGAAATGAAATCCTGGGTAGTAGGGCTATGAGAAGGAACCTAGGTAGTAGGGTTACTTCGAAATGAAAGCCTGGGTAGTAGGGCTATGAGAAGGAATCTGGGTAGTAGGGTTACTTCGAGATGAAATCTTGGATAGTAGGGCTATGAGAAGGAACCTGGGTAGTAGGGTTACTTTGAGATGAAAGCCTGGGTAGTAGGGCTACTTCGCTTGATCATGTAGATTAGTTAACCCGCTTAGTTTCGGGAACTGATTTTTTCATTAGCTGTCTGCAGATATGATATGTATAATTGCTGGAATTGTTGGTGATAACTGTCTTTCCTGAAAAGACAACAGGGTTAATCATATGCGATGCATGAAATTCATTGTGAGATGATGTTCTCAAAATAAATGAGATTATGTTGTATGTGATATGTATGCGCATGTCATGATGTATGAACATGAGATGTTATTTGACATATCTGAGTCTAGGGAAATAAATCCCTGACTGCTGCTGGAGAATATAACATTTCTGACTGTTGTAGAGAACTGTAATTCTTCTATTTCCGTTGGAGATGGTGAACGGAAATGACTGTGCCAGAGATTTGCTCTTTGTTGTTTGTGAATATTCTGCCAGGGAGAGACTTTGTTCGAGAATAACTTTGCGGGGGAATGACTCTTGTTAAGCTCTATTGGGGATTGAGCTTCTGCATCCAGAGAAACAAACTCTGCTTGGGGAGATAATAATTTATGATGATCCGCTCGCGATCATGCAATTCGGCCGGGGGATATTGATGTCAGGTTTTTGGAAGACCCTGGATAAGGAGATTACTTCCCGTTTCGAGAGAACTGATATCAATGCTTTGATTACCTTTACTTTGTGGGGAATACATATGTTGCAAGGTCGCATGTATTGATGATTGTGCTCAAAAGTTGTCTCTGCCCTGGTACCTGTTGGATAGAGTAACTGTCGGGTTTAACATTTCTTATTTTTGCCCCTGTTTCTGGAATTGTCTTTTGTTTCTTTATGTAAATATTTATGAGCAGCGATCATATTTAAATGCATATGTCAAAAATAAATCATTGGACGTTCTTGCAAAATAAAACAGAAAAAGAAAAAACTCAAAGTTTCTTATGAAAATGATTTTGTATTGATTTTTGAAGTTGGCCTGTAATAGGCATTTTTGTACAAGGAGGCTGACGTTCTAGTAAGAGAACACCGCTGCAAAAATATAAATTATACAATATTGTGTATAAAGAAAACAGCTATGTACAACAATCCCATTGGGTTCCAATTCTGCTATTGTCACTATGTCTTTGAGCATCTCATCACTTTGCTGCTTGTCCGAAGCTGATTAGGTTGACCGATGCTGTTTGAGCTTGACAATTGATACTGAGGTCAGATCGCAAGGTGATCCAGTGGGACATAGTGATACGCTTTTCATCCCTAACTTTTGCCTGGACCACCCCTTCGGGTTTTGAGTCCACCGGGATACCCTTTTTTGCCCAAGTCGCCTTTTCAGGTTTTCAACTTGCAGGGTGTACAAATTTTTTTTCATTTTCATCCCTTATTTTTTCCCGAACCCTTTTTGTTCTCCGGGAAGCCCTTATTTTTGCCTAGGCCAGTCGACCTAGCGGGTCTTTTATCATGTGTAGTATCTTTTCACTATGTCCGCATTGACAGGGTAAGGAAGGTCATCACCGTCCATGGTGGTCAGGATCATGGCCCCACCCGAGAAAATGTTTTTAACCACAAATGGCCCTTCGTATATGGGAGTCCATTTGCCCCTGGGGTCACCTTACGATAGTATGATACGCTTGATCACTAGATCCCCGACTTGATATTCTTGACGCCTGACTTTCTTGTTAAAAGCCTTGATCATTCACTTTTGATACGTCTGACCATGACAGATACCAGTAAGTCTCTTCTTATCGATTAGATTTAGCTGATCAAGCCGAGTTTGGATCCAGTCGTCTTTGTTCAAACCTGCGTCCTTCATAATCCTTAGGGAAGGAATCTGGACTCCAATGGGTAGGACTGCCTCCATACCATATAACAGAGAGTAGGGTGTTTCCCCTGTCGACGTCTGTGCTGAGGTACGGTACCCATGCAGGGTGAATGGTAGCATCTCATGCCAGTCTTTATATGTCACTGTCATCTTCTGTATAATCTTCTTGATGTTCTTGTTAGCCGCTTCAACAATGCCATTCATCTTCGTCCGGTAGGGAGAAGAGTTATGATGTTGTATCTTGAACTGCTTACAAAGTTCGGTGATCATTGTGTTATTGAGATTCGTACCATTATCGATGATAATTCTCTCTGGCACATCATACCAATAGATTAGGTTATGCTTGATAAACCGCGCCACAACACTCTTGGTAACAGTAGAAAAAGAGGCCGCCTCAACCCATTTCGTGAAGTAATCGATGGCCACCAGGATGAAGCGATGCCCATTAGAGGTGGTAGGCCTGATTTCTCCGATCATGTCAATGCCCCACATTGTAAAGGGCCATGGAGCTGTCAAGACATTCAAAGGAGCCAGAGGCACATGCACCTTATCAGCATAAATTTGGAACTTATGACAAATTCGGGAGTGTTGATAACATTCTGCTTCCATAGTAGACCAATAGTATCCTTCCCGTAGGATATTTTTAGCCATGGTATGTCCACTAGAATGGGTTCCGAAGGTACCTTCATGTAGATCTGTCATGATTCTCTCTGCTTCGCTCTTGTCTACACACCGTAGTAACATAGAGTCATGATTGTGTTTGTAGAGGATTCCACTACTGAGGAAGAATTTCACAGCGAACCTTCTCAGAAACTTCTTATCATTGACAGATGCCCCTTCGAGATACTCTTGAGCCTCAAGATACTTCTTTACTTCATGAAACCAGGGTTTGTCTGCCACCTCTTCAGTATCAATTTCACAGTAGTGCGCTGGTTCATCCAACCTTTCAATGGTGATTCGGGGAGCTTTGTTGTCCCACCTAACTTTGAACATAGAAGACATGGTAGCTAGCGCATCCTCTAACTGATTCTCCTCTGGTGGGAAATGTTCAAAATTTACCTCCTTAAAGTGTGGGAATAATGTCAGTATGTGCTCTTTGTATGGAATGAGATTCGGATGCTTCGTATCTCATTCGCCTTTGATCTGACTTATCACCAAGGCTGAATCCCCGAAGACATTTAGGAAGTTGATTCTGAGGTCAATAGTGGCTTTGAGACCCATGATGCAGGCTTCATACTCCGCCATGTTGTTAGTGCAATTGAAACATAATCGGGCAGTGAAAGGAGTGTGACAGCCCTCAGGGGATATGATTACAGCGCCAATGCCATTACAAAGTGAGTTCGAAGCTCCATCAAAGACTATAGTCCACCGGGATCCTTCTTCAGGTCCTTCATCTGGTCTAGGTTCTTCGTAGTCAGTCACCAGCATAATATTCTTGTCTGGGAACTCAAAATTCATGGACTGGTAGTTATCCACGGCTCGATGAGCTAAATGATCATCCAATACACTCCCTTTGATTGCTTTCTAGGTTGTATATTGTATATCGTATTCAGTTAAGATCATCTTCCATCTCGATATTCTTCCAAAGAGTGTGGGCTTCTTGAAGATGTATTTGATTAGATCCATCTTAGATATCAACAAAGTAGTGTGGGTCAACATATTCTGTCTCAGCCGGTGAGCAGCCCATGCCAAAGCGCAGACAATTTTCTCAAGCAATGAGTATCTTGTCTCACAGTCGGTAAACTTTTTGCTAAGGTAGTATATTGCATGCTCTTTTCGACCAAACTCGTCATGCTGCCCCAGCACACACCCCATTGAATTGTCTAGCATTGTTAAGTATAATATCAAAGGTGTTCCTTCGATCGGAGGCATCAGAATTGGCGGTTCTTGAAGATATTCTTTGATCCTTTTGAAAGCAGTCATATGTGAAATGAACCTGGCGATATAATTTAAACATCCCAAGAAACCTCTAACTTCCTTCTCAGTACGGGGAGCCGACATCTCTTGTATGGCCTTCACCTTTACGGGATCTACCTGAATACCTTTGTCACTGACAACGAAACCCAAAAGCTTACCAGACCTTACCCCGAAGGTGCACTTGTTCGGATTCAACCTCAGCTTATATATTTTCAACCTGTCAAATAACTTTTGTAGATGATCGAGATGTTCCTCTTTGGTTTGAGACCTGGCTATCATGTCATCAACATAAACCTCGATCTCATGGTGAATCATATCGTGGAACAAAGCGACCATGGCTCGCTGATAGGTTTCCCCAACATTCTTCAACCCAAAAGGCATCACCTTGTAATAGAAGGTGCCCCACTGTGTGACGAAGGTCGTCTTCTCCATGTCTTCAGGAGCCATCTTGATCTGGTTGTAGCCAGAGAAACCATCCATGAAGGAGAAGATTTTATGTTGTGTGGTGTTGTCAACCAGAACATCAATGTGGGGAAGCGGGAAGTCATCCTTGGGGCTTTCCGTGTTCAGATCTTTGTAATCCACACACATTTGTACCTTGCTGTCCTTCTTAGGTACCTAGCAACCCACTGCGGATAGGAGGTGGCAGCCAAGAACCCCGCGTCGAACTGCTTCATGACCTTTTCCTTGATCTTCTCTGACATTTCAGGGTGCATACGGCGGACCTTCTGTTTAATCGGAGGACAATCCTCTTTAGTTGGGAGACGGTGTACCACGATGTCAGTTTCTAAACCAGGCATATCTTCATATGACCAGAAAAAAATCTCAACATAGTCGTGCAACATCTGTATCAACTGCTGTTTGATCTTAACTTCTAGATTTGCATCGATCTTGACTTCTTTTCTGTCCGTCTCTGTGCCCAAGTTTATTGTCTCAATTGGCTCTTTATGAGGCTGTATAGCCCTCTCTTCTTGTTGTAATAGTCTAGCCAGTTCTCCAGGAACCTCACAATCGTTCTCACCTTCGTCCTCGGCTCGATTGATCGGATTTTCGAAGTCATAGCTGGTAATAGCAAGTTTATTATCAATGGGATCCAGAGTGGATATGGATCTGCAGTTTAATATGTGTGTGTGTGTAAGAGTATAGCTGAATTGATAAAGTAAAAATAGAAAGAAAAAAAAAGAAGAAAAAAAATAGAGAGCGCAAAATTTGTATGCCAAGAACCTCCAATGCTTCATTGATGATATATGAAATGACATATAATAACCCTCATAGATAGAACCATTGTGCCTAGGGTAACAAACGAGGCCAAAAGGTTTTAAAAATTGTTCATTACAAATTCAGAACATAAGTAAGACAATTACTGTGGAATAAAAGAAACTGGAATAAAATCTCTAGTCATCCAGTTATTCGATCCACCGTTGGTAGTCGGGTAGATCCAATTGCCAATGTGAGGGTCTTCCTCATTGTCTTCAATAACGTTGACCCCACGATTTCTGATGCATGGGGGATGTGATCGGTGGAAATAGAACTGACTGTTTTGAAATGGTGGTTCGCGTTTGCGTTTAGCAAAATGTCGCGGTAAGCAAGAGTAGCCACCGTCTTTTATTTTCTCCAACAAGGAAAGGACAAAAGCACAACAAAATTCCTTTTCGAGATGTTTCTCGGGTTCGGGAGGTAGATTATAGAAAGGGAAGGTGTTAGCACCCTTTCTATCCATGGTTATCCACGGGCTCTTAGGTACTTGCTCACTATGTTTTAAAAATGTTTTGCTTTTCTTGTGTTTGTGGGTTTCGAAAAGAGTTTTGTTTGAAAACTTCGATTTAACTCTTGTGTCTGTCCTCAAGAGTGTATGAAGTGTTTGTTTGAAAACTTTTGTCAGAAAGGTGTAGGTGCGAAAAATATTTTTGTTTTGAAAGAGCAAGTACCTGAGAACCTCTACCTACTCAAAAAAAATTAAGCTGTGTAAATGTCCTTTAGACAGTACTATCCCACTATTGAGAAGTAGGTAGCACCGTCGTTGGAGTTTCCGGGTCAATTCGATTATAGGGACATGTGGTCACCAAAGCAATAGTAGGACACCTTAGTGGTAACCCTAATGTCTTAGATCATTTTTTATCGAGGCAACTGTTTCGAGGCAACTTTGATCTTTAGACAGGAGGGCGACCTCTAAAACACCCTATACTCAATGACCACGTCGAGGCAACCAAGTGAGGCGTACCCTAGGAGTGGCATGTGCGAGTGTGTCGGGTTTCAGTTATGTTATCTTTGAACATGTTATGGCGAGCTACGATTGATTTTAATTTTAAGATAAGTCTTGTCATGCATAGCCTAATTAGCATACATCTAGCAGTTAATAGTTGCCGAAAATAAATCTAAACTATTACAAGGCGTCGGGTATTTACATCGCCAAAAACAAACCCTTGAAAAAGTAAATGCGGGAAATTAAAGGAAAGCGATAAAAAGTCCTAATTAAAGCTATTACATCCTCGGAGCAATTACATAATAATATGATAAAATAATAGGAATCAAAAATCACATGCGCGAGAAAAAATTGAATCGGAGAAGTTCTTAGGGTTTTGACCCTTTTTTGAGAAAGAAGGAAGTTTTTATGAATTATTTTGAATTAAATGAAATTAAGCCTAGACTAATTAATTAATTAAATAAAAAGAAAGATATTTTTGAGTTTTTTATATTTTAAGGAAATAAATAAAAATAATTAAACATATTAATTAACCTAATTCTACATTGATTTTATTTATTGTGAAAATATTGAAATTAACCTAATTAAAAAAACTAAATTAATTATGTTAGTATTTATTTACAAAAATAATAAATTAAGGGTGAAATTAATAAATAATAATAAAAAATATTATATTTTAGTTTTCTGATTTTATTATGAAAATAAATATTAATTTGTTAATGTTAATAATAATAATTAATAATAAAACAATTAAATGAAAAAAATATAAAAGAAGAAAAAGAATAAACCCAGGGGAGTGCTGGGCCCAAAGAGGAGGTATTTCTGGAAATTTATGGCCCAATTTACTGCAAGCCCTTTTGACTTTTGTGATCCTCTACGCGCCTGTTGACTAGGGAGCATGGTAGTCATCAGTTTTGGCCATTGGATCCAAGCTTGGAGACACCTGGCGCCTGGAAATTGGAGGTGTATGATGGACCTCACTTTGAAGCTAGCACATGAATACCTGAAAAATAAAAGCAACAATGTTTTGGAGGACCTGGGATTCGAACCCAGGTCCCAGTGTTCATTGGACAATCGCTCAACCACTACACCACCTGCACCTTTTTGTTCTTTAGATAATAGGCAATTATTATATTGGGAAATTAACAAATATGCTGTACAACAAAAAAACACGCGCGCCTTTTTAAATTAACCACTCAGACGCCAACACCTCATCATCTTCTTCGCTTGCCCTGTAAAAATAATATCAGATAGCGGGGGTTTTTAACCCCCACTAACCACTGCAAGGAAAAATAGCGATTAGCACCACAGTGATCATAAATATTTCGCGAAGGGTGGATTGCATTCGTCTTGGTCTCACAATCTCAACCATATGTCTCATGAGTCCTAATTTTGCCTGGTTCAGAAAGCCCTAATTGAAAGCTCAAGAACCCTAAAATTTTGATCATGGTATCTTTTGATTCAGGGCGTTTCAGTTCAATTCAATTATACCATTAGCTTCGTATGGTTCATAGCAATGCAAATCAACCAAGAAAACATGTTAAATGCGCATGAATTAAGCAATACGATTTTGAATAAAAAAGCTAAACCGTGAAACTGTAGGTGACGATTCATTGAGTTTTAATGCTTGAATTTGATTGCAAAACACTCCTGACACTTCCTGCAATGTATTAGAATCAACAAAAACCCTTGAATCAACCTAGAATGCAAAAATCAGTTTTCAATTTTCTTGGAATTTCTTCAATGTGCTATGGTTGTTTCTGCAACTTTCTCACCTCCATTAGGTCAGGGTTTTCTTGCTTATGTATATGGGAAACAAATTAGGTCAAGAAACTGGGCCAATATCCATTGCATTATTGATTGAATTCTTGATTGAAAAATCAAATATCCTTGATTTTCATGATTGAACAAACTTGCCAAGATTGGATTTTTTGATATCTTTGACTTGTGCACGAATTTTCCAGCATGTTTAGGTCATATTTTCTTCACAAAAAGATTTAAAAAACAAATCTTCTATTTTCCTATAATTTAAATTGATTAAATGAATTAATATTAATTAAAAATCCAATTAATCAATAAAAATAAGAAAATAAATTCAATTAAGCTTGATGGGTCGTGCATAGGTCATGGGTGAAGTTTCAAGAAGAGATTTGAGGCTCATTAGCAAAAATAAGGTGTTTTGAGCAAAGTTGACTTTTGCAAATTCATAAAAATTTCCCAACTTCTCCAATGCACAACTTGCTCAATTTTGACCATATGACCATGTTCTTGGACATTTTGGAAAGCTCTTGAAGTCCTCTAACCAATGCCTTTGGTCCCATGTCATTTGGATTTACCAATCTCAAGTTATGGCCTTTGACTCAAAGTGTACTTTTGTTGACTTTTGAAATTGACCTATAATGTAAAAATTGGTAACTTTTTGTGAGAGCATTTTATGATCTTGGAGTGTGAAGATGGATTGTAGGAAATTACAACCCCTTCAAAATGAGAATTGGATGGAATTTTTCTGACAAACCATGAAAAAGTTATGCCCTGGTCAAGATACAGTTGACTTTTCTGTTGTCCAAAAATAGTAACTTTTGCATCTTGATGATTTTTGAGCTATTCTTGTGGAATCATGATCAAGACTTGATCAAATGATGATTGTGAACTCAAAATAAGATGTTGACCAAAAATTCTGACTTTTGACTGCAAAATGACCATTTTGCCCTTGTAGTTGACTGTAGATCAAATGAGGCTTTTGACTATGCAAATTGGCACTGGGAGTCTTGAAACTTGGCATGTAGGTGCTTGAGGATGTATATAGGCCTATGAGACTTGATTGAACCATTGAGAACCCCAACTTCCTTGAAAGAACCAAAACCCTAATTTCAGCTGGCTTAGGAGGTGATTTGACTGTCTACCTCTTGAGCAATCTTGAACAATTTGAAGATCATTCTTGACATGTCTTGAGGAATATGGGAGGGCAAATTTTGGGGTACGACAGTTGCCCCTGTTCAATTTTCTTAAACCTGAGGATATAGATTGGCGTTCGAGCCTTTCGTGATCCGAAGGTGGAAGATGATTGAACACTAAAGTGCCCAGAAATTTGCACTCGCATGGTGTAGTATCAGCAATGTGATGTCGGGAATGGGCTTACAGATGCCATTTGGAGATTGTTGGTAGAAGGATGGGCTTATAGATGCCACCTGGAGATTGTTGGTAGGTAGTTTTGTCTTCGTTGACAGGTTATCTTCATTGACGAATTGTCTTCATTGACGAGTTGTCTTCATTGACGAGTTGTCTTCATTGACGGGTTGTCTCTATTAACGGGTTGTCTTCATTGACGGGTTGTCTTTATTGACGGGTTGTCTCTATTGATGGGTTGTCTCTATTGACGGGTTGTCTTCATTGACGGGTTGTCTTTATTGATAGGTTGTCTCTATTGACGGGTTGTCTCCATTGACTGGCTTTGCCTCAGAAAAATCTTTAGGAATCGATTTAACTAATTTTGTCTCCATTGACTGGCTTCGCCTCAGAAAAATCTTTAGGAATTAATTTATCTGGTTTTGTCTTCGTTGACTGGCTTCGGAAAAATCTCTAGGAATCGATTTAACTGGTTTTGTCTCCATTGACTGGCTTCAGAAAAATCTTTAGGAATCGATTTAACTGGTTTTGTCTCCATTGACTGGCTTCAGAAAAATCTTTAGGAATCGATTAATCTGGTTTTGTCTCCATTGACTGGCTTCAGAAAAATCTTTAGGAATCAATTAATCTGGTTTTGTCTCCATTGACTGTGTTCGGATCAGAAAAATCTTTAGGAATCGATTTAACTGGTTTTGTCTCCATTGACTGGCTTCGCCTCAGAAAAATCTTTAGGAATCGATTTAACTGGTTTTGTCTCCATTGACTGGCTTCGCCTCAGAAAAATCTTTAGGAATCGATTTAACTGATTTTGTCTCCATTGACTGGCTGAGCATCAGAAAAATCTTTAGGAATCGATTTAACTGATTTTGTCTCCATTGACTGATTTTGAACCAGAAAAATCTTTAGGAATCGATTTAACTGATGTTGTCTCCATTGACGGGTTTGGCCACAAAAAAATATTTAGGAATCGATTTAACTGTTTTTGTCTCCATTGACTGAATTTGCCTCAGAAAAATCTTTAGGAATCAATTTATCTGGTTTTG
Source organism: Vicia faba (assembly GCA_948472305.1). Classification (NCBI taxonomy): domain Eukaryota; kingdom Viridiplantae; phylum Streptophyta; class Magnoliopsida; order Fabales; family Fabaceae; genus Vicia; species Vicia faba. The sequence continues at coordinate 160,330 of CATIWC010001106.1, forward strand.
TCTTCGTTGACTGAATTTGTCTCTATTGACTGAATTTGTCTCCTTTGACTGGATCTGTCTCCTTTGACTGAATTTGTCTCCTTTGACTGGATTGTCTCTTTTAACTGGATTGTCTCTTTTGACTGGATTGTCTCTTTTGACTGGTGAGAACTTTAACTGTATCTTTCCTGAAAGGTAAAGGTCAGTCATATGTAATGCATGATATGGATCAAGCACTGATGTTCTCAATATAAATGAGATTGTATGATATGATGCGTATATGCATGTATCATGATGTATGAAAATGTGATGTTTTAGCTGGGGAAAATAAATCCCGGGGCTGCTGGAGAATAGAGTTGAATTCTTCGTTTCCGCTGGGGATGATGAACGAAGATGATTATGTGAATAAACCTGTAGGAGAAGATGACTCCGTTGGGGAATAAAATGGCGAAGAGATTACTCTGCGGGGAATTACTCTGTGGGGAAGAGATGTTCTGCTGAGATTTTAACGATAACTCCGCTGGGGATTCCGTTGATAAGCTCTTGTTAGGGATTTCGTTGATGAACTCCACTGGGGATTTTGATGATGAACTCCACTGGGGATAGAAAGAACTTCGCCGAGGATGATCTTTCCTTTGTCACTTGCTGAGGATAACCCAGTTAGACTCTTGTGGGGATAACCTTCTGAATATGGCTGGGGAGAGATATTTGTACTCTGCATGGGACAAGCTTCCAGAATCTACTGGGGAGATGATTCAACTCTGGTGGGGAAGCTTTTTAGACTGTGCTGGGAAATGGCTCCACTGGGGAGTATCTTGTATTCCGCCGGGGAACATTCTTATATTCTGTTGAGGAATATTAAGACTGCCGGGGATGCTCGCTGGGGAATATCTGTATACTCCGCTGGGGAATATTAAGACCTACTAGGGATACCCAACTCTTTTAGGGTTGATGGTAGACCAACTCTACTTGGGGGAGAGGCATTGCTGATTCGTTCATAGTTGTAAGTCTCAGTGGGGAGAGCTACCATTACTGTCTTATTCTTGGGGAGTGAAGGTATCTTGGTCGTATTCTTCAACTGAACCTACCTCAGTACCTTGGTGGACAGAGCAACTAGATCGCTTAGACGAGTCTTATTGCCCCTACTTCCGATGTCACCCGTAATTAGTCCTTTGTTTCGCATGCAAATTTTTATGAGTAGCAATTAATGTCAAATGCATATATCAAAAATGAACATTGGACGTTCTTTGCAGAACAAAACAGATAAAGAAAAAACAATTTGCAATTTGTCTGAAAATGAGCTTGTATTGATTTTGAAGTTTGCCTGTAAATAGGCGTTTTTGTACAAGAGGCCGACGTCCTAGTAAGAGAACGCCGCCGAGCAAAATAGAGTTTATACAGTTTGTAAAAAGAAAACAAAACAACTACGTGAAAAATCCCACTGGGTTCCAACTCTGCTATCGCCTTTATGTCTTCAAGCATCTCATCACTTTGCTGCTTAGTTGGAGAGGAATCTGATTGATTGGTGTCGTCCGAGTCTGATGGTCGATACCGAAGTCTGGATGCAGGGTGATCCAATGAGACATAGTGTTACGCTTATCCCTAACTTTTGCCTGGACCGCCCTTTCGGGTTTTCAGTCCACCGGGATACCCATTTTTGCCCAAGCCGCCTTTTCAGGTTTTCGACTTGCCGGGTGTACAAATTTTTTTCATTTCATCCCTTATTTTTGCCCGAACCCTTTTGGTTCGCCGGGAAGCCCTTATTTTTGCCTAGGCCAGTCAACCTAGCGGGTCTTTAATAATGCGTAGTATCTTTTTACTATGTCTGCATTGGCGGGGTGAGGAAGGTCGTCACCATCCATGGTAGTTAGAATCATTGCTCCTCCCGAGAAGATATTCTTAACCACAAATGGCCCTTCGTACGTAGGGGTCCATTTTCCCCTGGGATCACCTTGAGGTAGAATGATACGCTTGATTACCAGGTCTCCGACTTGATACTCTTGTCGTCTAACTTTCTTGTTAAATGCCTTGATCATCCGTTTTTGGTACGTTTGACCATGACAAATAGCAGTGAGTCTTTTTTCGTCGATTAAGTTTAATTGATCAAGCCGGGTCTGGATCCAGTTGTCTTCGCTCAAACCTGCATCCTTCATGATCCGGAGAGAGGGTATCTGAACTTCAATGGGCAAGACTGCCTCCATGCCATATACCAAGGAATAGGGTGTTGCCCCTGTTGACGTCCGTGCTGAGGTACGGTATCCATGAAGAGTAAATGGTAACATCTCGTGCCAATCTTTGTAAGCCACTGTCATCTTCTGCATAATCTTCTTAATATTCTTATTAGCTGCTTCTACAGCCCCATTCATCTTTGGCCGGTAGGGAGAAAAGTTGTGGTGCTGTATCTTGAATTGCTCGCATAGCTCAGTGATCATCTTGTTGTTAAGATTGGTACCATTATCCGTAATGATCCTCTCTGGTACGCCGTATCGACAAATTAGGTTGTGCCGAATGAACCGTGCCACGACGTTCTTGGTTACTGTGGCAAAGGAAGCTGCTTCAACCCACTTCGTGAAGTAATCAATCGCTACCAAGATGAAGCGATGCCCGTTGGACGCCGTAGGTCTGATCTCGCCGATCATATCAATGCCCCACATTGCAAAAGGCCAAGGTGCTGTCATGACGTTCAAAGGAACTGGAGGAATGTGCACCTTATCAGCATAGACCTGGCATTTGTGACACGTCCGAGAATGTTGATAACAGTCGGCTTCCATTGTGGACCAGTGATCAGTGATCTTTTGTCGTACTTTCCAAACAAGTTTTAGTATTGATTCTTGTGTTTTCATGAGTTTTCTTTTACTATTTTAATTATGCTACAACAGTATTCTCTGATTTTGGTAAGCAAGTCAGGTGTCCATGTTTTTATCATTTTTACCGTTGGTGCGTGTAATGTGGTTGTTGTTTCAAGGTGTTTCAGGTTTCTGTCTAGTTGGATACCCAGCACCAATGCGAAAATGGTCCAAATACAGAAGAAACGCACGGATGCGAAGATTTCAGAAGCATGACACGGGTGCCCGTGTCGCACGACACGGCCCGTGTCGTGGCATCTGCAGCTGACAGGAAAATACAACAACCAGCAACACAACACGGCCACCCGTGTTGCACAACACGGACCGTGTTGTGCCCTCTGAAGGCGCAAATTGCATTAATGTGAAGCAGCGACCTGACACGGTCACCCGTGTCCCACAACACGGCCCGTGTCAGGCATCCTGAGGCAAAAATTCCTTTTTGTTTTGACGCACAGAATGGGACACGTGGAGGGCAGTTTGGACATTCCGTGGAAGATTTGAGAATACTGTTATATTAAAGTCTAGGGTGGAGAAAAGGGGGGATATTCATATTTTGAAAAAGAGCATATTGGAGAAGAGTTTAGAGTGGTGATTCAAGGAGAAGGAGGATCGATCAAGAGCGGAAGCAATCGACGATCCAACCAATCCAAATCCTATTGTAATGAATTTTCTTCTTGATCCTGTTTTCATAATTAACATGAGTAGCTAAACATCCCAATGTCAAGGGAGGTGTCCCTGAATTGCTTTGTAATGACTAATTGATGTTTTGTACTGTGAGTTTTATGTTTAAACCTTATTCTTTATTGGATGCAACGATTTTAATGCTTAATCTGCTTGGAAAAATGATTATTGATCGTAATTAGGTTTGGCCTGATCAGCAATCCTAATCCTGTTGCATCTCTTTTATCATAGCAGATATTCCTAAGGAATTAGAATACCCTGTGAATACCCTTTTTATTGTCTGAATTAGAGTTTGATATTCTCTCTTGGCAGCTGAGGAATTAGGGCAAAGAGAGAATACCAAAGGTTTTTCTTAAAAGGAATTGCGGAAAAATAACCTTAGGCATAGGGAAAGAAAAGGTGAAACATAGATCTTTTTAATAACGAAATAAGTTGGTCATTGTATCGCAATTCATACACCGCCCTGGCATTATTCTCATCATAACATATAAACTTCTCGTAAATTTAGTTTTCATAATATTGTAGTTCAAAATAAACAATCAACTATTGCTTTTGTTCAATTGATATTCATTCAAACAAACTTAATTTCGCTGTGCAGTCCTCAAGAGATCGACTTTGGGGTTTTTCCCCATTATTACTACATCGATAAAATAGTACACTTGCTATTTTACCGATCAAGTTTTTGGCGCCGTTGCCGGGGACTGCCAAATAATTAAGTTTAGTTGAACTATTTCAATTGAAATTTTGTTGCTCCGCGACTAAAATTTTATTCTTCTGCTATTTTATTTTATTTTATCGAATTTGTGCTATCTGTTCTAACTTTTGTCTGACTTTTTATGCGAGGTCAGACCTCAGCTAAATTTTCCTTTGACACAGAACCAGAAAGAGCATTGCACGAGAGACGCCGTCAATTAAGAGTTGAAAGATTGACAGCACCAAGTGCAGAACCCAGTACTATAAATCAAGAAACGGAAGACGAAGTGTCTGTGCAATCTGAGCACAGCGACTCAGATTTTGACAGAGAGATGGATCCAAATCCTGGTGGCGTAGCAGGAGGTCAACCCCCAGCAGAGAGATTGCTAGGGGACTACGGAGGGGCAAACGCTCAACCAAACCGGATGACCATTGTCAATCAACCGGTGAATGTAGCACACTTTCAGCTACATCCGTCTACCATCCGCCAGTTGGAAAGCAAACCTTTTGCCGGGAGAATCAACGAGGATGCAAATAAGCATCTTCAGAGATTTCTTACTACCACCACGTCGTTGAAAATCGAGGGTCATTCCGAGGAGGCAAAGAGACTTGTTATGTTCCCTTTTACACTTACTGATGATGCGGAAGAGTGGTTCTACTCACTTCCAGCTGGGAGCATCACAACATGGCAAGAGATGGAAACAGCATTCCTCAACGAGTATTTCCCTGCTTCAGTGTTCATCCGAAAGAGATACGATATTGTCAATTTCAAACAAAAAGAAGGGGAATCACTTGGGGATGCATACAAGAGGTTCAAGAGATGTCTAACTGCTTGTCCTACTCACAACATGGACGCAACTGAGCAGATGCAAAACTTCGTGAATGGTTTACGCTTAAAGACAAAACAGCTCATAGATACTGCTGCCGGTGGATCTACAAATTTCTCAACAGCTACTGGTATCAGAAGAATTATAGAGGCTATCTCTGCCAATGAGCATCTTGAGTTGTATGACCGTACTGTGAATCAACCGGATGGCAAGATAGATCTGAAGTTGACGGAGCAGGTTGTGAAAATGGAAGATCAAATCGCTGCAGAAGTAGAGAGAAGGTTGAAAAAAATGAATATTGGAACTCAGACAGTGGAAAAGGTGGAACCAGTTCAAGCTGTCCTTTGCGAAATATGTGGTGGACCACACTTTGCTATGCATTGTGTAGCAACTCAAGAACAGGTTGAGCAGATTCACATGCTAAGGCAGAATAATCCGTATGCCAACACATATAATCCGGGTTGGAAAAATCACCCAAATTTCTCATGGAGGGACCAACAGGGAAACGTTCAAAAACCGGTCCAAGGCCAGCAACCTTATCAACAGCAACAACCTTACCAACCTCAACAACAACAATACCGCCCGCAACAACAACCTTACCAACAGTCTCAACAGCAAGACCAACCACAGGGTCCAAGAAAGGCGGATTGGGAAATCGCCATTGAGAAGATGGCCGCTCACAGTTCTCAATTCCAAGAAGAAACAAGGAGCAATTTCAGGAATACCGGAGCCTCAATTAAGAATCTTGAAGTGCAAATGAGTCAAATCGCCCAACATTTTGCAATTCCTCAAACACCGGGAGCGCTCCCAAGCGCAACTGTGCCTAATCCTAAGGACAATCATAAAGTCAATGCTGTCACTACACGGAGAGGGAAACCAGTTGAAGAAGTGGAAAAGACATCGGTAAATGAAGATAAACTGTTGGAAGTGGAGTTAGACATAAAAGAGAATGAGAGAGTTGAGGAGGAATTGGTTATACCAGCCTCGGTTACTAAAGAAAAAGTAGGAGAGCCAAAACCAATGATCAAACTCCCTTACCCCCAAAGAAATAAGAAAAAGGGGCAGCAAGAGAAGAATTTTGAGAAGTTTCTTGAGTTGTTCAAAAAGCTGGAGCTGAATATTCCGTTATTGGAGGCACTTGAGCAGATGCCTACATATGCTAAATTCATGAAGGACATCATTGCTAAGAAACGAACCAGTGCAGATGAACCTATTATTCTAACCGAAACATGTAGTGCTATTTTGCAGGGCCTAAAAATTCCAGAGAAGAAGAAAGACAGAGGAGCAGTTACCATACCTTGCACTATTGGAGATAGATCTTTCAAGAGAGCATTAATCGATCTGGGTGCTAGTATCAGTCTCATGCCTCTATCCATCTACAAGAAGTTAGGTATTGGTGCTGTCCAAGACACTCGGATGACTCTCCAATTTGCGGATCATTCTGTTAAGCGGCCTTATGGAATTGTTCAAGACGTTCTTGTGAAAGTGGATAAGTTTGTATTTCCAGTGGATTTCGTGATCCTTGAAATGCCGGAAGATGAAGAGATTCCGCTAATTTTAGGCCGCCCATTTTTGGAAACCGGGAGAGTTATGATCGATGTGGAAGGGGGTACACTTACTTTGAAGGTTTATGATGAAGAGTTGAAAATAGATGTTCGTAATACCATGAGACATAAAGAGGACTTTGGCACAAGTAGCAACATTCAGGTGTTTGAGCAAGTAGAAGAAAGGGATCATGTGGAGAGTGTAGCCAAATTACCTCTCGAAAGAGTTCTGAGTATGTCAATTTTTGAGGAAAATGCAGCAGTTGATAGTAGTGAAGTGGAAGTGGTGGAAATGTTGAATATTCAACCTGTTCTAAAAAAATCCCGGACACATAGGTGGGAAGACCTAAGGCAACCTATAGATTTGAACGGTAATGAAGACAAGCCAAAAAGTTCAGAGTTGAAACAGCTTCCCGAGAATCTGAAATACGTTTTCCTTGACACTGAGAAAAAATGTCCCGCGATCATTAGCTCTAATTTGCAAAGTGTGCAGGAAGACAGGTTAATTGAAGTTCTTAGAAACTTCAAAGGTGCCATTGGTTGGAAAATCGAAGACCTCAAAGGTATTAGTCCGACGGTTTGCATGCATAAAATTCTTATGGAAGAAGATCACAAACCAGTGGTGCAGCCCCAGAGGAGATTGAACCCGGTTATGAAGGAGGTGGTGAGAAAAGAAGTTGTAAAGCTGTTAGATGCAGGACTTATCTACCCTATCTCCGACAGTTCATGGGTGAGTCCAGTTCATGTGGTGCCCAAGAAAGGAGGTACTACGGTAGTTGTGAATGAAAAGAATGATTTGATCCCAACTAGGACGATCACTGGGTGGCGAGTGTGCATTGACTACCGGAGACTAAACCAAGCCACAAGAAAAGATCATTTTCCGCTGCCATTCATTGACCAGATGTTGGAAAGGTTAGCTGGGCATGACTATTATTGTTTTCTGGATGGATACTCCGGGTACAACCAAATTGCAGTTACACCAGAGGATCAAGAGAAGACAGCCTTCACTTGCCCTTACGGTGTCTTTGCTTATCGAAGGATGCCATTCGGGTTGTGCAACGCCCCAGCAACATTTCAAAGATGCATGACTTCTATCTTTGCTGATATGCTTGAGAAGCATATGGAAGTCTTCATGGACGACTTCTCTGTTTTTGGATCCTCCTTTGATAATTGTTTAGATAACCTTTCACTTGTTTTGCAGCGATGTCAAGAAAGCAGCCTGATCCTAAACTGGGAAAAGTGCCATTTCATGGTACGGGAAGGCATTGTTCTGGGTCACAAGATTTCTCACAAGGGGATCGAAGTCGATCAAGCTAAAGTAGAGGTTATCTCGAAATTACCGCCGCCTGTGAATGAGAAAGGTATTCGGAGTTTCTTAGGCCATGCGGGGTTCTACCGTAGGTTCATCAGGGATTTTTCGAAAATAGCCAAGCCATTGACGACACTGTTAGTTAAGGACCAGCCTTTTGTATTCAACAAAGAGTGTGCCGATGCTTTTGAGACACTAAAAAATAAACTGGTGTCGGCACCCATTGTGATCGCGCCGGATTGGTCTTTCCCCTTTGAGATCATGTGTGATGCGAGCGACATTGCGGTAGGGGCTATTCTTGGACAACGGAGAGAAAGGCTGCTTCATGTTATTTATTATGCGAGTCACGTGTTGAACCCTGCTCAGATGAATTATGCAACTACCGAGAAGGAGTTGTTAGCGGTTGTTTATGCCTTTGATAAGTTCCGGCAATATCTATTGGGTTCCAAAGTAATTGTGTACACTGACCATGCTGCTTTGAAATATCTTTTTGCTAAGCAGGAATCGAAGCCGAGACTCCTGAGGTGGATTTTACTCCTCCAAGAGTTCGATGTAGAAATTCGTGACAAGAAAGGGTGTGAGAACACCGTAGCGGATCACCTCTCTCGAATGTCACCTATCGAGGAGACTGAAGATCGGCGTCCAATAAAGGATGAGTTTACTGATGAACACATCCTAGCTGTTATTGGAGTGCCTTGGTTTGCGGATTATGCAAACTACCTTGTTGGCGGTATAATACCAGATGATTATGATTCTAACCGTAAGAAAAAGTTTGTTCATGATTGCAGGTTCTATCTATGGGACGATCCTTACCTGTACAAGAGAGGAGTGGACGGGTTGATACGACGATGCGTGCCTGAGGAAGAACAGAGGGATGTGTTGAGAGCATGTCATGATTCCGAATACGGTGGACATTTTAGCGGTGACCGCACTGCATCTAAAGTTTTGCAATCAGGATTGTACTGGCCGACATTGTTCAAGGATGCCCAGGAGATGGTGAAGGCGTGTGATAAGTGTCAGCGGACCGGGAACATATCAAAGAGAAATCAAATGCCCCAGAATTTCATGCTAGAGGTCGAGTTATTCGATGTTTGGGGAATTGACTTCATGGGTCCCTTTCCACCGTCATTCGGGAAGAATTATATCCTTGTTGCTGTGGATTATGTGTCGAAATGGGTGGAAGCGGTAGCCTTACCAACCAATGATGCTAAGGTAGTAGTCAAGTTCTTGCGAGAGAACATCTTTTCCAGGTTCGGAGTACCGCGAGCATTGATAAGTGATGGAGGAACTCACTTCCTAAATCACCTCATGGAGAAACTCCTTCAAAAATACAATGTGAAGCACCGAGTAGCCACTCCTTACCATCCTCAAACGAGTGGTCAGGTCGAAGTGTCTAATAGACAGCTCAAGCAGATTCTGGAGAAGACGGTGAGTTCGTCGCGAAAAGATTGGGCGACAAAGTTAGATGATGCATTATGGGCTTACCGAACTGCTTTCAAAACACCTATCGGCATGTCACCATACCAACTTGTCTATGGCAAAGCCTGTCATCTGCCTCTAGAGTTGGAACACAAGGCCTTTTGGGCAACCAAATTCTTGAACATGGACGCATCTCTAGCAGGAAATTCTAGGATTCTGCAACTGCATGAATTAGAAGAGTTTCGGAATTATGCGTATGAAAATGCCAAGGTTTACAAGGAACAGACCAAGAAGTGGCACGATGAGAGAATCCAGAAAAAAGAGTTTTGGGAAGGACAGCTGGTCCTTCTGTACAATTCTCGCTTGAAGCTATTCCCAGGAAAATTGCGGTCCAAATGGTCCGGACCCTTTGTGGTTCACAAGGTGTTTCCGTCTGGAGCGGTCGAGATTAAGAATCAAGCTAATGGAGACATCTTCAAAGTTAATGGGCAGAGACTTAAACCTTATTTTCAAGGTCAAAAGGTTGGACAGGTTGAGATCCTTCGTCTTACTCAGTAGGACAACGGACCGTCGAGCCACGCGACGATAAACGCAGCGCTGCGTGGGAGGCAACCCACGATTTTTTTGCTTCTAATTTTTGTTTGATTCATTTTGTAGGTCTATAGTTGTTGTGTCTCACTGATCAAGCCGGAAAGAGAGGTGCCGTATAAACGAGGTCAAAAAAGCAGTATGATGCTTGAATTGGTGTGATTTCAGAGCCCTGACACGGTTACCCGTGTTGCTTGACACGACCCGTGTTAGGAATTGGGTTTTCAAGATAAGCGTGTGGTAGAACAGGGATACAACACGGGCGGCCGTGTCGTACGACACGGCCCGTGTTGTGGCTTCTGAATACAGTGATGAAAATTGCTTTGTGGAGAGGAGCAGGGGTACAACACGGGTGGCCGTGTCGTGTGACACGGCCCGTGTCGTGGCCACTGAAGGAAAAAAATATGAAAAAGAAAATTGGGGTGAAGCAGGGATGCAACACGGGTGCCCGTGTCGTGTGACACGGCCCGTGTCGCTCTGATAAGGGGGCGAAATTTCTACTTTTTAGTGGGGCCCACGAGTTTTAATTCTTTTCCCTCTTTTAACTCTTATCATTTTGTTATTAACCTTTCTTCTTCTACCTCTCTCTCACTCTCCAAACCCTAGCCTCCATTATCACTCTTCCTTTAAGCTTCATTTTTAGCATAACCCACTCACTAAAACTCCTCATCCCTGTTGAGAAAGTTGATCATCTCACCTCCATTGTTATTTCTACGGTCTCCGTTGCATCTAATCTCTCTGTCGAATTTTTGTTGATTTGTATTATTACAGGTTCTTATCATGCCTCCGCGAAGAGATACTGGAAAGGCTGTCGCTGAATCCTCCCGCCCAAAGAAACGAGCTCATCGCATGGCGAATGCTCATGGTATTCTATTTGAGGATCCGGAGCATCAACGCAAGTATGTTCGATTGGTGAAACGCAAATTGATTCCGGCCAGGTACATTTGTAATGAAACTCTTGATAACTTAGGGCTGCGAATGGAGGTACATAGGATGTTTCATACTCTAGGCATGCTTGAATTTATGCAGTTTGAAGCGCCGACATTTGAGCGCATAACCTTCGAATTTTTAAGTTCTTTGGATTTTCAGCTTCGCCATAGGTGGACAGGTTCGGATGAGGAGTATTTTGGCACTCTTAAGTTTCGATTGTTTGATAATGACCATTCTCTATCAGTCGAGGAGTTGGGGCGCGTTCTTAAGCTCCCGAGCTTTGGCCCTGGGGCACCCCCCACCACTTTTGTTGCAGGCGACTTTTGGAAGGCAATTACCGGAAACGCTGAATATGTCGCTAAAGGGGCCAAGGCTTCTTGCATTCACAACCCTTGTTTTCGATATGCCCAAAAGGGACTTGCCTACTCCCTTTTCTGCAGAGGGGATAGTACCGGGGTGGCCACACAAAGAGAGCTATACTTGCTCTATGGCATGGCTAACAGGGAACTGATCAATATCGCCGCTTTTGCTGCCGATCATCTGAAGCGAGTAGCCAATGCCGCTACTGGTGACATTTCTGTTGGAGGGATGATCACCCAGATAGCTGACTACTTAGGCTACGGTCCGAACCTGATGGAGGAACCAACAGTGGGAGGTAAGACTAAGATTGACTTAGCTACACTCACCACCCAAGGTATGATAAAGGTTTTTAATAATTATTATTCCCTGGTTTCCCGTAATCACCACTTGTTAGCTTTACCTGCTCCTGATTTTATTTCTATTGAAGAACAAGCTAACTGGTTGTACGCAAGTCCCATGCAAGACGATGGAGAAAATTTTGTTTGGGCAGGTTCGGAAGGTGAAGCGGATGATCAACCTGGTGATCAACCTGGTGAGGACCCTATCCCAGAAGAAACTTCCATGCCGAATCCTGGTGACTCGTCGACCGGTTCGTGGAGCATGACCAAGAACGATTGGGATTGGATGCACGATCAGATATGCTACATCCGTAGTGAACAGACACGGCAAGGCGATGAGCAGAAAAGAGAGAGGGAGGAGCAGCTCCGCCAAGGGAAGCTCATTGGGGAAATGCATGAGTGGATGCAACAGATGCGGCTGCACGGCCAACAACCTCCTCAGTGATCTCAGTGAGTCCACTCCTGCACTCGTTCTTCAACCGTGAGGACACAGTTGAGTTCGAGTGTGGGGGTATTTATTTGCGTATTTATGTGTTTTGTTATAGTATTCTAGTTTTTTCTTTTTTCCTTCCTCTGTGTTAGTTTTAGTCAATAGTTTTTTTGAAGTTTGCTTGTTTGGAAATATGTTGAAAGCCCGTTATGAAAACACTCCGACTTGGACGAAAAATTGATGAAAAAATTGATGAGTGAAGCGGGGAGAAAGTATGTAGAGCTGAGTGATAAAAAAAACGGTTGGGGAAATTAGAAAAATCTTGATGTTGAGGTATAGCACGAACACACTGAGTCTTCTGAGTAAGGAACGAGTCTAACGTGTAGATTTGTGCCATGGTACTTTGATCTGAGAAGTATACCCCGAATAGTTTCTACTGACAGTCAGGCTTAATCTATACTAAGTGTGTGTGCAAGGTTGATCGAAAAAAAAAAAAAGAAAGAAAAGCACCGAAAAAAAAACGAATAAAGACAATTAGACAATCGATCCTTCTAAGTTGGGTAACCCTCACCCGGTTATTCAACCTAACGGCGATTGATCCTAAAGGTCGCCCCTAAAGGGGCAAGAAAAAAAAAAGAGAAGAAAAGGGTGTAAAGAAAAATACATTTGATCAATCTTGTGCATGCAACGAAAAATCATAAAAAGCCTTAAAATTGATTGTCGAAATGAAAAGGGTAGAAAATCGAAAAATAAGACCTAAGCCCAAAGCATAGTTAGAGAGGTTACCACAAGGGAGATTCAGATCCGTGGTACACTACGGTTTAGTATTCGTGCGATACCTCGATTGAGAGAGAACTACTAGAAATACTCATCCGGTGTTTTAGAACGAAATCTCACGTACGAGTATCATCGTTTCATCCGCAGAATTTAAAGCTATTGCTTGAGGTCAAGCAAAAGTTCAAGTTCGGGGGAGTTTGATCAGTGATCTTTTGTCGTACTTTCCAAACAAGTTTTAGTATTGATTCTTGTGTTTTCATGAGTTTTCTTTTACTATTTTAATTATGCTACAACAGTATTCTCTGATTTTGGTAAGCAAGTCAGGTGTCCATGTTTTTATCATTTTTACCGTTGGTGCGTGTAATGTGGTTGTTGTTTCAAGGTGTTTCAGGTTTCTGTCTAGTTGGATACCCAGCACCAATGCGAAAATGGTCCAAATACAGAAGAAACGCACGGATGCGAAGATTTCAGAAGCATGACACGGGTGCCCGTGTCGCACGACACGGCCCGTGTCGTGGCATCTGCAGCTGACAGGAAAATACAACAACCAGCAACACAACACGGCCACCCGTGTTGCACAACACGGACCGTGTTGTGCCCTCTGAAGGCGCAAATTGCATTAATGTGAAGCAGCGACCTGACACGGTCACCCGTGTCCCACAACACGGCCCGTGTCAGGCATCCTGAGGCAAAAATTCCTTTTTGTTTTGACGCACAGAATGGGACACGTGGAGGGCAGTTTGGACATTCCGTGGAAGATTTGAGAATACTGTTATATTAAAGTCTAGGGTGGAGAAAAGGGGGGATATTCATATTTTGAAAAAGAGCATATTGGAGAAGAGTTTAGAGTGGTGATTCAAGGAGAAGGAGGATCGATCAAGAGCGGAAGCAATCGACGATCCAACCAATCCAAATCCTATTGTAATGAATTTTCTTCTTGATCCTGTTTTCATAATTAACATGAGTAGCTAAACATCCCAATGTCAAGGGAGGTGTCCCTGAATTGCTTTGTAATGACTAATTGATGTTTTGTACTGTGAGTTTTATGTTTAAACCTTATTCTTTATTGGATGCAACGATTTTAATGCTTAATCTGCTTGGAAAAATGATTATTGATCGTAATTAGGTTTGGCCTGATCAGCAATCCTAATCCTGTTGCATCTCTTTTATCATAGCAGATATTCCTAAGGAATTAGAATACCCTGTGAATACCCTTTTTATTGTCTGAATTAGAGTTTGATATTCTCTCTTGGCAGCTGAGGAATTAGGGCAAAGAGAGAATACCAAAGGTTTTTCTTAAAAGGAATTGCGGAAAAATAACCTTAGGCATAGGGAAAGAAAAGGTGAAACATAGATCTTTTTAATAACGAAATAAGTTGGTCATTGTATCGCAATTCATACACCGCCCTGGCATTATTCTCATCATAACATATAAACTTCTCGTAAATTTAGTTTTCATAATATTGTAGTTCAAAATAAACAATCAACTATTGCTTTTGTTCAATTGATATTCATTCAAACAAACTTAATTTCGCTGTGCAGTCCTCAAGAGATCGACTTTGGGGTTTTTCCCCATTATTACTACATCGATAAAATAGTACACTTGCTATTTTACCGATCAACCAGTAATATCCCGCCCGAAGGATTTTCTTTGCCATGGTATGTCCACTGGAATGAGTTCCGAAGGTACCTTCATGCAGCTCTGCCATGATCCTTTCTGCTTCAGTCTTATCCACACAACGCAATAAGGTTGAATCATGGTTACGTTTGTAAAGAATGTCATTGCTAAGGAAGAACTTTGCCGCGAACCTTCTCAGAAACTTCTTGTCATTAATGGATGCACCCTCAGGGTATTCTTGAGCCTCAAGGTACCTCTTCACTTCATGATACCAAGGCTTTTCTGTTACCTCTTTGGTCTCAAGATCACAGCAATGTGCAGGTTCATCCAATTTCCAAATAATGATCTGGGGAGCCTCATTGTCCCATTTGACTTTGAACATAGAAGACATCGTAGCTAACGCGTCTGCCAACTGATTCTCCTCTCTTGGGAAGTGTTCAAAGGTTATCTCCTCGAAATGGGGAAGCAACGTCAACACATACTCCTTGTAAGGAATAAGATTTGGGTGTTTCGTATCCCACTCCCATTTGATCTGACTGATCACGAGAGCGGAATCTCCGAAGACACTCAGAAACTTGATCCTTAGGTCAATTACAGCTTGAAGACCCATGATGCATGCTTCATACTCCGCCATATTGTTGGTGCAATTGAAACATAGTCGGACGGTAAGTGGAGTATGAGAGCCTTTAGGAGATATGATCACAACGCCAATGCCATTACCCAAAGCGTTTGAGGCTCCATCAAAGTGCATAGACCATCGGGATCCTTCCTCAGGTCCTTCATCCGGTCCAGGTATTTCACAATCAGTCACTACCATGATATTCTCGTCTGGAAATTCAAAGTTCATGGACTGGTAGTCATCCACTGCCTGATGTGCCAAATGGTCTGCCAACACACTTCCCTTGATTACTTTTTGAGTCGTGTACTGGATGTCATACTCAGTCAAGATCATCTGCCATCTTGCGATTCTTCTGGACAAGGCAGGCTTTTCGAAGATATACTTGATTGGATCCATTTTTGAAATCAACAGAGTAGTGTGAGTCAACATATACTGTCTTAGCCGGTGAGCAGCCCATACCAAAGCGCAACAAGTTTTCTCGAGCAGTGATTATCGGGTCTCACAGTCGGTAAACATTTTGCTAAGGTAATAAATAGCATGCTCTTTTCGGCCAGACTCGTCATGTTGACCTAGCACACACCCCATTGAGTTGTCCAGTACTGTCAAGTATAAGATTAGAGGTCTCCCCTCAACCGGTGGCATAAGAATGGGCGGCTCTTGGAGATACTCTTTGATTCTTTCGAAAGGGGCCTGACATTCATCGTTCCAGCGTACTACTTGATCTTTCTTCAGTAGCTTGAAGATTGGTTCACAAGTAGAAGTTAGGTGTGAGATGAATCGGGCAATGTAGTTCAACCGTCCTAGAAAGCCTCTGACCTCTTTCTTTGTCTTAGGAACTGGCATCTCTTGTATGGATTTCACTTTGGCAGGGTCCACTTGAATACCTTTGTCGCTTACGATGAAACCTAGTAGTTTTCCAGATCTCACCTCGAAGGTGCACTTGTTCGGGTTTAATCTCAGCTTGTACAACTTCAATCGGTCAAACAACTTCTGTAAATGGTCAAGGTGTTCCTCCTCAGTTTGGGACCTTGCAATCATATCGTCGACATATACTTCGATCTAATGATGGATCATATCATGAAACAGAGCAACCATGGCACGCTGATATGTTGCCCCCGCATTTTTCAACCCAAAAGGCATGACCTTGTAGCAAAAGATGCCCCACTGAGTAACAAAGGTGGTCTTCTCCATATCTTCGGGAGCCATCTTTATCTGATTATAACTGGAGAAATCGTCCATAAAGGAGAATACCTTATGCTGAGCAGTGTTGTCAACCAGAACGTCAATATGAGGCAGAGGGAAGTCATCCTTGGGGCTCGCCTTGTTCAAATCCCTGTAGTCAACACACATTCGGACCTCACCATCTTTCTTCGGCACTGGAACCACATTGGCAACCCACTGAGGGTAAGAAGTGACTGCTAGAAAACCAGCATCAAATTGTTTCATAACCTCAGCTTTGATTTTCTCGGACATCTCTGGACGCATACGGCGAACCTTCTGTTTTACCGGAGGGCATTCTTCCTTGGTAGGCAGGTGATGAACCACAATGTCGGTATCCAACCCAGGCATATCTTCATAAGACCAGGCAAAGATTTCCACGTAGTCATCCAGCATTTGAATCAACCGTTGTTTCACACTAAGCTCCAGATTGGCACCAATCTTGACTTCCTTCCTGTCTGTCTCAGTATCCAGATTTACCGTTTCCACTAGCTCTTCATGTGGCGGAATGGCCCTCTCTTCCTGGAGTAACAGCCTTGCAAGCTCACCAAGCACTTCGCAATCATCTTCACCTTCGTCTTCGGCTAAGTTGATCGGATTTTCGAAGTCATAACTGGCAGTAGAAGAGTCGTTACCAGTGAGATCCATAGTGGATTGGGACCTGTATATGTGAGTGTGTGTAAATAGCTGTTTTTCAATATATAATAAAGAAAGACAAGGAGCGCGAGATTTGAAATGCAAAAAACGTCCAATGCTTTTATTAATGATATATGAAAATGACACACAAAAGCCCTCACGAATGAAGCTACGGTGCCCCGGGTAAGACACCGGGCCATAAAGTTTCACAATATTGTTTGTTACAAATTCAAAACAAAGGAGTTCATTACTGAGTCACAAAAGTAATAGGGACGAAGTCCTTTGCTGTCCAGTTGTTTGGTCCACCGTTGGTCGTAGGGTAGATCCAGCTGTCGAATTCAGATTCCTCCCCGTCATCCTCAATGGCATTTACTCCCGAGTTGCTGATGAATACAGGAGGTCTTCCAATCCTTGCACTATGAACAGCCCTTTGAGCTTCTGCAGTGAAACCCAAACCAAACTTGTCAGTCTTCTGAGTGAAATCAGGAAGTCGGCCCCAGTTTGCATACTCACCCTTCTCGATAACAGCCTGTGCATCCTTTAAGGAAGCCATCTTCAAAGGAGAATCTTCAATCACAGTCTCAGCTGATGCCAGTGTCGGAGGAACTTCTTCAAAGTGCTGGAATGGAGTCTCAATGAATTCCCCATCCATCTCTATGTACCGGAATGAGTTGAGGTGGCTGACCATATACTCTTCCTCCCCCTGAACTGTCACAATCTTCCCCTTGACCGGGTACTTCAGCTTCTGATGTAGTGTGGAGGTCACAGCTCCAGCTTTATGGATCCATGGATGACCCAACAAACAAGAATAGGACGGCCGAATGTCCATCACATAGAATGTAGAATCAAAGACCTGAGAGCCAACTCTGATTGGAATGTCAACCTCACCATGCACCATCCTTTTAGACCCATCAAAGGCCCGGACGACAATGTTGCTTGGCTTTAGCTCCAGCCCTTCGCAATACAACTTGTCTAGAGCTTTCTTGGGCAAGACGTTCATTGAGGAACCAGTGTCAACCAACACATGTACAAGAGTAGTGCCCCTGCATTCAATGGAGACATGCAGGGCATCGTTATGGTTCTTCCCTTTAGCAGTCAGATCAGCGTCGGAGAAACCCAAACCATTATCAGCGGTTAAGTTGGCCACACAGTCGGTGAACTGATCAACTGATGTCTCTTGTGGCACGTGGGCCATCTTCAGGAAGGTAATCAAAGCCTTGGCATGGGCCTCTGAACACAACAACAGTGATAACATAGAAATCTTGGAGGGGGTTTGCCCCAGCTGCTCAACTACATTATAATCACTCTTCTTGATGATCTTCAGAATCTCTTCCATCTCCTGTTTGGAAGCTTCAACATTGATTGTCTTTGGTGCCTCCGTCTGGGCAGGCATATCAGTGGCTATCCCTTTGCCCCGAGAATTAGATAACTCGGCAGCAGGGGTACAAATAGGAACTTGGTCAGGAGGGGAAGTAGGCACACTTGCAGGTGTGATGACAATAGGTCTCTGGATAGTTGGTGGCGCAATATCTGGTGAGAAAAGTCTACTGCTGCGGGTGACTTTGGCAGGCCCAGTGATGTTGCTGACGCCGGTATTAGTATCAAATTCTTGCTTAACCCCAAGAACATAAACATCTGCCCCATAGTGCCACGGGACAGCTTTGTCAGAGGTGTAGGGAATAGGCCCCGGAACAGTGATGATTATGGGTGCAATCTTCTGAGCAGGCATAATTTTGACAGGCTTCCTCGAGGGAGCCTTGGGAGAATTGTTGAAAATTGTGACAATGGAGACTTCTTCAGTAGGGGTAGCAGGAACAACAATCTTCTCGAATAGGATCTCTTTGTTATCCATCAGGTTTTGGATACCTGACTTCAAAGATGGGCAACCAGTAGGTGAAACAGAACATAGATGGCAACCTTTACTACATCCCGGAAATAAACCGGCTAGCAACAGGTTCCTCTTGACAGTCAATAGCGGGGTAACAATTTCATCCACAGAGACTACAAACAAGTCTTCCACCACAACATTCACTCCATGCTTGGGCATGGGAGCAGTCACAACATTGGGCCTTTCGGGCGCTTCGAACTCTATCTCTTTAGCATCAATCAGGTTTTGGACCTTATTCTTCAGGGTCCAGCAATCATCTATATTATGCCCTGGGCCGTCAGAATGATAAGCGCAGCGGGCGTTGGGGTTGTACTTTGGAGATGTCGTGTTGGGATTCTTAGGAGCTTCCCTTAGAGTCACCAAATTGGTTTTCAACAACTGCGGCAATATCTGGGACAAGGTCATACTGAGTCGAGTGAACTGCCTTCTAGGTCTCTCACCCCTTTGTTAGTTATGATGCTGAGGAGCAGCAGCAGGTTTTGAAATAACCACCACGTTGACATCTTGGCGGTGCTCAGATCTGTTTGGTCTCCTTGAACCATAGACAGCACTAGATTCCTTCTTGAACGATTTATTTTCAGTACCCGAGGAGGCACCTTTCTGTATTTTCCCAGACTTGATACCAGCTTCAATTCTCTCACCAGTCAAGATAAGGTCTGTAAACCCGGCTGAAGAATTTCCAATCAAATGGTTGAAGAACGGACCAGACAAGGTCCCCAAGAACATATCCACAAGTTCACGATCAGTTAAGGGTGGCTGCACCCTTCCAGCAAGGTCTCTCCATTTTTGGGCGTACTCTTTAAATCCTTCACCCATCCCTAGTGACATACCCTGGAGTTGGGTACGCGTAGGAGCAAGGTCGGAATTATACTGATACTGCTTATAGAACGCTGTAGCCAAATCCTCCCAGTTACGGATACTGGCCCCATCCAGCTGATAGAACCATTCGAGTTGAGTCCCTGAAAGACTATCCTGAAAGAAATGGATCCACAAATTCTTGTCAGCGGTGTAAGGCTGGATCTTCCTTACATACGACCGGAGGTGCAGCTTTGGGCAGGAGGCTCCGTCATATTTGGCAAAAGCAGGTGCCTTGAACTTATGGGGAATCACCACCCCAGAGGATAAGCCTAGATCTCCAAAGTCCAACCCGGGCACATTCTGTATCTCCATAGCACTTAAGCGGTCCTCCAACTGTTTATACATATCCTCAGTAAGAGGATATTGTTCCTCATCATAATCTGTCTCGTTGTCTGAGACCACGGGACTAGGAACCCTTCTCTCTGGTGGACTGTCTTTCCCTACAGATGAGGTGGTCAGCTCAACCTCATTCTGCAATTCATTCCCAAATCTGCGTCCAGTGTTGAACAGTACGGTCCTCTTCTTCTTCTTCTTCCTTTCTTTCAGAATCAGAGTCTTCAACTCCTGTTGACCCTGGGCTAGGCTCATAAACAACTCTTGGAACTGGGCATTCTGGGCCTGGAGGGCCTTGATAGCTTGTTCAATGGAAGGTTCAGTAGACATGATGATTGCTGAAATAAACAACGAAGAAGATAAGTGACCTATAAAAAGGGGTACCTGTTATGCATATGATGAAATGAAATGCGTATGATTTATGTTTTCAAAGACAATCGGGATTCAACTTTGTAGACAAAAAAAGGGAACACACTTTATTAGATTTAACTTCAGAATTTAAATTGTTCAACAACTTGCCCTTAGGCGTTACAAAAATGGAAATACTGAAAAGTAAATAAAAACTATAAAAGAAAACATCAAAGGTCCATCAATGCTCCCATGGCCTCTTCTTCTCAGTGCGGATATAGTCATTCAGGATCCACTCGTTCTCCAATTGCTTTGTCAGCTTCTGGATCTTCTGTTCCTGTTCATTGAACCTTTCTCGATAAGAATCCTGTTCTTCCTGCAGTTGCGCCCAAGACCTCTTTAGTGTGCCGACATCAGTGGGTGTATGAGGATGGAGAACAGTTGGAGGAACCCCATCAGCAGCTTCAAGAGTAATAGGCCCGACAGCTTCGTATGGCATACCTAACTTTTGAGCACGGATGCGGACCCATCTGAAATATGACTCCATAGGCAGAGAAGTTTTTGGTCCCAACTCATGTGGGTCATATTTGTGAACTCTATCCCAAGCCTTGATGAATCTACAACGCAGCTCGTCGCTATCTACCTGAAAATCAAAGACGATATGAGGCATCAACATCTCATGAGGCCCTTCTCTTCTGGCTCTTCCAAACTGGCGGAGAGCTAAACATGGGTTATAAGAGATTCCTCCATGGGTTCCGATCAATGGAACATTAGGATACTCTCCACAACGATTAATAACGGCCACTTCATCTAAGCCTCTGAGAGTCCAAATGATGTCTTTATCAGTAAGAGACGTTATCCTATGAGCCCAGCCCCTTCCTTCTTTGTTCTTCAGCACGAACTTAGGGAGGTGTGAAATAAACCACCTCGCCAATAAAGGAGCACAACACAACAAATTTCCCCGTCTTCGGGCGGTACGAGTATAGAGCTGATAAAGG
Organism: Vicia faba; assembly: GCA_948472305.1. Lineage (NCBI taxonomy): Eukaryota > Viridiplantae > Streptophyta > Magnoliopsida > Fabales > Fabaceae > Vicia > Vicia faba. Next base: position 181,567 of record CATIWC010001106.1, read on the forward strand.
ATATCACCCAAGAGAGTGGGTACAGGATTCCGAGAGATGAAGATCCTTATGGAATTAACATCAACAAAGGTGTCAGGATTTGGAAACAATACCAGACCATAGATTAAGAGAGCCAGGATGTCCTCATACGCTTGAAAGTCTAAGTCATTCCAGAAACCATTAGCTTTGCCAACCAGAAACTTAGCCAAAAAGCCCTTAACTCCACTTCTAGTCTCTCAGTTAGCCATTACTTCTTCTTTGTTCAGGTGAAGGGCAGCAGCAATCTCTTCAGGCCTAAGAGTCCTTTCCCAACCAGTGAATGGAGTTTGTTCCAAGACAGGGATACCAAGCAACTCAGAGAATTCTTCCAGGGTAGGGACCAACTGGAAGTCTTGAAAGGTGAAGAAATGGTATAGTGGATCATAAAACTGGACCAAGACACTTATCAGTTGTTGGTCCCACTTTGAAGTGACTAAACTGAGAAGAGAACCATGTTTCCTGATGAAGGAAGTGGTGTTTGGAATCCTGTCAACCAATTCTTTAAGCAAAGTAGGTGGTTGAACAAAGTTGAGCCGGATAATATTCCTACGCATGGGCATCATGATGTCCTGCAAAACAGAGCAAAGATGAAACCCTCTTGTCTTTGAAATGGGTTAGTCCTTATGCAGGATGTATGCAATGTTATGATGTTATGATGTCATGGTAAAGGCACACCACAAGTATTCACAAAAGGCAAACATGGTAAAGGCACACAAGTCACACAAAAGAGCCCTTAGATTTTAGGCTAGCATGAAGTTTAGGTACTACCCTCTTTCAGTTTCAGTTGGTTAAGACCTGTCCTAAAAATAGTAATCGGGTTCTAGAGGATCTCAATATCACTGACTACCATCGATCGGTCATAATTCCAGTTTGGCAACCTTTTCTTGCGGCCGAAAAACCATCGCGGGAGTTTAGCCTCAATGAGTGTAGCATACTGCTTCTGTTTTATGGCCAAGTTGGTCAATTTAAGGTTCTAAGGTCAGCTGGTGCTTAATGACTCCTCAGAAGACCCATATTCTCCTCGTTCCAACACAAGGGATATCGGTACGGACCAAGGTGTCACACCAACGTAGCTACTGCTTCACCCGTGTCGGTCTACGCCGGAAAGGTCCCTCACAGTTTATTGCTACTTACCTAAAAAAGGGTACCCCAGATCCGGGTTAGGATCTATAGAACTCCAATACAAGCCCACAAAATTAAAGCATACAAGGCATACAATTGAAAACATAGGTGATCTTATCCTAAGGTACACCTCACTTATTTAAATCCCCAGCAGAGTCGCCAGTTCTGTGATCGGTGGACATAAAACTGACTGTTTTGAAATGTTGGTTCGCGTTTGCGTTTAGCAAAATGTCGCGGTAAGAAAGAGTCGCCACCGTCTTTTATTTTCTCCAACAAGGAAAGGACAAAAGCACAGCAAAATTCCTTTTCGAGATGTTTCTCGGGTTCGGGAGGTAGATTATAGAAAGGGAAGGTGTTAGCACCCTTTCTATCCGTGGTTATCCACGGGCTCTTAGGTACTTGCTCACTATGTTTTCAAAATGTTTTGCTTTTCTTGTGTTTGTGGGTTTCGAAAAGAGTTTTGTTTGAAAACTTCGATTTAACTCTTGTGTCTGTCCTCAAGAGTGTATGAAGTGTTTGTTTGAAAACTTTTGTCAGAAAAGTGTAGGTGCGAAAAGTATTTTTGTTTTGAAAGAGCAAGTACCTGAGAACCTCTACCTACTCAAAAGAAATTAAGCTGTGTAAATGTCCTTTAGACAGTACTATCCCACTATTGAGAAGTAGGTAGCACCGTCGTTGGAGTTTTCGGGTCCATTCTATTATAGGAACATGTGGTCACCAAAGCAATAGTAGGACGCCTTAGTGGTAACCCTAATGTCTTAGATCATTTTTTTATCGAGGCAACCGTTTCGAGGCAACTTTGATCTTTAGACAGGAGGACGACCTCTAAAACACCCTATACTCAATGACCACGTCGAGGCAACCAAGTGAGGCGTACCCTAGGAGTGGCATGTGCGAGTGTGTCGGGTTTCAGTTATGTTATCTTTGTACATGTTATGGCGAGCTACGATTGATTTTAATTTTAAGATAAGTCTTGTCATGCATAGCCTAATTAGCATACATCTAGCAGTTAATACTTGCGGAAAATAAATCAAAACTATTACAAGGCGTCGGGTATTTACATCGCTAAAAACAAACCCTTGAAAAAGTAAATGCGGGAAATTAAAGGAAAGCGATAAAAAGTCCTAATTAAAGCTATTACATCCTCGGAGAAATTACATAATAATATGATAAAATAATAGGAATCAAAAATCACATGCGCGAGAAAAAATTGAATCGGAGAAGTTCTTAGGGTTTTGACCCTTTTTTGAGAAAGAAGGAAGTTTTTATGAATTATTTTGAATTAAATGAAATTAAGCCTAGACTAATTAATGAATTAAATAAAAAGAAAGATATTTTTGAGTTTTTTATATTTTAAGGAAATAAGTAAAAATAATTAAACATATCAATTAACCTAATTCTACATTGATTTTATTTATTGTGAAAATATTGAAATTAACCTAATTAAAAAAACTAAATTAATTATGTTAGTATTTATTTACAAAAATAATAAATTAACGGTGAAATTAATAAATAATAATAAAAAATATTATATTTTAGTTTTCTGATTTTATTATGAAAATAAATATTAATTTGTTAATGTTAATAATAATAATTAATAATAAAACAATTAAATGAAAAAAAATATAAAAGAAGAAAAAGAATAAACCCAGGGGAGTGCTGGGCCCAAAGAGGAGGTATTTCTGGAAATTTATGGCCCAATTTACTGCAAGCCCTTTTGACTTTTGTGATCCTCTACGCGCCTGTTGACTAGGGAGCATGATAGTCATCAATTTTGGCCATTGGAGACACCTGGCGCTTGGAAATTGGAGGTGTATGATGGACCTCACTTTGAAGCTTGCACATGAATGCCTGAAAAATAAAAGCAACAATGTTTTGGGGGACCTGGGATTCGAACCCAGGTCCCAGTGTTCATTGGACAATCGCTCAACCACTACACCACCTGCACCTTTTTGTTCTTTAGATAATAGGAAATTATTATATTGGGAAATTAACAAATATGTTGTACAACAAAAAAACACGCGCGCCTTTTTAAATTAACCACTCAGACGCCAACACCTCATCATCTTCTTTGCTTGCCCTGTAAAAATAATATCAGATAGCGGGGGTTTTTAACCCCCACTAACCACTGCAAGGAAAAATAGCGATTAGCACCACAGTGATCATAAATATTTCGCGAAGGGTGGATTGCATTCGTCTTGGTCTCACGATCTCAACCATATGTCTCATGAGTCCTAATTTTTCCTGGTTCAGAAAGCCCTAATTGAAAGCTCAAGAACCCTAGAATTTTGATCATGGTATCTTTTGATTCAGGGCGTTTCAGTTCAATTCAATTATACCATTAGCTTCGTATGGTTCCTAGCAATGCAAATCAACCAAGAAAACATGTTAAATGCGCATGAATTAAGCAATACGATTTTGAATAAAAAAGCCAAACCGTGAAACTGTAGGTGACGATTCTTTGAGTTTTAATGCTTGAATTTGATTGCAAAACACTCCTGACATTTCCTGCAATGTATTAGAATCAACAAAAACCCTTGAATCGACCTAGAATGCAAAAATCAGTTTTCAATTTTCTTGGAATTTCTTCAATGTGCTATGGTTGTTTCTGCAGCTTTCCCACCTTCATTAGGTCAGGGTTTTCTTGCTTATGTATATGGGAAACAAATTAGGTCAAGAAACTGGGCCAATATCCATTGCATTGATGATTGAATCCTTGATTGAAAAATCAAATATCCTTGATTTTCATGATTGAACAAACTTGCCAAGATTGGATTTTTTGATATCTTTGACTTGTGCACGAATTTGCCAGCATGTTTAGGTCATATTTGCTTCACAAAAAGATTTAAAAAACAAATCTTCTATTTTCCTATAATTTAAATTGATTAACTGAATTAATATTAATTAAAAATACAATTAATCAATAAAAATAAGAAAATAAATTCAATTAAGCTTGATGGGTCGTGCATAGGTCATGGGTGAAGTTTCAAGAAGAGATTTGAGGCCCATTAGCAAAAATAAGATGTTTTGAGCAAAGTTGACTTTTGCAAATTCATAAAAATTTCCCAACTTCTCCAATGCACAACTTACTCAATTTTGATCATATGACCATGTTCTTGGACATTTTGGAAAGCTCTTGAAGTCCTCTAACCAATGCCTTTGGTCCCATGTCATTTGGATTTACCAATCTCAAGTTATGGCCTTTGACTCAAAGTGTACTTTTGTTGACTTTTGAAATTGACCTATAATGTAAAAATTGGTAACTTTTTGTGAGAGCATTTTCTGATCTTGGAGTGTGAAGATGGATTGTAGGAAATTACATCCCCTTCAAAATGAGAATTGGATGGAATTTTTCTGACAAACCATAAAAACATTATGCCCTGGTCAAAATACAGTTGACTTTTCTGCTGTCCAAAAATAGTAACTTTTGCATCTTGATGATTTTTGAGCTATTCTTGTGGAATCTTGATCAAGACTTGATCAAATGATGATTGTGAACTCACAATAAGATGTTGACCAAAAATTCTGACTTTTGACTGCAAAATGACCATTTTGCCCTTGCAGTTGACTGTAGATCAAATGAGGCTTTTGACTATGCAAATTGGCACTAGGAGTCTTGAAACTTGGCATGTATGTGCTTGAGGATGTATATAGGCCTATGAGACTTGATTGAACCATTGAGAACCCCAACTTCCTTGAAAGAACCAAAACCCTAATTTCAGCTGGCTTAGGAGGTGATTTGACTGTCTACCTCTTGAGCAATCTTGAACAATTTGAAGATCATTCTTGACATGTCTTGAGGAATATGGGAGGGAAAAGTTTGGGGTACAACAGGGGAGGTCCTCCAACCCGAGCGCGTCGAATAGCCCTTTGAGCCCCTGAAGTAAAGCCCAAACCAAATTTGTCAATTTTGTGAGTAAAATCAGGGAGTCATCCCCAATTGGTACACCCACCTTCTTCAACCACTGTTCTGGCGTCCTTGAGAGAAGCCATCTTCAAAGGAAGTTTGGTACTGGTGGTAGTCTCGGTCGACGCTAAAATCTGGGGAACCTCTTCAAAGTTTTGACAAGGGGTCTCTATGAATTCCCCATCCATCTCCACATACCTTAAGGAGTTCAGGTGGCTCACCGTGTACTCCTCTTCTCCATGCACAGTGATTATCTTCCCCTTCACCGGATACTTTAACATTTGGTGTAGTGTGGAAGTAACAGCCCCAACTTCATGGATTCAAGGATGACCCAACAAACAAGAGTACGATGTCCTGATGTCCATCATGTAGAAGGTGGACTTAAAAGTTTGAGAGCATATCTTGACAGGGATGTCCACCTCCTCATGCACCATTCTCTTCGACCCGTGAAAAGCCCTTATCATAATGTTACTGGGCTTTAGCGTCAAGCCTTCACAATCCAAATGATCAAGAGCCTTCTTAGGCAGCACATTCAGGGAAGACCCAGTATCCACCAGCACATGAGCCATGGTAGTGCCCCTGCATTCGATCGAGACATGCAAAGCATCATTGTATTTTCTCCCTTTAGGATTTAAGTAAGCATCCCAAAAACCCAGCCCATTATCGGCAGTCAACCTAGCTACACAGTCTTTAAATTGATCATTTGAGGTTTCTTGCGGCACATGCGCAGTTTTGAGGAATGCAATCAAAGCCTTCGCATGGGCCTCAGAACATGACAAAAAAGACAACATTGATATCTTCAAGGGGGTCTTCCCTAACTGCTCGACCACATTGTAGTCGCTTTTTTAAAATTTCCTCTATCTCTTGCTTAGAGGTTTCCACTTCAATCTTTCTAGGTGCCTCCGTCCGGGAAGTCTCACCTATAACTTCTTTGCCTCGAGTCCCAGATGACTCTACGGCATGAGTAACAATTGGAGTAAGAACAGGAGTAGCGACGGAAGTACTAGTAGGAACAACAGATGAAATAACAACAGGCTTAGTGACAGTCTTTGGGGAGATCTCGGGAGAAAAAACCATTCCATTTCTAGTAATCCTACTGGTCTCGACAATGTTACTGACATCGGGATCAACCTCTTCATTCTTCAGATCTTGTTTAACACCATGATAGTAGCTATCAGCGCCATAATGCCAAGGGACAGCTTTGTCTGAGGTGTACGAGACAGGACCAGGACAAGTGATTATTAACGGAGCAACTCTCGAAGCGGGTGTAGTCCTAACAGGTCTTCTCGAGGAGGCCTTGGAAGGATTCGCAGAAATGGTCATAATAGCAACATCTTCGAACGGAACAGCAGGAGTCAAAGTTTTCTCGAACAAAATTTCTCTGCTATCCATCAGGCGCTGGACACCTGCCTTTAGAAGATAGCAACCAGAAGGCAGAGATGAACACATGTGGAAACCTTCACCATAACCCGGATTGTGCCTAGGCATTAACTCCACGGTTGTGCCTAGGCATGGGAGCAGTTATGACATTGGGCTTCTCCGGAGCATCGAACTCAATCTCCTTGGCTTCAATCAGATCTTTTACTTTATTTCTTAGAGCCCAGCAGTCATTTGTATCGTGACCAGGACTCTCAGAATGGTAGGCACACCGAGCATTAGGATTGTACCGGGGAGACGAGGTATTAGGATTCTTGAGAGCCTCTTTCAAAGTTGTCAAGTTGGATCTAAGCAGATGGGGTAGAACCTTTGTCAATGTCATGTTAATATGGGTAAACTGCCTTTATGGTCTTTCTACCCTTTGCTGCTTGTTGTGCTGTGGAGCATCCGCATGCCTAGGTATCATTACAACACTTACTGTCAGACGGTATTCATCTATGTTCTGACCTCTTGGGCTATAAACGGAACTGGCCTCCTTCTTACCGGTGAAGGGCCTCTTTACTGAACTCAAAGAGGTGTCTTTCTATATTTTACCGCTCCGGATTCCAGCTTCTACCCTTTCTCCAATTAATATCAGCTCCATAAAACCAGCCGATGAGCTACCGATTAAATGGTTGAATAATGGACCAGAGAGCGTCCCAAGAAACATGTCGACCAGTTCCCTATCAGACAAAGGGGGTTGGACTCTCCCGGCCAAATCTCTCCACTTTTGTGCATAGTCCTTAAAGCCTTCACCTGCACCCATGGACATACTCTGAAGTTGAGTACGAGTAGGGGCCAGATCGACATTGTATTGATATTGATTGTAAAAAGCAGCAGCCAAATCCTCCCAGTTTTGGACATTGGTTCCCTCCAATTGGTAGAACCATTCGAGCTAAGTCCCTGACAGGCTCTCTTGAAAGAAGTGAACCTACAAGTTTCTATCAGCGGTGTGGGGCTGGTTCTTCCTTACATAGGAACAGAGATGAAGCTTTGGGCAAGACACTCCATCATACTTTGCGAAAACTGGAGCCTTAAATTTCTGCAGGATGACCACTTCGGACACCAATCCTAGTTCTTCGAAGTCCAACCCAGGTATTCTCTGGACTTTCATGGAGCTCAGTTGATCCTCTAACTGCTTGTATCTATCATCAATGGGAGGATATTGCTCATCATTGTAGTCGGTATCATTGTTATAAACTTCAGGACTGAGGTCATCTTCCCTTGTCTGCCTCTCTTGATTCTCCCCTTCTTTGGACGAGGAGGTCAAATCGACTGATTGCTTTAGCGGCCCCCCAAATCTTCTACCCATATTAAGGATACCAGCGAGTTTCTTCTTCTTCTTCTTCTTCTTCTTCTTCTTCTATTTCAGGATGAGGGCCTTCAGATCCTCCTGCCCTTTTGCCAGAGTTATGAACATTTGTTGAAATTGGGCATTTTGTGTCTGAAGATCTTTGATGCTTTGTTCAGAAGACATTTTTGTTGAAATAAACAGCGAAGGAGATGAGAAACCCGTAATGGTACCTTCTTATGCAATGCTATGGATGATATGCGTATGCAATTATTTCAAAGATTCTTAAAAGCTCAAATTTGCTTAACCAAAAAAGAAACACACGTTAATTATATTCAATGAGTTTGAATTGTTACAAAGAATTCCTTTTAGGCTTACAGTTTACACAAAACAAAACTCAAAGCAAAAAGAAACTAGGTCTCCCAGGAGCGCATCCTCTTTGGTGCAATGTAGGCGTTTATGTTTATTTCTTCATGAAGTAGCCTAGTGAGCTCTAGGACCTTCTTCTCGCTGGCATAGAACTGAACTTCAAACATGTCACGCTCCTCTTTAAGTTAAAACCAAGACTTCTATAACTCCTCATGATCAGTTGGCATATCAGGATGATGAACAAGGGAAGCAGTATCTCCTTTAACAACTGGTTCCATAATGATTTGTAGGATAGCAGGGTAAGTAATCATAAGACTTTGAGCACGGCTCTTACCCATCGGAGATAGGGCTCAAGAGGGATGGATTTTTTGTGCCCCAGTGTCTTGCTATAAATTTTATGTACCATGCCCCAAGCTTTTATGAACCTTTTGCGGTAACCTTGAGTATCATTCTCATAGTTGAAGGCGATTCCTTGGATAAGCGTGTCGTGAGGACCCTTTCTTCTTGCATAACCAAACTGACGCAGTTCCAAACAAGGGTTGTAAGTGATTCCTCCCCTAATGCCTAAGAGAGGGACATTAGGGAATTCACCACAGCGATCGATGATGGTAATATCTTCTGAGAACCGTGAACACCAATTAATGTTTGAATGCTGAAGGGACACTAGCCTATGAGACCATTTCAAACCCTGCTCGTTTTTCAAAACAGACCTGGGAAGGTGCAAACTAAATCACCTAGCCAATAGAGGAGTGCAATACAGGAGGGTCCCCCTTCTCTTTAGAGTGCGAGCTTGCAGAGAGTGCATAATATCCCCGAGTAATGTAGGCACTGGATTATGAGACAGAAAAACCTTAATAGTGCTTACATCTACGAGTTGATCCGTATTAGGGAAAAGTACCGTCCCATAAACGAGAAGTGCCAACACTTCTTCGAAAGCTTGTAAATCTAAAGTATCCCAAAAATGGTAAGCCTACTCGAATAGAAATTTAACCGGGATTCCTTGGACATTTCCTATAGTTTCCCAATTTGTCACGATATCGGATCGTTGTAAGGATAGAGCTTGAGCGATCTCTTCGGGCTTTGGTCGTTCTTCCGTACCGTTGAAAGGTAACTGGTCAAGAATAGGTACCCCTAGCAACCGAGAAAATTCCTCCATGGTAGGCACTAGCTGGTAATCCGGGAAGGTGAAGCAGTGGTGCAAAGGGTCAAAGAACTGAAATAACACTTTTAAAAATTCTTCATCAGGTTTTGAAGTGACCAAGTTGAGCAACCGACCATGTTTTTCAGTGAAGGGAGAGTTTTCAGGGATCCTTAATGCCAAATCTTTTAGTTGGAGAGGCACTTTCACAAGGTTAATTTGGATAGTGTTCCTGCGGGCGGGTGCCATGTCCTACAAAATAAAGCAAAGATGAGCCCTAGAGAATCTTTGAAATGGTTAGTATGACATGCCATGCTTATGATGTCATGATTACATTAAAAAAAACACATGTATAGCAAGCAACAAACAAGTCACACCAAGTCCTTAGGTTTAAGGCCTTCATGAGTTTTAAGGTCATACCCTCTTGAAGTTGGATTGGTTCATCCTGTCCTATAAATAGTAATCGGGTTCTAAGGGATCTCAATATCACCAATCTTTCCCCCAAGCTTCATTCAATAGGCGATTGACTCGCAACCAAACTAAACTCAAGAGTCAAATCTTAATGAGTGTAGCATCGAGTATCTGTCGACCTTGGGAATACACCAAAGTCGTCCATCTCGCTACGTCCTACTGGCCAAGTTGTGCAATTTAAAGGTTTAAAGCTCAGTTGATGTTTTATGACACCACGCGGCAGCCCCGTACTCTCCTTGATTGACTCAAGGGTTACCGATACCAACCAAAGTGCCACATCAATGTAGCTACTGCTTCAACCGTGTTGGTATACCCTGCACAGTTCCCTCACAATTTATTGCTACTTACCTAAAAGGTGTCCCAAAATCTGGGTGTAGGATTTTTAACAGTAACCCAAACAGGGACCCGAAATGTAAAGCATACAAGTCAAACAATGAAAGCAAGTAGATGTGATCTAACCCTAAGGTAACCCCACTTTTTTAAGAGCAAATCCCCAACAGAGTCGCCAGTTCTATGGTACGGTGGGAAAACTGACTTGGGTGTTTTGCGTTTGATTGCAAATGTTACCGATAGCAAGAGTTGCCACTGACTTTTCTTTTATCCAATAAGGAAAGGTGAAAAAGCACAGGAAAGACCTTTAGAGATGTTTTCTTGAGTTCGGGGGTTACATTATGAAAAGGGAAGGTGTTAGCACCCTTTTCATCCGTAGTTATCTACGGGCTCTTAGTTGCTTGCTAGATCACTTGCTTTTGTTTTGAAATGTGCTTTGTGATGTGGGTTTTGAAATTATTTTGAAAATGTGACTTTGTAATGATTCTCGTCTCTATAAGAATGCGTACAAAGTGTTGGTTTTGAAAATAGTTTAAAAAGATGTGTTGGTGTATAAAATGTTTTTGTTGTGAGCAAGCGAGCAACTGGGAGCGAATTTACCTACTCAAAAGGTCTTAGATGTTCTTTTCCTCCTCCTTTAGATGTTGCTATCTTACCATTGATTTGGTAAGAAGCCTCATCGTTGGATGTGAAGGGACGGGCGTGGGACATTTTTTTATAGTCATAGAAGGCAACCCATGGAACTATTTAGCAATGTCGTGTTAGGGACTAGATCGTTTATCGAAGGCAACATCGAGGGTCATCGAGGGACTACGATCTTTTATCGAGGGTCTTTTGCTAAAACGCCCATGTTCGAGGGACATGACTATTTTTGTGATAGACAACAAGGTGGGATTACCCTAAGGGTGATAGTGTGCAAGTGTGTTTTATTGCATGCATTTTAGTCTTGATTAGGGTGATCTATTCGTTGATTTCATATCTTGCCATACACATCCTAATTACTAGCATTTTATATTTGGAAAAGCGTTAAATTGCGGGAATATAAAATTCCTACGCTATTATAATATTTTAGGGATGGGGGTACATATTTACAAATGCGGGGTTGCAAGAATTTAAATCCTATTTAACTATTACAACCATATTGAAATGTACAATGCAAGAGAGAAAAAAGGACTTGTTTAGAAAATGGTTTTTTGTGTCTTAATGAATTAAGAAAAACGAAATAAATTAATTAATAAAAGAAAATATTTTTATGTCTTTTTTATATTAATAAAAAATGGAATTAATATTGAAAATGATAAAAAGGAAAATAAATGAAAGATAGAAACAGCGTGCTGCTGCAAGCAAAACAACAAAATCAGAAGTTCTGAAGTCAGGCGCGTTGTGACTCAGAAAGGAACGTCAGTGGAATCAGAAGTTCTGGATTGATACACTCTAAGGCCCTGCAAGAAACGTCATAGGGAAAGCAAATAGAGGTTCTGGGTGGTATTCAGACAGTGAGCCAAAAGTCAGAAGTTCTGTACTATGCTAAATAGTGAGTGAACATCAGAAATTCAGTGTGTTGTCAGCGTGTGAAAAATCAGAAATTCAGAGTGTCAAAACAGCGAGTGGAAGCATTAGAGGTTCAGTTTGCTTAACAGTAAGAAAGCCTAGAAGTTTTGTGTGTTTAACGTGTAGGGAGAACTCAGAAGTTCTGTGCTGTGCTAATATAGTGAGTGAGCATTCTAGAATTTCTGTGTTAAAAATGGTGAATGAAGAACAACAGTTCTGTGTTACATTTCAACTTTTTTATCATATTAATTAGCACATCAGCAATTTATTCAGTCCTTAATAGCAAATCAAGAGGATAAAAGCACATCAGTTTATAGAAGTTCTAATCCTAGTTCTGAGCCTAGCCCTAATCAAGAAGTTTTGATCCACAGTTTTTCTACTTATGCAATGATATGGACAACATCAATACTGTGATATTTACATATTTAATGATGTTCTAAATGAGAAGATGCAAAGTCAGAAAGACTTACCTTGAATCTGGAGCGTGTGTTTGGAACCTGAACTGCTGCCTTCAGATGTTCTGGAGTTAGCAAGAACAACAGAAGAGAAAATGCCAAGTTCTTTGATTCAAAGGGAAGAATAAAGGTTTTGTTTTCTGTTCGGGAATTGGATTTTTGATAAAGGTTTCACAGTTTTCTTTTCTCTCTTTTGACAATTTTCTCTCTCCCAAAGCCAGCCCCTTGAACGTGTGATGGAGTAAATTATTTATAGATGGGTTTGCTGTGCTTTTGGGGGGGAAACAAATGGGATTCAAACCTTTTTGGTATACCGGTTCATTGCTTTTTAATCAAAGTTTTCGTGTGCTAATTTGATGCAAATATAGGGTTTGAGAAAGTGCAAGCGTGGACTGGATCAACAGCTGATTACAGGATTGTGATATAGCAGGACAGCAGGTTGCTTAAACGAGATTTTGGGATTTGGTGATGTTCTGATCACAGAAGATCAGAAACGTAACCTCCATATGCTGAAGAGTCATGTTCTAATTGAAGAACTATATTCTGAACCATGTTTGCAACTTCTGACTGCACTTACGTGGAGGCTGGCTCAGAAGTTCTGAAGTATCATATTCTCTTAACACTTAGAAAATTTTCTAAATGTTTAGAAATTTGATTTTTTTTCAAAGTAACTTCTGACTTCTGATTTTTTGATGAAAAAATTTCATTTCTTGATGAAATATAATTGTTGAAACTTGATTTTTGATCTAAAAGTCCAAGTTTGACTTTTCAATATGCTTTTGACCATTTTGCCCTTGTGGATGATTTTCTTGAAAAGTGGTCACTCAAGACTTGAAACTTGATAGAAGTAAGCCTGAGAGTCTAGGATGATCCTCTGAGAAATGAGAAGGAAAATTTTGGGGTACAACAATATAATTATTTGGGAAAAAGGGGTTTGAATTCTAGTTAGCGGGACTCGCCACGATTTTGATCGTATGCCTACGTATCCTCTTAGGAGGAATCAGAGTCCTATTTCGTAGTTCGCGGTTGGTTTGTGTTTTTATAAGATTGCGTAGAATTTCTTTCGAATTAACATTGAACCTTGTCTGGGTTATAAGTTGAGTAATCGTAGACGCAGTTTGCAGTTTGATTCGAAGACAATGCTATTTAATCTTTTTTTGAAAAAAATGATCTTGAGGTTTTGATTAAGTTAGTAGAAAAATAGTTTGTAATTGGTTAGCTGTTTTGAATTTCGATTTGATTAAAGAGTATGATAAGACACAAAGCGGAGGAAGTCTGATAAATTATTCCTCCTTACGTGGCCGAATATTGGCCACGTGTTACTCGTCATGAAGGGTGTTGAGGGAGTCTGATAAAGTCTCCCTTATAATGTGGCTAAATATTGGCTACGTGTTGCTCGTAGATGGAGTATCTAGTGAGTTGCGTGAGTTCTAATACCTTTGTAGAATATTAAATAATTTGATTGAGAAAAAGTTGTTTGTAATTTTACAATTATAATTAAATTGCAAGTGGTGTGAAGCTATTAAATTAATGAGGAATCCTAACAAATATATAATAACATAGTTATCATTTTTTAGTTAAATGAAATAAAATCATGTTTTAGCATTTATTAATGGTACAAAGAAAGAAAGAAAAAGTCAAATAGTTTTATACGGTTGGTGTTAAAAAATATATTTGATTAGTAAAAGATATGAAATAAAAATGTAGTAATTTCATGTACAATCATGATCCATATGCATTATTATTGTCGTATGCCCGTATCATTATGTTAATTCACTCTCACATTCTCGACTTCACATATATGCACATTAGATACAATTCTCTTACAGATTGCCAATTAGTCCGTACTAGACACACATACACTATTAATAAACTACTACACCACACATTAGACTCATCGATATTCGTAACATTGGTATTAAAAGAATATATTTAATGAAAAAATGAACAACAATTGGAGAATAGTATTTTTTTTTAAAATATAGCATTGGTAAGAAATTAGCCACACAAGAAAACACTATTATCATAAACACAAAAACTCAACTCAGTCCTAGTCGTCAAAATTAAGTTAACTAATAAAATAGAATAAAAAAATAATCAATCAATCAAAAAATGGGAAAAACAAGACAACTACAAATAGGTACCTCTAATTTGTATGATGGCTAGAAGGAAAGAATGACGATAGGTTGGATTTACCCGAGCGACTATGGTTGGCAAGTTGGGTGGCAACAACTTTGGATGGGAGGTAGATGGAACAAGGTTTATGAAAGAAGTATGTGTGAAAACGAATTGTGAGAAGTTGTTGATAGTTGTTGATTTGTTGATCGTGAGAAACTGGGGATTCTACTGTCAAAAAAAAATTTCGGGAGAAAAAAAAGTAGATTACTAAAGGTAGAGTTTTTTTTTTTGTGGTAACAATATATATAAAAGTTAGTGTAGATTGTAAATATATTTGAAAAGAGAAACCATCAAATATTCATCACTTGATTTAAAATAAATTACTAAAAAACAAGAAAAAATGATGCAAACGGAATTATTGTGAATCAAAAGTGTTAATGAAGAGAATGATGAATATAATTTAAAGCTATAAACCATCAGATAGTCATCATTTAGTTTTACCAACGAACAAATTAGAATTAAAATTGAAAACAAAGCGGAGGCCTCATATGAGATCATCAGTCAAAAACATCAATAGTAAAAGAGATTTTGAAAACCAAAAATTTGTTAAAAGAGAGAAAAAAAACTAGAGTGTGTGAGTGTGATTGAACTGTGGATTTTTTGGATTTGTTAGAAAGTGTTAAATATTTTACAATGGAACAAAATTTTGTGCTGAGAGGAAAAAAGTTTGAGAAATTTCAGAAAAAAGATGTACGTGGAATGGAATGTATGTACTGGTTTTATAATTGGCCTCTTGTGAATGTTAAGTGAATAGAATGTGTGGAAAATTAGTGAGTGAAAAGTGGCCTCTAGTGAAAATTGGGTAGTAACTTTTTGTACAAAATAAGACTAACAAAAATAAAGGTTTGGAAGAAAAAATTATACATGGGAGAGAGGAAGAATATTTTGTGACGGTGATTGATGAATTGCGGATGAATTGTCCTCTATTTATAACAAAATATTAAGTTAAATAAAAAAATATAATAATCAAATAATTAACTAAAACAAAAACCAAATTTAATTTGATTTCAATTTTTTTAATCAATTATATTGATTTCTTCCTAAAAATAAAAACTATCCTAAAACTACAATATTTTTAAAATCTTTTAAAATCTTTTTTATTTTATAATTTTTTTTGGTTATTTTTAGAATAAAAATTGAAAAATGTAAAAAAAAACTATTTTTTTTTAAATTTCATTAATTAAAAAATACGAAAATAATAAATAAAAAACGAAATGAAAAACCAATCGAAAGTACATGAAGATGAGCAAGTATTTGTTATTTAAAAATACAAATAATTTGAAATAAATTATTATATTTTTAACTGGACTTGAGAACGAATAAAAATCAGATAATATTATAAAAATTAGGGTTAAAATATTTTTTTGATTGTAAAAATAAAGGGCGGGCAAATTTGGGGTATGACAGAGGTTGAATCCGAACAAGTGCACCTTTGGGGTGAGGTCCGGTAAACTCTTGGGTTTCGTCGTCAGTGGTAAATGTATTGAAGTTGATCCTGCCAAGGTCAAAGTTATTCAAGAAATGCCAGTCCCCCGTACTGAGAAGGAAGTCAGAGGTTTCTTAGGACGACTGAACTATATTGTTAGATTTATTTCTCATTTGACTACTACTTGTGAGTCGGTCTTCAAATTGCTAAATAAAGATCATGTAGTGAAGTTGAATGGTGATTCCTGGATAGCCTTTGACAAGATTAAGGAGTATCTCCAAGAACATTTGATTCTGATGCCACCAGTTGAAGGAAGACCTTTGATTATGTGCTTAGTAGTGTTAGAGAACTCAATGGGGTGTGTATTGGGCCAGCATTACGAGTCTGTTCGAAAAGAGCATGCAATATACTACCTTATCAAAAAATTTACCAACTGCGAAACAAGATAATCATTGCTCGAGAAAACTTGTTGCACTTTGGCATGAGTTGCTCGCTGACTAAGACAATATATGCTGACTCATACTACCTTGTTGATCTCTAAGATAGATCCAATCAAATACGTATTCGAGAAACCCGCTCTATCTAAAAGAATAGCAAGATGGAAAATGGTCTTGACAAAATACAACATTCAGTACACCACTCATAAGGAAATCAAAGGAAGTGTACTGGCAGATCATTTGCCGCATTAAGCTGTAGGTGACTACCAATCTATCAATTTTGAGTTCCCGTATGAGAATATCATGCTAGCCACAAATTACGAAGAACTGGGCCGTATGAAGGGCCTAAGCCAGGATCCTGATGGACTATGGTTTTCGACGGAGCTTCCAACGCGCTTGATAATGGAATTGGTGTTGTGATCATCTCCTCCAAGGGTTTCCATACACCCTTAATCGTCAGCCTTTGCTTTGACTGCACCAATAATATATCTAAATGCGAAGCGTGCATCATGGGTATTGTAACACCCCACTTTCCCCCAATAGAAATTACATTACATATATCAGAGTACATAAGCAGGATGTCACATACTTCAAATGTTCATAAAGTTTAAAGTCACTTTATTACTTCTTTTATTCGAACATAATCAATTCGGCAGCGGAATAATAAAATTAGTTCAGCTGCATGTCATTACAACTTCAACAACAAATAAAACTCCACAAATGTATGGTCCAACATAAGTCAAATGAAATATACGTAAATAATGAAATAAAATAAAACATAACAAAGATTCCCAGTTCCCCGTGTTATGTATCAGAGCGACTCCTAGGACTCGATCAGGTAACACTCACTCCAAACACTACTCGGGTACCTGATTATCTGTACTCTGAGGGGAGCGCAGACACAACAACACAAAAGGGGTGAGAATTTCATTCAATAAATATACGGTGAATATCACATGCTAAGGAGTAGTAATCACACAATCCACACATCATACAGTACTTCGTAACATAACACATCGTTCACATAATGCAACATCAACTCGAAACAATGCAATGCAATGAAACCGACATCAACTCAATGCATGTGGTATCATCAGGGCATAAGCCATCATCTCGTATGCCAATTTGGGCAATAACAGGGCATAAGCTCGCACCGCAACGCCATTACAGGCCAATAATCGGGCATGAGCCCTCACCAATGAATGCATGCAACATGAACATGCAACAACATGAAATAATAAAACCATAAGGCATAAGCCTTCAACAATATGGCAATTTAGGCCATCCACATCATCCTCATCATAATCATCAACATTCCCTCATAATGGCATCATAAGAAAAACAACATCACAAGAAACAACTTACTGCTTCGGTGTAACAAGGGGAAACTATTTCTATCCTAATTTAGGTACTAGAATTATAATCATTATCACTCATTTTTATCCTTCAAATCATAGTTCATGGTGTTAGCTACCTACTTCTTCGAACGACACATGATAAAAATCCTAAAACTAAAGTTATTATCGATTCAAGAAAGTCCAAAACAACGTAAGGCTACTGGAATCCATCGCCCGACGAAGCCCTGTGTTTCCCGGTGAAACTCTCTTTGCCTCACCCTTCACCCGGCGACACTAGGTGTGATGCACCCCAGTAACTCATCCAAAAATTCGCCTCCTTCTTGCCTCTGCTTTCGCCTGGAGAAACACTGTCGCCCGAAAACACTCCCTATATCGATCGACGATACTCTGCGAATAAGGTTTTCCTATTTTCGATTCTGCACTAAACCAGACCAATTTTCCTATGATCTTGTCACATTACGGGTCCTAAAAAGTCATCTAAACATATAGTTTCACCATCTATCAATTCATCACAATGCAATACTTTTTGTACACCAATTACGGGTCCTTTTTCATCATCAAATCCTCTAATCCTAATTTATGTTACTCATAGGTTTTAGGTTGAGGTCTCATGGCATCATCATCATAACAACAGAATTTCACAACAACAAACACAATCATAATATCATAATTCATGCCCAATCAAATACAACAACATCTTTCAATTCAATAAATATCAATCATGCATCAAAATACACCAAAAACAACCTAAGAGGGAAAGGAACCCTCACTATCCTCTCATGTCAAATCACCAATTATAGAATCCTATTCACCCTCTTTACGTTGGTTTCCAAAGCTTGATTTCCTCAACAATGGTGTGAAATCCTTGCCCTAGCCTTCTCTTGCCTATTCTCTTTTCTCGTGTTCTCTTTCTCTCTCTCTCTCTCTCTCTCTCTCTCTCTCTCTCTCTCTCTCTCTCTCTCTCTCTCTCTCTCTCTCTCTCTCTCTCTCTCTCTCTCTGTGTGTGTGTTTTTCTTATAACTCAAACAAACCCCTAATATTTAATCCCAATCTTGCCCTTCCTTCATTTAACTAATTATTTAATTATTAATATTATAAGTACTATTTTATCTATAATAACTAATAACAAATAATATATTAATAATATTAATAATAATTATTATAATAATAGTACTATACTAGTATTCTCAAATCACCCCTCATCATCTTGACCTCTAATTTCCACAATCGGTATCACATATACCATTAAAACTCATTGTGATCGGTGGATCTGGAACTGACTGTTTAACGCTGGTTTCGCGAAATGTCGCGGAAGCAAGAGTCGCCACCGTCTTTTATTTTCTCCAAATGGAAAGGACAAAAGCACAGAAAAATTCCTTTAAAGAGATTGCTCTCGGTTCGGGAGGTAGGTTATAGAAAGGGAAGGTGTTAGCACCCTTTCTATCCATGGTTATCCATGGGCTTTTAGATACTTGCTCAATGTGTTTTCAAAATTGTTTGTTTGCTTTTCAATGTGGGTTTTAAAAAAGTTTCTTTGAAAAATTTCAGTTCGACTCATACGTCAGAGTGTTTGAAAAATTTGCTTTGAAAGCTTTTGAAAAGTGTTGGTGAAAAGTCTTTTTGAATTTGTTTTGAGATTTGAGCAAGTATCCTTGAGAACCTACCTACCCTAAGAAATTCGTCTGTGTAAATGTCCTTAAAAGTAGTGCCATCCCACCATTGAGAGGTAGGTAGCACCACCGTTGGAGGTGTTCGGGTCAATTCGAGTTTGTAGGGACATGGTGATCACCGGAGCAATGGGAAGACACCTTAGAAGCTACCCTCATGCCAGGTTCCCGGATCATGAGGACTTACTAAGACGTCCTCTACTCGACGACCACCTTTCGAAAGGCAACAGTGAGGCGTACCCTAGGGGTGGTGTGTGCGATTCGTGTGTTGTTTTCATTTGTATTTGTCTTTTGTCATGTTTATTTGTGATCTACGCTTGATTTTAATTAAGACATTCATTCTTGCATGCTTTTTAACAGTTATAAAGTTTACGGGAAAATAAATCTAAGGCTATTACAAATGGCGCGGGTCCACATCGCCAAAATTAAACCGGACCCGATTTGACGGAAAAATAAATAAAGCAAATAAAAGTGCGAAAAGTTAAATGTTACAGCGCTTTGGGAGAATTACATAATTATAATAAACGACATAAAATAAATGCGCGAAATTAAATATATTATGAACATGGGCGTTGTACCCTTTTGCAAAAATAATTAAATTAATGAGAATAAAAATTAAAATTTAAAAGAAGAAAAATGTTTTTTTAGTATTTGTGGTTTTTTGTGTTTAATAGAAAAAAAGAGAATTAATTACAATTAAAACAAAGTGTCGAACCCTAATTCTAATATTTTTTAGTTATCATGAAAATGTTATATTAACCTAAATTAAACCCTAAATTAATTTATGTGCATTTAATTATAAAAATAAATAAATAAAATAAATAATATTGTGATAAAAAAAACAAATTAAAGGAATAAAAATTAAACCTAATTCTATTTTTTGATTTTAGTTATTAAAAGGATTAAAATTATAACCTAATTATACTAAATAATTACATATTAACTTATCTTAAAAAAAAACAATTAAAATAAAATAATTATTAACTTTTTGTCTTTTTCTGAATTTATGATGTTTTTGTATTTTGTTAAAAAATAATTAAGTAAATAAACAATAATTAAAATAAACATAACAATTAAAACAAGGATAAAAAAATAAATAAATAAAAATAGTGAAGGCAAACCAGGGTGGGAGTGTAGTCCCAATATGGAGGTTTTGATGGTAAAGCCTGGCCCAATTAACTTTGAATTCGTTGACTTTTTCCAGATCTTGTATGGCATGTTTGACTGCGTTTATGGTGTTCTTTGAATTTGAGCCCTTGATCTGCTCTCACTGGACGCGTGTATGGTGGGATGATGATGGAATATGGTGATCCTCAATAGGCGTGCTGCATAAGAATTGTTAGTGAAAAATAATGTGGAAATTGTATAGACCTGGGGTTCGAACCCAGGTCATGAACATAGCAAACGCATCCACCTGCCACTGAACCACTTTGACTTCTTTTAATATATAATAACAATTAATCAATATAAAGGAAAAGCAAAGCTAGTGGGCACCAACGCGCCAATTTTTGAACTGACGAATCACAGCGTGCCATGTACTCATCTTCCTCGCGTGCCTGAAATATAAAACACAGAGGCAACGGTTTCAACGCGTTGTGTTAGGCATGTTTATGAAAAATAGCGACTAGCGCTGTGACATCAATAAATTGATCGCGAGGGTCCATATCTCCTCGTCTTGATGAGCTGATTTGAATGGCATAAGTCTAGAACCCTAATTTTACTGTATTGTAAAAGCCCTAAATCAAGCTCTGCAAAACCCTAGAATATGAACATGGTAGAATCGCGTATGGCCAATGAAAACTCAATTGAACATGATGGTTAGTCTCAGAATTTCATAACAAACATTAATCAACAAACAAAAAGTACAAAGGATGCGTGATTTATGCCATGCGATTTCAAAAAATTCTTGATACAGTGAGAGTTCTCTCTACCAATTCTTGGAGCTTTGAAGGGTGTTTGGAATTGGAATATGATCAGGAGTCCACGAGCAAGCTTTTGGAGTGAGTATTAGGGCTTAAAACCACCTGTAACCTTGAAATCAGTTTTTGTGTTTTATGGAAAAAATTCAAGTTTGTGTATAGCTTCTGAGCGCAGCTGAGAGTGTCATGGCCATTAGGGTTGATTCCTGATCATATAGTGAAGCTTTTAGGTCAACAAAATTGAACAAAATCTCATGAATTCAATGATTTGCATATTTGATTTTGTAAGATCTTTTTATATCTTTTTTCATGTGCAATTTTGTGTCAATTAGCTCCAATCAACCAAATCTCGCCATATTTAATTGTACACGAAATCTTGAGCCTAGAATGTGTACAAAAAGATTTTTTTAGGTCAAGTTTATATTTTCTACATATTTAAATGATTTAAATGAATTAATATTAATATAAATTCAAATAAATAATTAAAAATTGAGAAAATACTTCCCCTTGGGCTTAATGGTCGTGCATAGGCTTGGCATGAAGAAACTTGGGAGAAAAATGGGCTCATTAGCATTTTTGGATCATTTGCATCAATGTTGACTTTTCAAAATTCCCAAAAATTTCCCAACTTCCACAAGGCATAACTTGCTCAATTTTTAAGCTTTTCACATGTTCTTGGACATTTTGGAAAGGTCTTTGAGTGCTTTAACCAATGCCTTTGGTCCCATGTCATTTTGATTTACCAATCTCAAGTTATGGCCTTTGACTTAAAGTCCCTTTTTGTTGACTTTTGAAAATGACCTATAATGTTGAAATTGATAACTTTTTGTGAGAGCATTTCTTGGACTTGGAATATGAATATGAATTGTAGGAAATGTCTTTCTCTTCAAAATGAGCTTTGGATGGAATTTTTCTGATAATCCATGTGAAAGTTATGCCCTGGTCAATTTCAGTTGACTTTTTCAGCTGTCCAAATATAGTAACTTTTGCATCTTTGATGATTTCTGAGCCAAATTTTGAGAATCATGATCAAGCATTGATCAAATGATGTTTGTGGCTTCAAAATGATATGTTGACCAAAAATTTGAACTTTTGAATGTCAAATGACCATTTTGCCCCTACAGTTGACTGTAGTGCAATCTAGGGTTTTGACTGTGCAATTTTGAGCTGAATGTCTTGAAACTTGATATGAGGATGCTTGACCACATTTGTAGGCATATGAGACTTGATTGGGCCTTGAAAACTTTCAATTCTTGATCAGAACACAAACCCTAGTTTTGACTGTATAGGAGACAGTTGAACTGCATAACCCTTGGGGAATTTTGTGACTTGGCTTGACAAATCTTGGAGAATATGGGAGGGCAAATTTTGGGGTGCAACAGTTGCCCCTGTTCAATCTTCTTAGACCTGAGGATGCAGATTGGCAGACATGCCTTTCGTAATCCGAGGGTAAAAGATGATTGGACACTAGAGTGCCCAGAAATTTGCACTCACATAGTAGCAGTGATGATGGGGGAATGGGCTTGTAGATGCCATTTATAGGTTGCTGGATAGGGTGATGGGCTTATAGATGCCATCTGGATGTTGATCGCGTAGGAGATTCCTTAGCGAGAACCTGCATACCTGCAAAACAGAAAAAATGAGTACCTGACACGTTGCAGGACTTGATTTTCAGATGCTTGGTATAGATATGTCCTGACTGGTTACAGGAGCTGGGTCTGGAGCTTCAAACGGCGATGAATGAACCCGGTATGGTTACTGCTTTAGCATGAATGATAAGAGAACCTTGGGTGATTTTAACTTCAACAACGCTCGTTGAGAAAAATCTTGGCGGGAACTACCATCTTTGCAATATCGGGAAGAGAACCATTATAATCTGAAAGGAATGATCACCTCACACTCATCGTCGGAGAGGGAAACATCTGAAAAGGACTTACCACCTCACACACCGTTGGAGAGGGAAACATCTGAAAAGGACTTACCACCTCACACACCGTTGGAGAGGGAACCATAAGAGAATATCACCTCACACTCATCGTTGGAGAGGGAAACATCTAAAAAGGACTTCTGGAAGCAGTATCAGAACGTCACCATATCTGGTTTACATCTGAAACTATATCTGGAAGGAAATCTGGAAGCAGCATCAGAACGTCACCATATCTGGATCATATCTGAAACTATATCTAGAAGGAAATCTGGAAGCAGCATCAGAACGTCACCATGTCTGGATCATATCCGAAACTATATCTAGAAGGAATTTTGGAAGCAGCATCAGAACGTCACCATCTCTGGATCATATCCGAAACTATATCTAGAAGGAATTCTGGAAGCAGCATCAGAACGTCACCATGTCTGGATCATATCTGAGACTATATCGAGAAGGAATTCTGGAAGCAGCATCAGAACGTCACCATGTCTGGATCATATCTGAGACTATATCGAGAAGGAATTCTGGAAGCAGCATCAGAACGTCACCATCTCTGGATCATATCCGAAACTATATCTAGAAGGAATTCTGGAAGCAGCATCAGAACGTCACCATCTCTGGATCATATCCGAAACTATATCTAGAAGGAATTCTGGAAGCAGCATCAGAACGTCACCATGTCTGGATCATATCTGAGACTATATCGAGAAGGAATTCTGGAAGCAGCATCAGAACGTCACCATGTCTGGATCATATCTGAGACTATATCGAGAAGGAATTCTGGAAGCAGCATCAGAACGTCACCATCTCTGGATCATATCTGAAACTATATCTAGAAGGAATTCTGGAAGCAGCATCAGAACGTCACCATGTCTGGATCATATCTGAGACTATATCGAGAAGGAATTCTGGAAGCAGCATCAGAACGTCACCATCTCTGGATCATATCTGAAACTATATCTAGAAGGAATTCTGGAAGCAGCATCAGAACGTCACCATGTCTGGATCATATCTGAGACTATATCGAGAAGGAATTCTGGAAGCAGCATCAGAACGTCACCATCTCTGGATCATATCTGAAACTATATCTGGAAGGAAATCTGGAAGCAGTATCAGAACGTCGCCATATCTGGGTCATATCTGAAACTATATCTAGAAGGAATTCTGGAAGCAGTATCAGAACGTCACCATCTCTGGGTCATATCTGAAACTATATCTAGAAGGATATCTGGAAGCAGCATCAGAACGTCACCATATCTGGTTTACATCTGAAACTATATCTAGAAAAAATTGCGATAGTTGATAGTAGTCATTTTTGTATTGATCTTTTTCCTAAAAAGGCAAAACATAATTGTATGCAAAATCGTGATGCATGAACTGTATGTCTTCAATATCAATGAGATGCGTGTAGTATGATGCATATGCATGCTATAATGTATGAAGATGTGATTGTTTATGAATGTATTTTTGTCTAAGAAAATAAATCCTTGACGGGTGCCGGGAAGTCGTATCCTTGGCTGATGTTGAGGAACAGATTTTGCTTCCACTGGGGATGATAACTGCAAGAATACCGGTAGGAGAAGATGACTCCGTTGGGGGATGAACCTGGCAAATGGAAGATTCTGCGGGG
Organism: Vicia faba; assembly: GCA_948472305.1. Lineage (NCBI taxonomy): Eukaryota > Viridiplantae > Streptophyta > Magnoliopsida > Fabales > Fabaceae > Vicia > Vicia faba. Next base: position 206,177 of record CATIWC010001106.1, read on the forward strand.
AGCAAAGATACTCTAGTGACCATGCTGGGAAGAAATACTCTGTGGGGAGATGCTTTTGCTGCATTGTTGAGGATGACTCGCTGAGGATACCTTGCTGTATTGGAAGTATGAATGGACTTCGCTGGGGATAAGAAGATTCTGTCGACGATGCTCTTTCCGTGGCTTTTGGCTGAGGATAACCCAGTTATATCCTGTTAAGGAAATAACTCTTTAAATCAAGCCGGACGACGCGTTCGTGCCCTGCTAGGGGATAAGCTTCCAGAATCTACTGGGGGTACGCTTATTGCTTGGGGAGGTAGATTCCAACCTTCCTGGGGAACTGGATTGGACTCTCCTGGGGAAGTTTTGAACTGCGTTGGCTATGTTCTTCAACGGAGCTTATCCTGATACCTTGGAGGATAGAACAATCAGATTGCTTAGACCATTCTTTATTGCCCCTGTTTCTATGGGGGAGGCACTTGTGGGATGCTGATAGTTGTTGATGGACAAACCTTCTTCTGGTAGACAGATGACAAGAAGACGGGACATAGTCGTACGCTTTAATCCCTAACTTTTGCCTGGACCGCCCTTTCGGGTTTTCAGTCCACCGGGATACCCATTTTTGCCCAAGCCGCCTTTTCAGGTTTTCGACTTGCCGGGTGTACAGATTTTTCATTTCATCCCTTCATTTTGCCCGAACCCTTTTGGTTCGTCGGGAAGCCCTAATTTTTGCCTAGGTATGTCAACCTAGCGGGTCTTTGATTATGCGTAGTATTCTTTCGACTATGTCCATGTTCTTAGAATGCAGGGAGGTGCCCCTGGCTATTTATGTTGCCATGTTACCAAAAGATGTCTGATCGTGCCAGATTCGTTGTTGAAATGTCCCAAGTGACTTAGGAGGAGATTTGTCCCAGGCTTTTTGGCCTTTTTGAAAGATTCTCTGGATCTTGACTTAACTGCCCCAGATGGTGGACAATAGTCATGCCATGCCCCTTGATTGGAAGTGCTTTTGTTCACTAGGTATTCATCGTGCGAATTTCCCTGCTGTTCAAACAAAAAGTCATATGCAAACAAAGTTATGTTAAAAATGCAAAGCCTATGTCTGTCTTGAAGATTTTGAAAATGCATTCTTTTTTTCATAAAACATGTGAATGTTTGTAAAACATGATGTCAACTCGTTATTTTACTGTAGGCCTTAAGGAGTCAGGATACCTTTCGTCACAGTACGCTTTCGAACTAACCCATGCTTCAGCTAGGACTTTTGAGGGTTATAACGTGGCCTGGTTCACGGTTTAAGAAACAAGGGGTAAAGGCTCAAATTTTATTTGTACCCACCCGCTCTTCGTGATATTCTCCAAACCTAAACTCAGTTGATCATACGTTAGATCTTGCTTGAGTCTTTGCTTTGATGTTCCAATAATGGTTCAGATGTTGATGATTTCTTTTGAATAGGCAGTCATTTTTTTTGCTTTGGTTGAGGGTTTGTGAGACCTCTTTCTTGATTTTTGTTATCCCTTTCTTTTTTGCCTGAACTGTTTCCTTTTTTGGAATCACAGTCAGCGGGATGCCCCAGTTTCATAAGTATCTTTTCATAGGTTTAGACTTTTTGGGCTTTTCATTCATGCATTTTGATGATGACTGCCTGTCCTTTTGATTGTTCTGAACCATCACTGTCTTTGTTCGTTTTGTAAAGATGCACTTGGATCAACTGAGAGAACTACCCTGCCCCAGGTTATGATTAAGGGTTTTGATTTTCGAAAATAAAAACTCCTACTTCTTTGGCTCTGATGGGTTGACGAGGGATTATCATCCTTATAACTCCAGTGTTTAGGGGTTGAAACAATGCCTGTACCTCATCAGCGGGGTTTGTTCAAAAGCATACTGTAATGATCGCGGTATCGTTTTCGTCATCCTCCCTCAAGAGGCTCAGAGTTATTAACCGAGAGTTGACATCAGAAAAAATATGAAAAGAATATAACAAAAATAATTGTATTAATTCCCCAAAACAGACATATGTGATGCATTGATAGAATAAAAGAGTTTGCTATGACATTAATTGTTTGTATAAGCAAAGAAAAATACAACTCAAAAATTCAAATAAACAAAAGGTCTTTAATGATTGGGCAACAGAGCAGTGATTATGTTCGGAGTCTCTGGCACTTCAAACTGAATCTCTCCAGCGTCGATCATATCTTGGATCTTGTTCTTGAGAGGCCAGCAGTTGTCCGTAGTATGCCCCGGGCTATCTGAATGATATGCGCACCTATCGTTGGGATGATAGTTGGGTTCAGAAGTGTTCGGATTCCGGAGAGGAGTCCTTAAGGTGATCAACCCTGCCTTCAACATTTGTTGCAGTGCTTGATCCAATGACATGTTGAGTTTGGTGTACTGCCGTTTCTCCTTTCGCTGCTGCCCCTGTCCTTGTTGAGCAGGTCCGGGATTGGAGATCTGGATTGCCCCTGCCTCATGACGGCTCTTTTTACCGTGCACAACATTGGATTCTTTCTTTCCATGATGAGGATTTTTATCAGAAGGTACAGCCTCTTGAATTTTCCCAGACCGGATGCCAGCTTCTATTCGTTCTCCAGTCAAGATAAGATATGTGAATCCAGCAGACGAATTCCCAATTAGGTGGTTGAAAAATGGCCCAGATAGGGTCCCTAAGAACATGTCTACCAACTCTCGATCAGTCAATGGTGGCTGCACCCTGCCAGCCAGGTCTCTCCACTTCTGAGCGTACTCCTTAAAACCTTCGCTTGCACCTAACGACATACCCTGGAGTTGGGTACGTGTGGGGGCAAGGTCGGCATTGTATTGGTACTGCTTATAGAAAGCAGTTGCCAACTCCTCCCAGTTACGAATTTTGGTCCCATCCAGTTGATAGAACCATTCGAGGTGATTCCCTGAAAGACTTTCCTGGAAGAAGTGGATCCATAAATTCTTGTCCACCGTATATGGCTGAATCTTCCGAACATAGGACCTTAGATGCAGCTTGGGACAAGACGCCCCATCATACTTAGTAAAGGATGGTGCTTTGAACTTCCGAGGAATAACCACACCAGTTGACAAACCCAGATCTCCGAAATCCAGCCCAGGTACCTGTTGAACCTCCATAGCCTTCAACCTATCCTCCAACTGTTTGTACTTGTCCTCAGCCGGAGGGTACTGTTCGTCGTCGAAATCTGTTTCATTGTCAGAGACCACTGGACTGGGCACCTCCCTCTCATGGTGGCTGCTTTCCCTCACAGATGGGGTAGTCCTCTCAGTTTCAGTCTGCGGTGTATTCCCAGATCTGCGTCTAGGGCTGAACAAGACAGTCCTCTTCTTCTTCTTGTCCTTCTTCAAGAGCAGAGCCTTCAGATCTTGTTGCCCCTGAGTCAAATTCATGATCAACTCTTGGAACTGGGCGTTCTGAGCCTGGAGGTCCTTGATAGTCTGCTCGGCTGATGATTCAGGATTCATGATGATCGGCTGAAATAAACAGCGGAGAAGGGTAAGCAACCTGTCAAAGGGATACCTGCAATGCAATGAGATGTATGACATGCATGTAATGTTTTCAAGGACCTCGCGGGGTAAACAGAGAAATTTGTTAGAGTTGGAAACTGGCAACTTGATTGAAGTAACTTCCTGTTATAGAGAGCCCTTCTTCAAGGGTCAAAGGCTCACCATATCCAGTGGGTCATAGCCCCTGACAACCTTAGCTAGAGGAAAATAAATCCTCTTTGCCCCTTGCTGGGATGTTTGATTCATCGTGACCTGCATCACAAGCCCTTGAGACCCTTGAAATGGGTTAGGATGTATGCAATGGTATGATGTTATGGTATGCATGGGGTAATGTGAGTAAACCCTGTTATGAGTCCCTAACTAAGGACTACAAACCAAAACCTGCAAGAAACTTAGGATACCCTGTTATGAGTCCCAATTAAGGACTATAAACAAAAGCTGCAAGAAATTTAGTACACCCTGTTATGAGTCCCGATTAAGGACTATACACAAAACCTGCAAGAAACAAGTGTCAGGTAACAAGTACGCAAGTAGGCAAGTACAAAGGCACACAAGTCACACAAGGCAAGCCCCTAAAGTTTAGGCCAGCATGAGGTCTAGGTACTACCCTCTTGAAGTTGGTGGGCTCAACCTGTCCTAATCAAAGTAACCGGGTTCTAAGGTTCCCAATATCACGGGACTGCTTTCATTGTTCATCGTTTCGATTTAGCCACTGAACTGGCGACCGAAATATTCCAGGAAAGCAACCCTCAATTGAGCGTAGTATCGAGTATCAACCAACCTCGGACTGCACCAAAGTCAGTTATCTCACTACCCTAAAGAGGCCAAGATTGTTCAATTAAGGTTCCTAAGGTCTGTTGATGCTTCACGACACCACGCGGAGGCCCCGTACTCTCCTTGACTGAACTCAAGGGTTACCGGTACACACCAAAGTGCCACATCAACGTAGCAGACTGTTTCAACCATGTCGGTATACCCCGCACAGTTCCCTCACAGCCTTATTGCTACTTTCTAAGAAGGTATCCCCAGATCCGGGTTAGGATCTATAGAACTCCCAAGCAACCCACAATAATAAAGCAAGCAATGAAGACAATTGAAAACATAGTTATGACCTAGCCCTAAGGTACACCTTACTTTAAGTTTAATCCCCAGCAGAGTCGCCAGTTCTGTGATCGGTGGATCTGGAACTGACTGTTTAACGCTGGTTTCGCGAAATGTCGCGGAAGCAAGAGTCGCCACCGTCTTTTATTTTCTCCAAATGGAAAGGACAAAAGCACAGAAAAATTCCTTTAAAGAGATTGCTCTCGGTTCGGGAGGTAGGTTATAGAAAGGGAAGGTGTTAGCACCCTTTCTATCCATGGTTATCCATGGGCTCTTAGATACTTGCTCAATGTGTTTTCAAAATTGTTTGTTTGCTTTTCAATGTGGGTTTTAAAAAAGTTTCTTTGAAAAATTTCAGTTCGACTCATACGTCAGAGTGTTTGAAAAATTTGCTTTGAAAGCTTTTGAAAAGTGTTGGTGAAAAGTCTTTTTGAATTTGTTTTGAGATTTGAGCAAGTATCCTTGAGAACCTACCTACCCCAAGAAATTCGTCTGTGTAAATGTCCTTAAAAGTAGTGCCATCCCACCATTGAGAGGTAGGTAGCACCACCGTTGGAGGTGTTCGGGTCAATTCGAGTTTGTAGGGACATGGTGATCACCGGAGCAATGGGAAGACACCTTAGAAGCTACCCTCATGCCAGGTTCCCGGATCATGAGGACTTACTAAGACGTCCTCTACTCGACGACCACCTTTCGAAAGGCAACAGTGAGGCGTACCCTAGGGGTGGTGTGTGCGATTCGTGTGTTGTTTTCATTTGTATTTGTCTTTTGTCATGTTTATTTGTGATCTACGCTTGATTTTAATTAAGACATTCATTCTTGCATGCTTTTTAACAGTTATAAAGTTTACGGGAAAATAAATCTAAGGCTATTACAAATGGCGCGGGTCCACATCGCCAAAATTAAACCGGACCCGATTTGACGGAAAAATAAATAAAGCAAATAAAAGTGCGAAAAGTTAAATGTTACAGCGCTTTGGGAGAATTACATAATTATAATAAACGACATAAAATAAATGCGCGAAATTAAATATATTATGAACATGGGCGTTGTACCCTTTTGCAAAAATAATTAAATTAATGAGAATAAAAATTAAAATTTAAAAGAAGAAAAATGTTTTTTTAGTATTTGTGGTTTTTTGTGTTTAATAGAAAAAAAGAGAATTAATTACAATTAAAACAAAGTGTCGAACCCTAATTCTAATATTTTTTAGTTATCATGAAAATGTTATATTAACCTAAATTAAACCCTAAATTAATTTATGTGCATTTAATTATAAAAATAAATAAATAAAATAAATAATATTGTGATAAAAAAAACAAATTAAAGGAATAAAAATTAAACCTAATTCTATTTTTTGATTTTAGTTATTAAAAGGATTAAAATTATAACCTAATTATACTAAATAATTACATATTAACTTATCTAAAAAAAACAATTAAAATAAAATAATTATTAACTTTTTGTCTTTTTCTGAATTTATGATGTTTTTGTATTTTGTTAAAAAATAATTAAGTAAATAAACAATAATTAAAATAAACATAACAATTAAAACAAGGATAAAAAAATAAATAAATAAAAATAGTGAAGGCAAACCAGGGTGGGGGTGTAGTCCCAATATGGAGGTTTTGATGGTAAAGCCTGGCCCAATTAACTTTGAATTCGTTGACTTTTTCCAGATCTTGTATGGCATGTTTGACTGCGTTTATGGTGTTCTTTGAATTTGAGCCCTTGATCTGCTCTCACTGGACGCGTGTATGGTGGGATGATGATGGAATATGGTGATCCTCAATAGGCGTGCTGCATAAGAATTGTTAGTGAAAAATAATGTGGAAATTGTATAGACCTGGGGTTCGAACCCAGGTCATGAACATAGCAAACGCATCCACCTGCCACTGAACCACTTTGACTTCTTTTAATATATAATAACAATTAATCAATATAAAGGAAAAGCAAAGCTAGTGGGCACCAACGCGCCAATTTTTGAACTGACGAATCACAGCGTGCCATGTACTCATCTTCCTCGCGTGCCTGAAATATAAAACACAGAGGCAACGGTTTCAACGCGTTGTGTTAGGCATGTTTATGAAAAATAGCGACTAGCGCTGTGACATCAATAAATTGATCGCGAGGGTCCATATCTCCTCGTCTTGATGAGCTGATTTGAATGGCATAAGTCTAGAACCCTAATTTTACTGTATTGTAAAAGCCCTAAATCAAGCTCTGCAAAACCCTAGAATATGAACATGGTAGAATCGCGTATGGCCAATGAAAACTCAATTGAACATGATGGTTAGTCTCAGAATTTCATAACAAACATTAATCAACAAACAAAAAGTACAAAGGATGCGTGATTTATGCCATGCGATTTCAAAAAATTCTTGATACAGTGAGAGTTCTCTCTACCAATTCTTGGAGCTTTGAAGGGTGTTTGGAATTGGAATATGATCAGGAGTCCACGAGCAAGCTTTTGGAGTGAGTATTAGGGCTTAAAACCACCTGTAACCTTGAAATCAGTTTTTGTGTTTTATGGAAAAAATTCAAGTTTGTGTATAGCTTCTGAGCGCAGCTGAGAGTGTCATGGCCATTAGGGTTGATTCCTGATCATATAGTGAAGCTTTTAGGTCAACAAAATTGAACAAAATCTCATGAATTCAATGATTTGCATATTTGATTTTGTAAGATCTTTTTATATCTTTTTTCATGTGCAATTTTGTGTCAATTAGCTCCAATCAACCAAATCTCGCCATATTTAATTGTACACGAAATCTTGAGCCTAGAATGTGTACAAAAAGATTTTTTTAGGTCAAGTTTATATTTTCTACATATTTAAATGATTTAAATGAATTAATATTAATATAAATTCAAATAAATAATTAAAAATTGAGAAAATACTTCCCCTTGGGCTTAATGGTCGTGCATAGGCTTGGCATGAAGAAACTTGGGAGAAAAATGGGCTCATTAGCATTTTTGGATCATTTGCATCAATGTTGACTTTTCAAAATTCCCAAAAATTTCCCAACTTCCACAAGGCATAACTTGCTCAATTTTTAAGATTTTCACATGTTCTTGGACATTTTGGAAAGGTCTTTGAGTGCTTTAACCAATGCCTTTGGTCCCATGTCATTTTGATTTACCAATCTCAAGTTATGGCCTTTGACTTAAAGTCCCTTTTTGTTGACTTTTGAAAATGACCTATAATGTTGAAATTGATAACTTTTTGTGAGAGCATTTCTTGGACTTGGAATATGAATATGAATTGTAGGAAATGTCTTTCTCTTCAAAATGAGCTTTGGATGGAATTTTTCTGATAATCCATGTGAAAGTTATGCCCTGGTCAATTTCAGTTGACTTTTTCAGCTGTCCAAATATAGTAACTTTTGCATCTTTGATGATTTCTGAGCCAAATTTTGAGAATCATGATCAAGCATTGATCAAATGATGTTTGTGGCTTCAAAATGATATGTTGACCAAAAATTTGAACTTTTGAATGTCAAATGACCATTTTGCCCCTACAGTTGACTGTAGTGCAATCTAGGGTTTTGACTGTGCAATTTTGAGCTGAATGTCTTGAAACTTGATATGAGGATGCTTGACCACATTTGTAGGCATATGAGACTTGATTGGGCCTTGAAAACTTTCAATTCTTGATCAGAACACAAACCCTAGTTTTGACTGTATAGGAGACAGTTGAACTGCATAACCCTTGGGGAATTTTGTGACTTGGCTTGACAAATCTTGGAGAATATGGGAGGGCAAATTTTGGGGTGCAACACTCATCAACACAAATAATCGCATCACATCATCAAATTATTTTGAATAAAATAATCTTAAATAAATCGGGTGTTACAACTTTCCCCCACTTAGAAGGTTTTTGTCCTAAAAAATTACCCGAGGTAAACAACTTTGGATAAGCCTCTTGCATCTTGCTCTCTAAGTCCCATGTGAAATTCTCTCCAACAGCTCCTGCCCAAACAAATTTCACAAGAGCAATCTCTTTTCCCCTTAGTTTCTTCATCTCACGATCCTCGATACTCACATGTATGGTCTCAATAGTAAGATTATCATGCACTTGTACCTCATCCATTGGAATCACATGTGATGGATCCGCAATATACTTTCGAAGTTGTGACACATGGAACACATCATGAAAATTCTAAAGATTAGGTGGTAAGGCCACCCTATACACAACAATTCCCACTTTATCTGAAATTTGATACGGGCCAATAAATCGAGGAGTAAGCTTTTTCAATTTCAACTCTCTCCCAACTCCGGTCACTGAGTTGACTCTAAAAAATACATGATCTCCTTCTTGAAATTCAATGTCCTTCCTTCACTTATCATGGTAACTGTTTTGTCTACTCTGCGAATCTTTCATCTTTTCTCAGATTAACTTCACTTTTTCACTAGTCTCTCATACAATTTCGAGTCCAAGCATCACACTTTCACCAAATTCGTACCAACACAAAGACGTTCTGCACCTCCGACCATACAGTGCCTCAAAAGGTGCCATACCAATACTGGAATGAAAACTATTGTTATAAGTGAACTCAATCAGTGGAAGGTAACTATCTCATGTACCTCCTTGCTCAAGAACATAAGCTCTCAATAAATCCTCTAACGACTGAATAGTCTTATCCGTGTGAGAATCAGTTTGCGGGTGATATGCAGAACTCAATATCTGTTTAGAACCTAACGCATCCTGCAAACTCTTCCAAAAATCAGAAGTAAACCTTGGGTATCTATCGGATACAACACTTGACGGAACACCGTATAGCTTAACAATCACATGAATATAAATCTCGGTTAACCTTGACATCGGGAAACTGATACTGATTGGAACAAAATGAGCTGACTTTGTTAGCCTATCCACAATCATCTAAATATCATCATGTCCTCTTAGAGTGCTTGGTAATCCCGTCACAAATTCCATGGATATACTGTCCCATTTCCATTCTGGAATATCTAACGGTTGCAATAGCCCTACAGGTTGCTGATGTTCGACTTTCGAATTTTGGCAAGTCAAACATGCATACACGAACCGTGCCACATCACATTTCAATCCTGGCCACTAAAACAACTTCTTTAAGTCTTGATACATCTTAGTCGCACCTGGATGGATACTCAATCTACTTCTATAACTTTCTTCAAGAATCATCTTTTTCATTTCTGCGTTATCAGGAATATAAATCCTGTCTCGGAACCTCAACACACCATGCATATCTATTTTAAAGTCTCCATTCTCAGACTGATTACTCGTAATCATCAAATTTACCAATTTGACATCGAACTTCTGAGCTTCTTTAATATCATTCATGAAGTCATTGTTGATCTTCAATATTCCCAACATCACACTCTACAGTGTCACTTCACATACTAAGCTCATGTCTCTAAATTTTCCAATCAACTCTAATTCTCTAACCATAATGGCAGACATATGCAATGACTCCCGACTTAAAGCATCAGCCACGATATTAGCTTTACCAAGGTGATAGTTTAAACCAAAGTCGTAATATTTCAACATTTCAAACCACCTGCGCTGTCTCATATTTAATACCTTTTGATCAAACAAATATTTTAAGATTTTATGATCACTAAACACTTCAAATCTAGAACCATAAAGGTAATGCCTCCTTATCTTTAGTACAAATACTACTGCAGTTAATTCCAGATCATGAGTAGGATAGTTCCTTTCATGAATCCTCAATTGTTTTGACGTGTATGCCACTACTTTATCATTCGGAATGAGTACACCACCTAAACCCAATTTAGAAGCATCACAATATACAACAAATGATTCTTCAGAGTTAGGTAATATCAAAATCGTAGTTGTCGTCAATCTCTTCTTCAACTTAACAAAACTTTCTTCACATTGGATGCCCCATATAAATGCCTTGCATTTACAAGTCAACTGAGTTAGCGGAAGTGCTAACTTAGAAAAACCTTCGATAAATCTCCTATAATAGCAAGCCAATCCCAAAAAGCTTCTGATCTCTGTAACTGACTTTGGAGTCTCCCACTGTAATACTGTGTCTAACTTGGACGGGTCTATCGCGATTCCACCACCTGGAATAACATGACCAAGGAAACTGACTTTCTTTAACCAAAACTCACACTTAGATAACTTCACATATAACTTCTTTTCCTTTAACACTTGCAGCATAATTCGCAAATGCTCTGCATGTTCTTCTTCTGATTTGGAATATATTAAGATATCATCCATGAACACTACCACAAATAGATCCAAATAATTATGAAAGGTACGATTCATATACTCCATAAACACACCTGGTGCGTTAGTGACACCAAAAGGCATCACTGAATATTCATAGTGTCCATATCGAGTTTAGAAAGCTGTCTTCTGAATATCCTCACCCTTTACTCGAATTTGGTGATATCCCTACCTCAAGTCAATCTTCCTAAACACACATGCATCTACCAATTGATCCATCAAAGAATCTATCCTTAGAAGTGGATACTTGTTTTTGATCGTCACTTTGTTCAATTTTCGGTAGTCCACACAGAGTCTCATACTATTATCCTTCTTTTTCACCAGCAACACCATAGTTCCCCAAGGTGATACACTTGGTCTAAGAAATTTCTTTTAAAGCAATTCTTCTAGTTGTTTGTTCAATTCTGCTAACTCAAATGCTGACATTCGATAGGGTTCCATAGAAACGGGTTTGGTACCCGGAACAAGATCAATAGAAAATTACACTCACCTTGTTGGCGGCACATTTGTAATGTCATCTAGGAAAACTTTCGGAAATTCACGCAGTACTTGCAACTTATCTATAGTAGCCTGATTCTCAATGAATAAGGACGCCATTAATGAAAACACCATAGCTTCATCTTGCATCAATTCCTTTAACTGTCTAGCAAATTAGAACCCCACTTCCTCTTCGTCATCAGGAGTAGAAAACTGCACATGCTTGTTGTAACAATTAATATGAACATAATTATATTCCAACCAGTTCATACCCAAAATTACATCCAAACCACTCAACGGTAAACAGACTAGATCAACAAAGAAGTCTCTATCATAGATGGGAAAAATACACTTCAAGCACACTTGAAAAGTAGTCACTGATCCCTTAGCTGGAGTTTCGATAACCATTCCTCCATTCATAGAGGATAACTCGAGACCCAACTTTTTAACACAATCGGCAACAATAAAATAATGCGCAACACCGATATCAATAATAGTAATTAAAGGAGTACTATTAATGAAGCAAATACCTTTAATCAAACGGTCTCCACTGGATATCTCAGTTCCAGCTAAAGCAAAAAATTTCCCCCCATTCTGAGCTTTCTTCGATTTCTAGAACTGGGTACTGATGTGTCTTTCCTCACTACAGTTGAAACATATCATTGCCTTGTGTCTACAGTCAACTACCTCATACCCAGCCTTACCACAACGAAAACATCTCTTCACTTCTCCAGTACATGCATTACTTTAGTGACCTGGCTTCCCACATCTGTAACACACAACGCCAGTAAGAGAACCTCCCCCACTAGTTCTTCTCCCATCACTAACCCTCTATCTGCCTTTGTCATTTGGAGGATTGTAAGGCTTCCCACGATTCTGATGTTGCCTACCTCTTTTCTCAGTTACAGCTTTATAGTGAACCTTACTGTCTTCCTCATAAATTATGCAGCAATTCACCAAATCCAAAAATTTACGAATTCATTGATATCCAATTGCTTTCTTGATCTCAGAACGTAAGTTATTCTCAAACTTGACGCACTTAGAAAACTCAGTTGTCTCTTCCGTGTAGTGAGGATAAAAGTTTGGCAACTCCACGAATTTGGCAGCTTACTCAGTTACCATTAAATCCCCTTGTTTTAGTTCTAGATATTCAATCTCCTTCTTCCTATGGACATCCTCTGGGTAATACTTCACCAGGAATTCCCTACGAAACAAAGCCCAAGTAATAACCTCACCATTGCCTTTCAGTCTCTGGTGAGTAGAAACCCACCAGTCATAAGCCTCTCTTGCCAGCATATGCGTACCAAAATGCACTTTCAATGCATAAGAATAGTCCATGACTCAAAATATCATTTCAATATCCTTGAGCCACTCTTGCGCTCCTTCAAGATCATGCTTCCCTTTGAACGTAGGCGGATGGTTCCTTTAGAAAGTTTCCAAAGCATGAGTCCCATCATTCCCACCAGCATTAGGCTGATTCTGCATTGCCTGAGCCAAAGCCTGCAACGCATTAGCAAGTGCACCATTTCCTCTTCCATCCATTACTCTGCCTTACATCACAACATCAAATAATGTTTAGATAGAAAAACATCGACAATATTCCACTTTCACACTACACTAAAGACTCAACAACCTGGCCGGACTGACCGACCTGCTCTGATACCAATTGTAACACCCCACTTTCCTACAATAGCAATTACATTACATATATCAGAGTACATAAGCAGGATTTCACATACTTCAAATATTCATAAAGTTTAAAGTCACTTTATTACTTCTTTTATTCGAACATAAGCAATTCGGAAGTGAAATAATAACATTAGTTCAATTCCATGTCATTACAACTTCAACAGCAAATAAAACTCCATAAATGTGTGGTCCAACATAAGTCAAATGAAAGATATGTAACGAATGAAATAAAACAAAACATAAAAAAGATTCCTAGTTCCCGTGTTATGTATCAGAGCGACTCCTAGGACTCGATCAGGTAATACTCACTCTAAGCACTACTCGAGTACCTGATTATCTGTACTCCCATGGGAGCACAAACACAACAACACAAAATGGGCGAGAATTTCATTCAATAAATATATGATGAATATCACATGCTAAGGAGTAGTAATCACATAATCCATACATCACACAGTACTTCGTAATATAACACATCATTCACGTAATGCAACATCAACTCGGATCAATGCAATGCAATGAGACCGAGATCAACTAAATGCATGTGGTACTATCAGGGCATAAGTCCTCATCTCGTAAGCCAATTTGGGTAATAACAGGGCATAAGCCCTCATCACAACGCCATTACATGCCAACAACAGGGCATGAGCCCTTACTAACGAATGCATGCAACATGAACATGCAACAACATGAAATCATACAACCATAAGAATAAGCCTTCAATGATATGGAAATTTAGGCCATCCTCATCATAACCATCAACATTGCCTCATAATGGCGTCATAAGCAAAACAACATCGCAAGAAACAACTCACGCTTCGGTGTAACAAGAGGAAACTATTCCTATCCTAACTTAGGTACTAGAATTATAATCCCTATCACCCATTTTTATCCTTCAAATCATATTTCATGGTGTTTTCTACCTACTGCTTCGAACAGCACATCAATCGGATTCCTAAAACAAAAGTTATGATTGATTCAATAAAGTCCAAAACAACGTTTGGCTACTTCCATCCATCGCCCGGTGAAGCCCTGTGTCGCCCGAAAAAACTCCCTTTGCCTCACCCTTAGCCCGGTGACACTAAGCGTGACACCCCCCTCCAGTAACTCATCCAAAAATTTGCCTCCTTCTCGCCTCTGCTTTCGCCTGGCGAAACACAGTTGCCCGATGACACTCCCTGTATCGCCCGACAATACTCTGCGAACAGGGTTTTCCTGTTTGCGATTATGCACTAAACCAGACCAATTTTCCTGCGATCTTGTCACATTACGGGTCCTAAAAGTCATCTAAACATATAGTTTCACTATCTATCAATTCATCACAATGCAATACTTTTTGTACACCAATTATAGGTCCTTTTTCATCATCAA
>CATIWC010001107.1:0-90007 GCA_948472305.1 Vicia faba
AAAATAAAAATAAAAATAAAAATAAAAATATATACAAGACAAAAATATATTTAGAACAATATTTTTTAGTGTAAATAAAATAAAGAATAAAAATAAAAGTATAATGTTATTATTTATTATTTTCAAATTTTCAATAAATAAAAGTATATACTAATTAAATTATTTTATGTCTAAAAAAGCAATAAAATAATAAAAATAAATGTGAGAAATTATGGAAATATTTTTGGATATTTTTATGTTTGGAAAATATGAAATAAAAATCAGAAATGATAAATAAATACAAAAATATAAAATATAAAGAAATTGCGCCAGGGGGTGCATTCAGTAAAAGGGGGGTGTCAATAGTGAGCCAGGACCAAGCCCAACCCACCACACTTCATCTTCAACCTCTGTTCTTCAAAAACGCGCGCGCCTGAATTCAAACACGAACAACATGTATACGTGCTCTAATGCAAAAACACATAACATCAAAGTTGTAGAGCTTTCCAAGACGAATTCAACCATATAAGAAACTTGTCCTAACTCTCAAAGACCAGAGAGAATTTCTCTGGCCCTAAAATCTAACCTAATTTTTTCAGGAAATTCATGGATCAAATTCTCTTAGCATGCTTAACTAAAATGAAAACTGAGCATATGTACAGCTTCATGGCTATGAATACTACATTTCTTATTCACAAACCTAAGTCTAAATGTTCCTAAATAGAGAGATAGGAAGTTGATAAAAACTTGTTTCAGCTGACTTCGTGTATGGCAATGTGGAGCTTTTCAACAAGGCCTGAGATGTTTGGGAGCTTGCTTGAACTTCACTTGACCTTCTCCAATGTCTAGCTTGCCTTGAATGTGCTTGAACAAGCCTACAGAACTCAACCTGCACAAGCTGAAATTAAAAATGGCAAACCCTTTAAATGGAGTTAAAGTCAGTGTTTAAGGGTTGAGATAGCTTGGATAGGTTGTATGGAAGGTGTTTGAACAGGTTTGGGGCAAAACGCACGAGCAAATTGTGTTATGGAAATCAAACTGCAGATGTTGCCCTATTTTGCCAATGAGATGTGATTTTGTGCTATGGGAGGTTTGAAGGCTCAAAGGATCGTGTTTCTGGCTCAAGGGGATGTGAGAAAGTTGTCTCAAAATCTTGCACAAGTTGGTTTTTGCTGATGTTCAAGTTCTAGTGTTTTGGACATATTTCTTGTATTTTAAGCCAAAATGAGCAATAATGTAATACAAGTCTGTACAGGCTATCTATCAGCCTGCTTCTTCTGATCTTGGCCCCTCAAGTTGGTGGATATGCTTTGCTACACAATATTTGGCTCTATGCTCAAGGATTGTGGTTTTGACATAAAGCAAACTTTGGCAAAAATGGTAATGTACCTTTTACTATTTAGGGATTAATCTTGTATGCAATGCCCTAATGACCAAAACAATGCCTTAGACCAATGGATTTGCATTAAATTATTGAGTGTGAAATGTTTTTCAGGCCTGTAATCTAGTGCAAAGCAAGCTGATTTGAATTTGCAACTTGTATCAATATGAACATGCCATGGATGAAAAGTGAGTTTTTGCCAACTTCAAGCCTTCGATTCTCCCTAACCACAAATGTGTTTGGAGAGTTCTTGGACATTTTGGAAATATTGAAACATTCTCTACAATCTATGTTTGAAATGCAATTTGATATTCCAAGTGGAACTATGTGAAAAATGGACATGAAGATAGGTCAAAATCCTGCCTAAACTAGGGCAAAATTTCACTAAGTTAAAAGTTTTAGGGACCCTTGTTCCAAAAAACATAACTTGAGATCCAATCTTATTTTGGGAAAACTTTTTGAATCAAAGTTGTAGATCTTGTGGAGGATTACAACTTTCATGTTGGAAGTTTTATTTGAATCCAATTGCATCATGGTGAAAATGTTGGGCAAAGTTAGGAAAAATTAAGAAAATTTCATAACTTAGAAAAATTCTAAGTTATGAAATTTTTCAACTTTAAACCCTAATTTGAAAAATTGGGTTTCTTGATGAACAAGTTTCATGTTTTGACATATCTTGATAAAAATGACCTTTGGCACTTGATTTTGACCAAAAAGTCAAAGTTTGACTTTTCAGTGTATAGTCAAATTTGATCAGTTGACTGAAAAATTCATCTGTCAATCCAATGCATTTGAGATCTTTTGAACCTTGTGAATAGGTAAATATGATGCCATTGAGTCCTTTAATCCATGCTTGAGCCCAAATTTCCATTGGCTAGGTCAAAAGTCAGAAATTGCCCTTGTGCAGTCAAAACCCTAAAAATGACCATTTTGCCCTTTTGGTGATCTGATCAAATTTCTTGTGGAGTTGTGGTCCAAACTTGATCAAATGGTTCTTATGACTTTATAATGTTGATGTGGGTCAAAGTCTATAAGGTTTGACTGTAAATTGGCCACAGTTGACTTTTTCCCCAATACAGCTGATTTTTAGGTCAACTGTCCAATTGACTGGGTAAAAATTTGATTCAAGGCTTGAAACTTGGTATGGATAAACTTATGAGTCCAACATGAAGTATGAAAGTCACTTTGAGTATTGAAAGTCCAAAAATCTATGTGCAAACTCAAACCCTAATTTAGGTCATCAGTGCAAGGAGACGTCTTGAGCAGTGCAAAACCCTAATCCTGTCTGGAGTTCAAGGAGCCTTGTGAGGGGAAATCTTGATAAAATAAGAGGGAAAATTTTGGGGTACAACGGGTACCATTTTCTACAAGGTCATTCCGTTCGGATTGAAGAATACATATCAAAGAGCTATGGTAGATTTGTTTCATGACATGATTCATCATGAAATAGAGGTATATGTGGATGATATGATTGCAAGATCACAAACTGAAGAGGAACATCTCGATCACTTGTACAAGCTATTCGAAAGGTTGAAAAAGTACAAGTTAAGGTTAAACCCTAACAAGTGCACATTTGGAGTACGATCTGGAAAGCTTCTAGGTTTTGTTGCCAGCGGTAAAGGCATTGAAGCTGATCCTGCCAAGGTAAAGGCCCTCCAATAAATGTCAGCCCCCCACTCTGAAAAGGAAGTTAGAGGATTCTTGGGTCGTCTCAATTACATTTCCCACTTCATATCTCACTTGATGGCTACTTGTGAGCCAATCTTCAAACTCTTGAAGAATGGTCAAGTAGTCAGATGGAATGACGAATGCCAAGCTGCCTTTGACAAAATCAAAGAATATCTGCAAGAACCTCCTATTCTCATGCCTCCATTTGAAGGAAGGCCCTTGATCATGTACTTGACAGTACTAGAGAACTCTATGGGGTGTGTTTTGGGCCAACATGACGAGTCTGGTCGAAAAGAGCATGCTATTTATTACCTGAGCAAAAATTTTACCGACTTTGAAACCAAATATTCACTGCTCGAGAAAACTTGTTGTGCTCTTGGATGGGTTGCTCGCCAACTAAGACAATATATGTTGACTCATACCACTCTGTTGATTTCTAAGATGGACCCAATCAAGTACATCTTCGAGACAATTTCTCTTTTCGGACGGATAGCTAGGTGGCTGTAGTTGTTTAGGTATTGGCTTGCATTTTTGGCAAAACCAGGTGTATGAATGTCATGACTGATGTCATAACATTCTAGTTTATTAGGTACAGATTTATTAGGTACCTTTGCAGAAAAATATTGTCATACAGGTACTGATGTTTATGAGTGTGTATCTGAGCATTTTGCAAAATGATCACATTTACCAAAATCAGTAAACAAGAATTCAGATGTCATAAAAAATGTTAAGACATCCTGTTCTGAACTAACAGGTTTGCAGGTTGGTTAATTCTGAGTTTTTTCAGGAAAATGACTCAGTCTTTCCAGAACAGAATCCTGCGTTTTCTTTGGGTTAATCTAGCTCAACCCTAACCTGGTTGATAAAGTCCTGTGACCTAGTCTTAAGGTCAAATGGAATTAACCCTAGCTTTTTGGGGAAACCCTAACTGAAGATGCAGCTGCTATATATTCAACAGAGCTGCTGTTTTGAAAGCAATCCCTTTTTGACAGAAGATCATTCAGAAGCTGTATAGTTTTAACTATTGTAATCCAAACAATTATCATTGTGATAAGTGACTTGGAAGAGGTTTTTAATTGTAAGGGTTGTGTAGCACTCAAAGCTTTGAAGAAAGAGTGTTTGTATGTCTCTTGACTAAAGTTGTGAAGCAGAGTCAAGTTAGGTGTGTGTATCACTCAAAGCTGTGAAGCAAGAGTGTTTGTGTTGCTTGATTAAAAAGCTGTGAAGCTTAATCAAGTGTATGTTTTTGAAGAGTGTCTTCATCAATTCAATAGTCAAATTATTTTATGTATCACTGCTGTGATTGAGGGGGAGTGAGTAGGAACTCAGGTTTAAGTTGTACTTAGATTGAAGTTGCATTGGGTAGGTCTTAAGTGAAGGAGATAAACTGGTTGGTTTATTCCTGAATTAACATCTCTTATAGTGGATTTCCTCCCTGGCTTGGTAGCCCCCATAGTAGGTGTTGTTGCACACTGAACTGGGTAAACAATTGACTGTGTTCTTTACTGTTTTTGTATTTACTGTCTTATAGAAAGTCAGATACGGTGTCACAACATTGAACGTGACATTGAGTATCTGCAGCCAGAATTTCAGTGGCAAATGATTTTGACTGAGTACGACATTAAATACACAACACAAAATACCATCAAAGGAAGATTACTAGCAGATCATTTGGCCCATCAAGTTATCGATGATTATGAGTCTATGAACTTTGACTTCCTGGATGAGAACATCATGCTAGTGACTGACTGCACAAAATCTGGACTGTATGACATACCTGAATAAGGATCCCGTGGGATTATGGTCTTCGGTGGGGCTTCCAATGCCTTGGGTAACGGTATTGGTGTTGTGATCATCTCCCCTGAAGGTTTCCACACTCCTTTCACTGCCAGACTATGCTTCGATTGCACGAACAATATGGCTGAGTACAAAGCATATATTTTGGGTCTGAAAGCTGCCATTGATTTGAGGATCAAGCATTTGAATGTGTTTGGGGATTCCGCTCTAGTGATTAACAAAGTAAAAGGATATTGGGACACTAAGCACCCTAATCTCATCTCTTACAAGGAACTTGTGTTATCTCTTATTCCTTATTTCGAAGATATCACTTTTGAGAACTTCCCTAGGGAAGAAAATCAGTTGGTTGGCGCCTTGGCAACAATGTCTTCAATGTTCAAAGTTAGATGGGACAACGAAGCTCCTATGATTACAATTGAGAGATTCAACGAACCTGTACACTGTTGTGTGTAACTCCCGTAATTTAATTAATTATTTAATTAAAAAAAATTTGGAATATTTGTGAAGTTGTGTTGTGATTAGTTGGAATTATTTATTTTATTAAGTGGTGAAATAATATTTTGAGGAGGATGATATTATTTTGTTGTGGGCTTGTTTTAAAGGAATAGAAGCAATAAGGGGTGTATTAGTTTTAAGCCCATTAAGGAATAAAGAGAATAATAGATTATTTTATTATTGTTAGAAATAACAAGAAAGAAGAAGCAGTAAGAAGAATAAGGGTTTGAAAGGAAGAACGTGAAGCTATTGGAATAGAGGAAAAAACGGCAGAACGGGAATTCAACTGGAAGTTACAGAGCGACCTTCAATCCAAGGTAATGGTGGGGTTCTGACTCTATAATAGGGTTCATGATAATTGGCATGTAGGGTTAGAGGTTATTGTTATCTTGTTCATGAATTTAATGTATATGAGTTTGTATGATGAAAAATCGATGAATTTTGGATGAATAATGATGTCCAGATGTTGTTTAATTGATGTAGAATTATAAGATAATTATAAGTGATGATTATATATGATTAGATTATGTTTTAGGGCTTAAGGTATGGAACCCGTAGTGAAAACACAGAGAAAGTCGCAGAAAATACCCTTAGCAGAGTAATATGTGTCGACCCCAAATGCTATATGTCGATACAAGAATGCTATTAGACTCAGTATGAGTCGACACGGAGGAGTCATGTGTTGATACATAAGGGCTTTCTGACTCAGGATGAGTCGATACATAGGAGCATGTGTCGATACATACAGAGTTGGAGACTCAGGATGAGTCGATACAAGGGAGGATGCGTCAACTCATGTTTCGAGTTCAGTTCAGTACGCGTCGACCCAAGGCGTTATGCATCGATCCATGTTGTCTGGTTTTTGGCAGAATCAGTTTGAGAATGTTGTAACTAGAGTTTTCGGACTCCGTTTGAGGTGTCATTCGAAGCGTTGAATAGCTAACGCGATGAACTTCATTCTTAAGGATTAAAATTAAGAATAGGAAGGATAATCCTAGTATCCAAGTTAGGAATCAGATTAGTTCCTGTGTTGATCGTTATGTCAGTTTTTGTGAAGAATGATGAGGATGAAATGTTTAGATATTTATACGTAGTTGTAACAATGGGATTAATGATGATGACGGTGTGGTATTACAGAATAGTAGTATGTAGAGGTTTGGTGATTTAGAAGTAAGCCTTAGTTGATAAACTAATTATAGGAAATATTTTGTTATAGGCCTATGGCCAACATTGTGAAATTGATGAGTTACTGTTGTATTACTGTACGGCTGAGTTGTTGATGAGATGATGTTAATAAGAGTTTGTTTTGATGAATTATGATGTATAAATGATGTTTGACGATTTATGATGATAAATGATGTTGCGAATGATGTTGATGAAAAAGATGTTGAGATGCTTTTAAGATGTAGGCTTTTGGCCAACGATGATGTTGTATTGAGATGTTGTCGATTATGGTGTTGTCATTACATTCATGATTGTGTCGCATACATTTCATTTTGAGATGGAGCTTATGCTCGTTGAGATGGCATGTATCAGTGAATATTGAGATGAAGGCTTATGCCTTATTGATGCCTCTATTAATTGGAAATTTTTGAGATGGGAGATCTGCTCCAATGGTACCACATGCATTTGCATAGTATTGAGTCGCATTATATGATTGCATACAAAAGTTGTGTATTGATGTTGTGAATGTGTATTATTGTTGCGATCATTGTTGATTATGAGATGAGAAGTGGTGATGTTATATGATCTAATTTAATATATTAATTATCATACGCTTTATTATATTGTTGGATATCTCACCCCTTTTGTTTGAGTGTTGCCCTGATGTTGGTAACATGCAGTAATCGAGAGTGAAGGTTGTATACCTTCAATAGTTCGAGTCGATGTCATTGCTCTGATATGTAACACTCGGGGGGATGAAAGCTTGTTGCTTTTGATTGTTGATTATTCAGTTTTTGAACTTTAAGTTGATTATTATTAAGTATGTGTTGTTTTGAAGTTATTGTAACGATGATAAAGATGTTATTAACAATTCCGCTGCGTAGATGTTTAAATTGTTGAATTATTTAATTAAAGTATTATGTTGATGGTTCATCCGAAGTTTTAAAGTGTTATATATCCACGATGAATGCAATGAGTTTTTAAATGATGAATTTGTGGCATCCTGATTCGTTTGCATGAATGATTTTATAACTCTGATTTATTTACAATTGTCGGGTAGAATTGGGGTGTTACAAAGTTGGTATCAGAGCAAAAGGTTAGTTTGACCTTGTCGTCGAGTCGTAGTTGTCTAACAATTGAGTATTGTTAATTTGAGTTCTAACTGTTGTTTATGTTGTAGTGATAATTTGAGATGGTTTGAAGGAATGATGTTGCACTTGCTGCTGCTTTATAAGAAATGGTCATGCGATGGAGAATCATCTAAATGCTGACGGGAATGCTGGATCTCATAGCTTGGCGACTTTCCAGAGAGAGAATCCTCCTATGTTCAAGGGAAAGTATGATCCTGATGGAGCATTGGAGTGGTTGAAAAAGATTGAGAGAATCTTCCGTGTGATGTGTTGTACCCCAAAATTTTCCCTCACATATTTCTCAATACATGGCTAGTGAGGTCCCCAAATTGCTCAAGGATGTTCAAGAGTTGACCAGACAAACTCTCTCCTAAGGTAGTCTATCTCAAATTAGGGTTTCTATTTTCATCAGGATGTGTGAACCACAAAGGACTCAAATGCTCACCATTGTCCTAATATGTTCTCAAGATCATCCATGACAAGTTTCAAGCCTTGTAGGAGAAGTTTGCTCAGTCAATTGCTCAAATGCCTGAAAATCAACTATACTAGGTCAAAAGTCAATTGTGGCCCACATACAGTCAAAGTTCAAGATTTTTGGTCAACATCCTCATTTTGAAGTATTATTCATCATTTTATCAAGGGTTGATCATGATTCCTCAAGGATTGCTCACAATTCATCAAAACCCAAAAGTTGCTAAATTAGGGTTTTATAGGAAAAGTCAACTCAACTTTGACCAAGCATAACTTTCTCATACTTTATCAGAAATGACCCATCCAAAGCTCATTTTGAAGAGGATGCAATTACCTACAAGTCATATTCATCTCCCAAGTTCAAAATATGCACTCACAAAAAGATATGAATTTTGACATTATAGGTCCTTTTGAAAAGTCAACAAAAACACCTTTTGAGTCAAAGCTTCATACATGAACATGGAAGACTCAATTGAGATGAGACCAAAAGGGTTGCTTATAGGAAATCCTAATATTTCTAAAAAGTCCAAGAACACCTCTCTAGAGTCAAAATTGAGAGAGTTATGCATTGGCCAAGTTGACCATTTTTGTAAAATTGCCAAAAGTCAAATGTGCTCAAATTTGCATTTTTTGCTAAATGGGCCCAACTTTTTATGCTTGCACTTCAATTATAATATGGTCCACGACTCAAATACTTATCCACACATTATTTGCTTCATTTTTCAATTTATTTCGATTTTTCATTAATTAAAAAGTGAATTAAATCAAATAAATGATGAAAATTATCAAAGATATGATTTGATTATTTTTTTTATAGATTGGCAATCAAGATATGCTGAGCTTGCATGATCAATTCGAATCAATGGCAATTGGTACAAGAAAGGCATGATTGGCATGAAAATAGAAAGATATCATACAAATTGAAAATCAAATCAAATCTTGGATAAATGCAAAGATTCATGCCAAGTTTGTTAACCTAATTCATTCTAGGTTATATAATAAAGCTTTGCAGATCAAAAGAAGAGGGTTAGAAGTCGTGAAAAGCCAGGAAGAAAACTGAAAAATTCAAGAAAAAGTGTGAATCAGTTTTCAATCTACAAGGAGTTTCAAAGCATTTCAAGATCACCAATCCCTTCCTTGACGTTCCCAGAAGCTATTCCCATCACTCCCAAAGCCTGAAACACTTAGAAACTCGCTCTACACCTCACGCGGTTTGGTATAGTTTTCAAATTTGATTATTGCAATTTACGTATCTTTAGAACTTTTGATTTTTATATTCATGTTTATCATCATGTTTGTAAGCTAACCATGCCATTTAATTGCATTTTTTATGCTTGTACGTGATATTGCCATGGTTAGAGTTTCATGTTCTTGTTTAAGGGTTTTCAATACAGGAAAAATTGGGCTTTGATTCTGGTACCATGATGCTTGTGAGGATGAGACGAGTTGATTGGTACCAGCACTTGTCATTTATCTTGCTCGTATACAATTTTTGAGATGAACAGGTTTGTACCTACAGTAAGCGTCCGTAGGTAAAAGCTTTGCTTGCTAAAGCGATGGAGAGAGGAAGAAGACGTTGGCGTGTCAAGCAGGCACTCGTCCATTTGAATTTTCGCACATTTTCTGGATTTATTATTTGATTTGATTATATTATTTTGTTTCTATTATATGGACAAATAGACAACGCAACACAGTTGGCAAGCGAGCACTGGAAGCAAGCATAAGGACCTGGGTTCAATCCCTAAGTCTCAACATTTTATTTGTATTATTTTCAATTAGCTGATCCAGCGTATCTTTCATCGTGAGGCTCACCATGCTCCATCAATATCCAACCATCAGATACATCAGCAAGCTAGATCCAACGCCCAGGTAGCAAGGGACCACCATACACCTCAAGTCAACACCCACACCAGAGCAAGCTTAGTCAAACAGGCTTGGATTTTTTGGGCCACAAAAATCAGATTTGCACCCACTGCATTTGGTAACACACAGGCCCATCTCTACACTTTTTTTTCATTTTTTTATTTCTTCCTTTTTTTTAATTCTTTTAATATTTCCTTTAATTATTTTAATTAACACCATTAATCATTTTTTTTATAAAATCATAAAATCAAGAAATCATAAAAATTAGAATTAGGTTTTTTATCAAATTTAATTTAGTTTATTTTAATTTAGGAAAATCTTAACTTGTTTTTATAATTAAAATCAATTAGAAAAAACTAGGTTTAAGTTTTTGATTTAATTCTTTTCTTTTTCCTCAAATAAACCAAAACACAAAATAGGTTTTTAGAATGAATTAATTTATTTTTCTTAATTTAAAATTAATTAGAACTTAGGATTTTCTTTTTAATTCAATTATTTCATTATTTTCTTAAATAACAAAAATGACAAAAACATGTTTTCTTTAATCAATCGCAAATAGGATTAGTCAAAGGGTCAAAACCCTAATCGCCTCGCATTTAATTCGCCGCACACTTGTTATTTATTTTACCAATATTTTGTAACTGTTCATGGTTTGTAATAGTTAATTTAGGGTTTTTATTTACTGTTAAAATCCCCGAGTTTTATTGCTATGTAATTAATTCCCCTCCCCGAAGCCTTGTAATAGTGTAGGTTTATTTTCTCGCATTTTTAATTCCTGCAAATATTTAACTGTCTAGATGTATGCTAATAGGATTGTATGGCAAGAATGCATGATAAATTAATACAGTTAGAAAACCCTAATGTGCAAAGATAAATAACTGAAACAAATCACTCACACATTTCACTCTTAGGGTATGCTCTCACTTTGGTTGCCTTCGGTAAACGATCATTAAGCATAGGGTGTCTTAGTGGTTGCCCTCCTGTCTAAAAAGATCAAAAGACCCGTTCGAATGTTGCCTCGGAAATGTTGCCTCAGAAATGTTGCCTCGAAAGATCTTAAGAATCTAGGGTTATTGCTAAGGTGTCATAATATTGCTTTAGTGACCGTACGTCCCTTTCGAATTGACCCTTACAACTCCAACAACGGTGCTACCTATTTCTCAATAGTAGGATAGCGTTGTCTAAAAGAAACGAGAATAGAAACAATATTTTTCGAGTAGGTAGATGCTAGTAGGTACTTGCTCAAATCAAAACTTTTCACACTTACACTTTTCAAACAAATTTTCAAAACAACTTCGTCACACCTTTGAGGACTGATACAAGGGTTATCACGAAGTAAAACATTTTCAAAACAAAGCACACACACAAGCAAATTAAAAATGAGTAAGTACCTAAGAGCCCATGGAAAACCATGAATAGAAAGGGTGCTAACACATTCCCTTTCTATAATCTACCCCTCGTACTTAGAATATCTCGAAAAAGGATTTTTTTTCTGTACTTTTTTCCTTTCCGATTGGATGAAATAAAAGTCAGTGGCGACTCTTGCTTACCGCGACATTTTGCAAACACAAAATGCAAAACACAAACCAGTATTAAACAGTCGGTTCTGCCACTGTATCACAGAACTGGAGACTCTGCTGGGGATTTTATAAGTGGGGTATACCTTAGGATCTAGGTCATCATAATTATTTCTCTTAATTCCTTTGTTTGCTTTATTTTTTAGGGTTTTGTTTGGGGTTACTATAGATCTTACACTCGGATCTGGGGAATACATTTTAGGTAAGTAGCAATAGATTGTGAGGGAACTGTACAGCGTAGATCGATACGGTTGAAGCAGTAGCTACGTTGGTGTGGCACTTTGGTTGGTACCGGTATCCCTTGTGGTGAAACGACGAGAATACGGGGCTGCTGCGTGGTGTCGTGAAGCATCAAATGACCTTAGAACCTTTAATCACCCAACTTGGCCATTAGAAAGTAGTGAGATAGCCGGCCTTGGTGTAGAGCTGAGAACTGGTTGATACTCGATGCTACACTCATTAAGATCATACTCTCGGAATATTTCGGCTACAAGAAAAGATTGCGTGAGCTGAAACCATGACTGGTAGAGAATAGTCAGTGATATTGATATCCTCTAGAACCCGGTTACTTTTCTAGGATAGGTTGAACTAACTTAACTTCAAGAGGGTATTACCCTTGACCTCATGCAAGCCTTAAACCTAAGGGCTTTCTGTGATTTGAGTGTGTTTGCAATACTTGTGTTTGCTATACATGTGGTTTATCATGACATCATGCATCATAACATGGCATCCATGCTTCATTACATTAACCATTTCAAAGACCAGGGAAATTTATCTTTGTTCTGTTTTGCAGATCATGGCTTTCGTGCGTAGAAATACCATATGAATCAACTTTGTACAGATACCTTCCCAACTTAAGGAGCTAGCATCAAGAGTTTCTGAAACTTCTATGTTCATTAAGAGACACGGTCAACTTCTCAGCCTAGTTACTTTAAACCTGGATGAACAGATGATGAGCGTACTTTTTCAATTCTTTGATCCCGAGCATCACTGCTTCATCTTTCCAGATTATCAGTTGGTACCCACCTTAGAAGAATTCTCTCATCTATTGGGCATATCCATCCTCGAACAAGTACCCTTCACAGGTATGGAAGAAGTTCCTAAGCCAGAATTCATTGCCTCAGCTTTGTATTTGAAACGGGCCGACGTGGTATCCAATTGGGAAACTCGAAGCGGAGTCGAGGGTTTTCTAGCCAAATTTCTGATAGACCAGGCTCAACAATTTTGGGATGATATGGAGTTTCAGGCTTTTGAGGATGTCTTGGCTCTTCTTATCTATGGTTTAGTTCTCTTCCCTAATCCAGACTCTTTCGTAAATGTGAATGCTATCAATATTTTCCTTTCTCGTAACCCTGTGCCTACCTTGCTTGGAGATATCTTTCATGCTCTTCATACTCGTACCATGAAGAGAAGAGGAACTCTTATGTGCTGCATGTCGTTGTTGTCGAGGTGGTTTATTTCTCACCTTCCTAAGTCTGTACTGAAGAACGAAGAAGGTTTGGGTTGGTCGTACAGAATAATTTCACTCGCTCATACGGATATTCTTTGGTGTTCCCGAGCTATGGAAGACACTGCTGTTATTGACCGCTGTGGGGGGTACCCTAATGTCCCATTACTTGGTATCAGAGGGGGTATAACTTACAATCCTTGTCTAGCTTTGCGACAATTTGGTCGTGCTCGAAGGGATGGTCCCCATGAGTTACTTCTCGAGGACATTGTATTCGACTATAAGGATGATGTTAAGGAGCATCGCCGGAGGTTCATACGAGCTTGGGGCATGGTAAACAGATCTAACCCCAAAGAGTTGGGACCGAAGACTTCCCTTCCTATGCAGCCTTACCTCCAATGGGTACGAGCTCATGCCCAGAAGCTTATGATGCCTTATGTGGCCATATTACCAGTGATTGTGGAGCTCACTACTGAAGACGACATTCCTTACACGGTTCTCTATACTTACATGCCCATTGATCTTGGGGAGCTACAGAGGTCTTGGATTCAGCTGAGGAATGAGCGGGATACTTACCGGGAGCAGTTCCATGAGCAAGAGAGGAAGGTTTTAAAGCTCACCAGGCAGCTCGAGGAAGAAAGAATGCTCAATGATTATATCAGCACAAAGAGAAAGCGTCCATGGGACTTTTGATTTTTCTTTTGTAGTCTTAGATTTGTTTTATTTACTTATTTGTAACGCCTTAAAGGCATGTTGAACCTTCAAATTTAAGCTAATAAAGTTTTTGGTTATTTTTGGTTTGCAAATTTAAATTTCCCAAAGTCTTTGAAATCATTACATGTGCATCCCATTATCATACACATCATTACAGGTACCGCTACAGGTTTCTTATCTTCTTCGCTGTTTATTTCAGCAGAAATGTCTTCCAATCAAGCGATCAAAGATCTGTAGGCACAGAACGCCCAATTCCAACAGATGTTCATCAGTCTGGCTAAGGGGCAAGAGGATCTGAAAGCCCTCATTCTGAAAGAGAAGAAGAAGAAGAAGACCAGTATTCTGAATATGGGTAGAAGGTTCGGAGAAAGGTTGAAGCATAAAACTGATCTGACCTCTTCATCCAAGGATGGGGAGAACCAAGAAGGGGAAAAGGACCCTAGTCATGCAGTTTTTGACGATGATACTGATTACAATGATGAGAAATATCCTCCTGCTAAGGATAGGTACAAGCAGCTAGAAGACCGTCTAAGTGCTATGGAAGTTCAGAAGATACCTGGCTTGGATTTCGGAGAATTGGGATTGGTATCGGAAGTGCTCATCCCTCATAAGTTCAAAGCTCCAGTTTTTTCCAAGTATGATGGGGTGTCCTGCCCAAAACTCCATATCCGCTCTTATGTCCGAAAGATCCAACCCCATACTGCCGACAGAAATTTGTGGGTACACTTATTTCAAGATAGTCTATCAGGGACTCAGCTTGAATGGTTCTACCAGTTGGAGGGAGCCAGTGTCCGAAACTGGGAAGATCTTGTTGCTGCCTTCTTTAAGCAGTATCAGTACAATGCCGACCTTGCTCCCACTCGTACTCAACTCCAGAGTATGTCCATGGGTGCAGGTGAAGGTTTTAAAGATTATGCTAAAAAATGGAGAGACTTGGCTGGGAGAGTTCAACCCCTGTTGTCTGATAGGGAGTTGGTTGACATGTTTCTGGGGATGCTATCTAGTCTGTTTTTCAATCACTTGATCGGCAGCTCGTCATCTAGTTTCACCGAGCTGATTTTAACTGGAGAAAGAGTAGAAGCTGGAATTCGGAGTGGTAAAATATAGAAGGAGGCCTCGTCAAGTTCAGAAAAGAAGCCTTTCGCTGGTAAGAAGGAAGCCAGTGCAATATATAGCCCAAGGGGCCAAAGCAGATCTGAACACCGTCAAACGGTAAATGTTGTAGTGATACCAAGACCCGCAGTTGCTCCTCAATGCAACAATCAACAAAGGATGGAAAGACCACAGCGGCAGTTTACCCATATTAGCATGACATTGGCTGAAGTGCTACCTCACCTGCTGAAATCCAACTTGGCGACCTTGAGAGAGGCTCCCAAGAATCCAAACACTACCTCTCCCAGATATAATCCCAACGCACAGTGCGCCTACCATTCTGAGAGTCCTGGCCATGATACAAACGATTGCTGGGCTCTGAGAAACAAATTACAAGACTTGCTTGAAGTCAAGGAGATAGAGTTCGATGCTCCAAAAAAGCCGAATGTTATAACTGCTCCCATGCCCAAACATGGTCGCGGAGTTAATGTTGTTGATACTGATTTGTTTGTAACCTCTGTTGAAGAAATTTCTACTCCTCTTATGACTATTAAGAAGGATTCGTTGTTAGCCGGTTTATTTTCGGGTTGTGGTGAAGGTTGTCGCATGTGTTCGATTCTACCTTCTGGTTGTTGTTTGTTGAAGTCAGGTGTTCAGCGCCTGATGGATAATAAAGAAATTTTGTTTTAGAAGACTATGATTCCCGTTGTTCCCATTGAAGACGTCGCTATTATAACCATTTCCGCCAATCCTTCCAAGGTTTCCTCGAGAAGACCTATTAGGATTACACCTGTTCAAAGAATTGCTTCGTTGATAATCACCGTTCCTGGTCCCATCCCGTACACCTCAGACAAGGTTATCCCATGGCATTATGGTGTTGATGTGTACTATCATGGCATTAAGCAAGATCTGAAGAATGAAGAAGTTGATACTGATGTCAGTAATATTGTCGGGGCTATTAAGGTTACCCGAAGTGGAAGGGTCTTCTCTCCCGAGATTTCCCCTAAGTCTGTCAACAAACCTATTGTCATACCATCTGATGTTCCCGCTAGTACATCAACTGATGTTCCTGCGCTTACCCTAGTTATCACCCCTGCCGCTGAGCCATATGGGACTCGGGGCAAGGAAATCATAGGTGAGCCTGCCCGGACGGAGGCACCTAGGAAAGTCGTTGTGGAAGCCTCTAAGCAAGAAATAGAGGAAATACTGAAAATCATCAAGAAAAGCGACTACAATATGGTCGAGAAGCTGGGGCAGACCCCATCAAAGATCTCTATGTTGTCTCTATTGTTGTGTTCTAAAGCCCATGTGAAGGCTTTGATTGCATTTCTCAAGACTGCGCATGTGCCGCAGGAAACTTCAATAGATCAGTTCAAAGATTGTGTGGCCAGCCTGACTGCTGACAATGGGCTGGGTTTTTCAGATGCTAATCTGACACTGAAAGGAAGGAATCATAATGATGCTCTGCATGTCTCGATTGAGTGCATGGGCACCACTATGGCCCATGTGCTGGTAGATACCGGGTCTTTACTAAATGTTCTGCCGAAGAAAGCGTTGGACCGTTTGGATAGTGAGGGTTTGACTCTAAAGCCTAGTAACATTATGGTAAGGGATTTTGACGGATCAAAGAGAATGGTGCACGGGGAGGTGGACATCCCTGACAAAGTGGGTTCTCAGACTTTTGGGTCCACCTTCTACATAATGGATATCAGGCCGTCGTATTCTTTCTTGCTGGGTTGTCCTTGGATCCATGAGGCTGGGGCAGTTACTTCCACGCTCCATCAAATGCTGAAGTACTCGGTGAAGGGAAAGATTGTCACGGTGCGAGGTGAAGAAGAATATATGGTGAGTCACCTTAATTCCTTCCGCTATTTAGAGATGGACGGGGAATTCATAGAAACTCCTTGTCATAATTTCGAAGAGGTCCCCCAGGTCTTAGCATCAACTGAAGTTACTACCGGCAAACCTCCATTGAAGATGGCTTCTCTCAAGGACGCTAGGGTTGTGGTTGAAGAAGGTGGGTGTACCGATTGGGATCAGCTCCCTGATTTCACTCACAAAACTGACAAATTTGGTTTGGGCTTTACTACAGGGGCTCAAAGAGCTGTTAGGCGCGCTCGGGCTGGAAGACCTCCTCTACACATCAGCAATCGGGGAATTAATGCAATTGAAGACAGTGAAGAGGATTTAGACATCGACAGCTGGATCTACCCAACAACCGACGGTGGACCGAATAACTGGACGGCTAGGGACTTCATACTTGTTTCTTTTATTCTGCAGTAATTGACTCATTTATTTTAAGATTTGTAATAAACAGTTTGAAACTTTACGGCCCGGTGCCTTTCCCGAGGCACCTTGGCTTTGCTTGTGAGGGCTATTATTTGTCATTTCATATATCATTAATAAAGCATTGGACGTTTCTTGCATACCAATTTTGCGCTCCTTGTTTTCCTTTTCTGTCTCTCACTTTATCAAAACAGCTATGCTCTTACACACACTCACGTATCATACTGCAGATCCATATCCACTCTGGATCCCATTGATAACAACTCTGCTACTGCCAATTATGACTTTAAAAATCCGATCAACCAAGTCGAGGACGAGGGTGAGGATGATTATGAGGTGCCTGGAGAACTTGCTAGACTATTACAGCAGGAAGAAATGGCCATACAGCCTCATAAAGAGCCAGTGGAGATAGTGAATTTGGGTACAGAGGAAGACGGGAAGGAGGTTAAAATAGGTGTGAATCTGGAGCCTAGTGTCAAACAACGGTTAATACAAATGTTACACGACTATGTTGAGATCTTCGCCTGGTCCTATAAAGACATGCCTGGTTTGGACACTGATATTGTGGTACATCGCCTGCCAACTAAAGAAGAATGTCCTCCGGTAAAGTAGAAGGTCCGTCGTATACGCCCTAAAATGTCAGAGAAGATCAAGGCAGGGGTCATGAAACAGTTCGACGTAGGGTTCTTAGCTGTTACTTCTTATACGTAGTGGGTTGCCAACATCGTTCCGGTACCTAAGAAGGAAGGTAAGGTACGGATGTGACTGGACTATAGAGATCTAAACAGGGCAAGCCCCAAGGATGACTTCCCACTTCCTCACATTGATGTTCTAGTCGACAACATCGTGCAACACAAGATCTTCTCCTTCATGGATGGTTTTTCTGGCTACAACCAGATCAAGATGGCTCCTGAGGACATGGAGAAGACAACCTTCGTTACACAGTGGGGCACCTTCTGTTACAAGGTAATGCCTTTTGGGTTGAAGAATGCTCGGGCAACTTATCAGCGCGCCATGGTCGCTTTGTTCCACAATATGATTCACGACGAGATCAAGGTTTATGTTGATGACATGATAGCCAGGTCCCAGACTAAGGAAGGGCACCTTGATCATCTCCAGAAACTGTTTGACAGGTTGAAGACGTATAAGCTGAGGCTGAATCTGAACAAGTGTACCTTCGGAGTAAGGTCTGGTAAGCTTCTGGGTTTTGTTGTCAGTGAAAAAGGTATTCAGGTAGACCCTGCAAAGGTAAAAGCCATACAAGAGATGTCGGCTCCCCACATAGAAAAAAAAGTTAGAGGTTTCTTAGGACGCCTGAATTACATCGCCGGGTTCATTTCACATCTGACTGCTACTTGTGAGCCAATCTTCAAGCTGCTGAAGAAAGATCAAGTGGTAAAGTGGAATGATGAATGCCAGACTGCTTTTGAAAGAATCAAGGAATACCTTCAAGAACCACCAATTTTGATGCCTCCAGTTGAAGGAAGACCTTTGATATTATACTTGACAGTGCTAGACATTTCAATGGGGGGTGTTGGGGCAGCATGACGAGTCTGGTCGAAAAGAGCATGAAATTTACTACCTTAGCAAAAAGTTTACCGACTGTGAGACCCGATACTCATTGCTCGAGAAAACTTGTTGCACTTTGGCATGAGCTACTCGCCGACTGAGACAGTGTATGCTGACTCACACTACCTTGTTGACATCAAAGATGGATCCGATCAAGTATATTTTCGAGAAGCCCGCCTTATCCAGAAGAATAGCAAGATGGCAGATGATCTTAACCGAGTACGACATCCAATACACAACCCAAAAAGCAATCAAGGGGAGTGTATTGGCAGATCATTTGGCGCATCAGGCCGTGGATGACTACCAGTCCATGAATTTCGAGTTCCCAAATGAGAATATCATGTTGGTAACCGACTGCGAAGAACCTGGACCAGATGAAGGACCTGAGGAGGGATCCCGGTGGTCTATGTATTTCGATGGAGCCTCGAACGCATTGGGTAACGGCATTGGCGCTATAATCATATCTCCTGAGGGCTGTCGTACTCCGTTCACCGCCCGATTATGTTTTAACTGCACCAACAACATGGCGGAGTATGAATCGTGTATCATGGGTCTTCGAGATGCTATTGACCTGAGGATTAAGTTCTTAAGTGTATTCGGAGATTCCTCTCTGGTGATAAGTCAGATCAAAGGCGAGTGGGATACGAATCACCCGAATCTTATTCCTTACAAAGAGTATGTACTGGCATTTCTCTCACACTTTGAGGAGGTAACCTTTGAACATTTCCCAAGGGAGGAGAATCAGTTAGCGGACGCGCTAGCTACTATGTATTCCATGTTCAAAGCCAGGTGGGACAATGAAGCTCCCCAGATTACCATTGAGAGGTTGGACGAACCCGCACATTGCTGTGACATTGAGACTGAAGAGGTAGCGGATAAACCCTAGTTTCATGAGGTAAAGAGGTATCTCGAGGCTCAAGAATACCCCGAGGGGGCATCTGTTAATGATAAGAAGTTTCTAAGAAGTTTCGTTGCGAAGTTCTTCATCAGCAATGGGATCCTCTATAAGCGTAACCATGATTCAACCTTACTGCGATGTATGGACAAGAGCGAGGCAGAAAGGATCATGGCAGAGTTACATGAAGGTACCTTCGGAACTCATTCTAGTGGACATACCATGGCAAAGAAAATCCTACGGGCAGGATACTATTGGTCCACTATGAAAGCCAATTGTTATCAGCACTTTCGAACCTGTCATAAGTACCAAGTCTATGTTGATAAGGTGCATGTACCTCTGGTTCCCCTGAATGTTTTGATGGCTCCTTGGCCCTTTGCAATGTGGGACATTGACATGATTGGCGAGATCATACCTACTACACCTAACAGGCATCGTTTCATTCTGGTAGCCATTGATTACTTTACAAAGTGGGTTGAGGCAGCTTCCTTTGATACAGTAACCAAGAACGTCATGGTGCGGTTTATCCGACACAATCTGATCTGTCGATATGGTGTCCTAGAGAGAATTATTATTGACGATGGTACAAATATCAATAACATAATGATCACCAAGCTCTATAAACAGTTCAAGATTCAGCATCATAACTCTTCTCCCTACCGGCCGAAGATGAATGGGGTTGTTGAAGCGGCTAACAAGAACATCAAAAAGATTGTACAGAAGATGACGGTGACATATAAAGACTGGCACGAGATGTCACCATTCGCTCTTCATGGGTACCGTACCTCAGCATGGACATCGATAGGGGAAACACCTTATTCCTTGGTATATGGCATGGAGGCGGTCCTACCCATCGAAGTCCAGATACCCTCTCTCAGGATTATGAAGGATGCAGGTTTGAACGAAGACGACTGGATCCAAACCCGACTTGATCAGCTGAATCTAATCGATGAAAAGAGACTTACTGCTATCTGTCATGGTCAGACGTATCAAAAGCGAATGACCAAGGCTTTTAACAAGAAAGTCAGACGTCAAGAATATCAAGTCGGGGATCTAGTGATCAAACGCATCATACTACCGCAAGGTGATCCCAGGGGAAAATGGACTCCCACGTACGAAGGGCCGTTTATGGTTAAGAACATTTTCTCGGGAGGAGCTATGATTCTAACCACCATGGATGGTGACGACCTTCCTCACCCCGTCAATGCAGACATAGTGAAAAGATACTATGCATAATCAAAGACCCGCTAGGTTGACTGGCCTAGGCAAAAATAAGGGCTTCCTGGTGAACCAAAAGGGTTCGGGTAAAAGTAAGGGATGAAAATGAAAAAACTGTACACCCGACAAGTCGAAAACCTGAAAAGGCGACTTGTGCAAAAAAGGTATCCGGTGGACTGAAAACCCAAAAGGGCGGTCCAGGCAAAAATTAGGGATTGAAGCGTAACACTATGTCTCATTGGATCATCTTGCAACCAGACTTCGGTATCGACTATCAAGCTCAGACGATGCCAATCAATCTGATCCACCTTCGGCCAAGTAGCAAGGTAATGAGACGCTTGAAGATATAAAGGCAATAGCAGAGTTGAGACCTGATGGGGTCATTTCACATAGTTGTTTTTCTTTCTTTTACACAAATTGTATAATTTCTGTTTTTCAGCAGTGTTCTCTTACTAGGACGTCAGCCTCTTTGTACAAAACGCCTATTACGGGCCAACTTCAAAAATCAATACAATTCATTTTCACAAGAAATTCCAATTTGTTTTTCTTTTTCTGTTTTGTTTTGCAAGAACGTCCAATGATTCATTTTTGATATATGCATTTGAAAATAATGGTTGCTCATAAATATTTACATAAGAAACAAAAGACGATTACTCGTAATTCCAGGAACAGGGAAAACAAGAAGTGCCCAAACCTTACAGTCACCCTGCCCATCAGGAACCAGGATAGAGCCAGCTTGAGAACATGAGTAGTGATACATACACTCCCCACAGAGTAAAAGTATCCAAAGACGGTGATGTTAGTTTTCCCGAACAGGACATAACTCTCCCCAGCTGAGGTTCACAATCACGAGCAAGTTAGTAAATTATTCCCCAAGCAGAGTTTATTTCTCCCACTAGCAGAAATTCAATCTCCAACAGAATTCATTATTACCAGCAACGAAAATTCATCCCTGGTGGAGTTTATTTCTCCAAGTCAGCAGATCTATCAACAGAGTATCTCCTCTCCAACAGAGTTATTCTCCCACATAATTGTTCTCAAATAGAGTCTCTCCTTAGCAGAATATCTGTAAATGAGGGGAAAATCCCCAGCATGGTCATCTTTGTTCATAATCCCCAACAGAAATAAAGGAACTATGGTTTTTTACAGCAGTCAAGAATACCATTTCTCATACTCTCCAGCAGCAGTCATGGATTTATTTTCCCCAGACTCAGATTATTACGTCAGCATTTCATGATCATATATCATAACATGTGCATACATTACATATAACATAACCTCGGTTATTTTGAGAACCTCATCACAATGCATCTCATGCATCGCGCATAACTAACCATATATTCCTTTCAGGAAAGACAGTTATTATCAATAATTTCCAGCAGGTCCATGATCAACACTCGAAGCTAAACAGAGTAATTATCGCTGCGACAAGAATAACCTTACCCAGGTTCCCTCTGTAGTTTTACCCAAACTCATTCTGAAGCAGCCCTACTATCCAGGCTTTCATATCGAACTAACCCTACTATCCAGGTTCCTTCTTAAGCCCTATTATCCAGGCTTTCATATCAAAGTAACCCTACTATCCAGGTTCCTTCTCAAGCCCTACCATCCAGGCTTTCATTTCGAAGTAACCCTACTATCCTGGTTCCTTCTCACAGACCTACTATCCATGCTTTCATGTCGAAGTAACCCTACTATCCTGGTTCCTTCTCACAGCCCTACTATTCAGGCATTCATATCGAAGTAACCCTACTATCTAGGTTCCTTCTCACAACCCTACTATCCAGGCTTTCATATCGAAGTAACCCTACTATCCAGGTTCCTTCTCAAGCCCTACTGTGATCGGTGGATCTGGAACTGACTGTTTAACGCTGGTTCGCGAAATGTCGCGGAAGCAAGAGTCGCCACCGTATTTTATTTTCTCCAACAAGGAAAGGACAAAAGCACAGCAAAATTCCTTATGAGATATGTTTCTCGGTTCGGGAGGTAGATTTATAGAAAGGGAAGGTGTTAGCACCCTTTTTATCCGTGGTTATCCACGGGCTCTTAGATACTTGCTCTTATGTTTTCAAAATGTTTGCTTTTCAAAATGTGAGTGGGTTTAAAAAAGTTTCTTTGAAAGATTTCTGAATAACTCTTGTATCAGTCCTCAAGAGTGTTTGAAAAATTGTTTTGAAAGCTTTTTGAAAGTGTCGGTGTGAAAAGGTTTTTGTTTTGTTTTTTAGAAGAGATCAAGTATCTATGAGTCATCTACCTACCATAAGGAATTAAGCTGTGTAAATGTCCTTAAGGTGATGCCATCCCACCATTGAGAGGTAGGTAGCACTACCGTTGGAGGTGTTCGAGTCAATTCGATTGTAGGGACAGTGTGGTCACCGAAGCAACAGCAAGACACCTTAGAAGCTACCCTTATGTCCTTGATCCTTTTTTAATCCGAGGCAACCGTTTCTAGGCAACTGTTCCGAGGCAACTGGATCATGGACATAAGGACCGCTAAAACGTCCTATACTTGACGACCACGTTTCGAAGGCAACGAGTGAGGCGTACCCTAGAAGTGGTGTGTGTATTGTGTGTTGTATTCATGTTATATCTGTCTTTGTTATTAGTGAGCTACGAGTTGTTTTTATTTACATACATTCTTTCATGCAAGTTTAGCAGTTAAGGGGTGCGGAAAGTAAATTGAGGAAACATAAATCCTACGCTATTACAAGGCGCGGGTCTATACATCACCAAAAATTACAAAGACCCGTTTTTGGTAAATAAGTACGGAAAATAAATAAAACAGTAAACCTAATTAACTATTACATTCTTGAAGGCAATTACATAATAATAAACTATGCGCGAATAAAAATTAAATCAGAACGTTCTCAGGGTGTTGACCCTTTTTTAGAAAAGAAATTGATTTTTTGGTCTTTTTTGTGATTAAATGAAATTAATAACTAATAATTAAACTAATTAATTAATTTATTAAAAGAAAATATTTTTGTATTTTTATGTTTTTAATGAAAATAAAAATAAAAAGGAATTAAAAATGTCAAAAGAAAAGTCTAAGTCTAAATTGTTTTTATTTATTGTAAAAAGGTTAAAATTAAACTAATTAACTAATTAATTTGTTAGTATTTTATTTACAAAAATAAAAGAGTGAGATTAATAATAAATGAAATATGTACATTTTTTAGTTTTTGAATTTTTATTATGAAAAGTGTTAATTAATTGATTAATTAAATAATTACTAAAGAAAATAAAAAGAAAAGGAAAATAGAAAAAGAAATAGAAACCAATGGGGGTGTTGACCCAAGAATGGAGGTGAAATCTGGAATTGTGAGGGTGCATTCAGAGGGTGTCCAATTCTCAGCATCGATGGAGAGGTTGCCGGTGGCTGTTGAGAAGGCTGTTGTATGGTCGCGGTGCTGCTGTGAGTGACTCGGTCTCTCGAGGAGTTTTTTTCTTCTTTCCTATTCTTTCTGCAAAATGAAACAGCGATTCTTGTGAATTTTTGAATTTTGCGGCGGATCTGATTTGCTCTCTTCTTCCATATTTCCTGGAAAAAAAACTTCGTACAAATTGTTAAATGAATCTATGTAATGTGTTATTAAAAGGGTAATGATTTTCAAAAAAAGATACAAGTTGCATATGTCAAGGTTTGAAGGTTAGATTGAAGGGATATGTGTAATGAATGAGAATTATACAGTGAATAGAAACTGTGGTGAAAATTCAGCCTTTTCTATGTACAAGACTATTGGAGAAATTGGTGAAAAAGGGTAAATCAAAAATTTAGAAATCGGAAAAAGATGTATTAGAATGTGGATTTGTGATCGAATTTCTTTTGAATTTTTTGGAATTGGTTTGGCCGTTTGAGAGATGCTTGAATTACACTAGAAGGTTGAAAACAGTTTTCACTTTTTTGCTTGGATTTTTGAATTTGGTTCTTGCTGCCTCTGAGTTCTCTAGGTTGTGAATTTTTGTAAGGAATACTTGCACATGTGTTTTGTAATGAGTATCAAACAATATAATGAGCCTTGAAGCCTTGCAATTATGCTTGAGATTTTGCCATAACCTCCATTGAAACCACTTGCCATTTTTGTGAAAAATTTGGATTTTGTGCTCATAATGGGAAGTACACGAATTTGGAAGGTGAATGATGGTGTATCAAAGCAATTCAACACAAAATATATCCCTTAATTAACTTTCTTGATTTTCATTTGAATTTTAAAGATTTAAAATGCATTAAATCAAATAAAATTAAATAAAAATGGGAAAATTAAATTTTAATCTTGAAATAAATTGTGGGACACGTGGGAGGCATGGCCAAGCTGAAACAAGTGGAAAAAGTGGGCCCCTTTTGTCAAAAATGAAGTTTCAAGGATAATTGACTTTGGCCATTTCACAAAAATTTCCCAACTTCTCCAATGCATATCTTGCTCACTTTTGAAGCTATGAACATGTTCTTGGACATTTTGGAAAGGTCTTGAAGTCCTCTAACTAATGTCTTTGGTCCCATGTCATTTTGATTTACCAATATCAAGTTATGGTCTTTGACTTAAAGTCCCTTTTTGTTGACTTTTGAAAATGACCTATAATGTTGGAATTGATAACTTTTTGTGAGAGCATTTCTTGGACTTGGAATGTGAAGATGAATTGTAGGAAATGTCTTCCCCTTCAAGATGAGAATTGGATGGGATTTTTCTGATGAACCATGAAAAAGTTATGCCTTGGTCAAGTTACAGTTGACTTTTCAGCTGTCCAAAAATAGAAACTTTTGACACCTTGATGATTTTTGAGCCATTCTTGTGAAATCATGGTCAAGACTTGACCAAATGATGATTGTGGCTTCAAAATAAGATGTTGACCAAAATTTTTGACTTTTGACTGCCAAATGACCATTTTGCCCCTACAGTTGACTGTTGGGCAAATGGGACTTTTGACTGTGCAACTTGACCTTGTGAGCCTTGAAACTTGACATGTAGGTGCTTGACAATGTGTATGAGCATATGGGACTTGATTGAGCCCTTGAAAACCTCAGCTTCCTTGTGAGAACCAAAACCCTAGTTTGACTGGCTTAGGAGGATGGTTGACTGTGCAACCCTTGAGAGATTTTGAATAAATCTAGATGATGCCTGTCAAAACTTTGAAGAATATGGGAGGGCAAATTTTGGGGTGCAACACCTACCATCCAGGCTTTCATATTGAAGTAACCCTACTATCCAGGTTCCTTCTCACAGCCCTACTATCCAGGCTTTCATATCGAAGTAACCCTACTATCTAGGTTCCTTCTCACAACCCTACTATCCAGGCTTTCATATCGAAGTAACCCTATTATCCAGGTTCCTTATCAAGCCCTACCATCCAGGCTTTCATATCGAAGTAACCCTACTATCCAGGTTCCTTCTCACAGCCCTACTATCCAGGCTTTCATATCGAAGTAACCCTACTATCCAGGTTCCTTATCAAGCCCTACCATCTAGGCTTTCATATCGAAGTAACCCTACTATCCAGGTTCCTTCTCACAACCCTACTATCTAGGCTTTCATATCGAATTGGCCCTACTATCTAGGTTCCTTCTCAAGCCTTACCATCCAGGCTTTCATATCGAAGTAACCCTACTATCCAGGTTCCTTCTCACAGCCCTACTATACAGGCTTTCATATTGAAGTAACCCTACTATCTAGGTTCCTTCTCACAGCCCTACTATCCAGGCTTTCATATCGAAGTAACCCTACTATCCAGGTTCCTTCTCATAGCCCTATTATCCAGGCTTTCATATCGAAGTAACCCTACTATCCAGGTTCCTTCTCAAGCCCTAAGTAACCCTACTATCCAGGTTCCTTCTCACAGCCCTACTATCCAGGCTTTCATATCAAAGTAACCCTACTATCCAGGTTCCTTCTCAAGCCCTAAGTAACCCTACTATCCAGGTTCCTTCTCAAGCCCTACCATCCAGGCTTTCATATCGAAGTAACCCTACTATCCAGGTTCCTTCTCAAGCCCTATTATCCAGGCTTTCATCTCGGAGTAACCCTACCATCCAGGTTCCTTATCATAACCTTACCATCCAGGTTTCTTTTCTCCTATTTCCAGACAACAATCCATAACACTGTAAGACCTGGACTCGATCAAACACGATTGGTTTCACATTTCCCCAAAAAGTCGCGGTGCAGCATATACCCCGACCAGATATGCAGTTCACTTCCGCTTCCCAAATCGGAATTATTCCCCAGTAGAGTAACGGATAACTGAAGCTCCTAAAACTCTATTTCTCTCAAGACATAGACCAGCATTCCCCAGCAAAGTCCTCCTCAACAACAGGTATACGGGTTCTCGCAAAGGAATCTCTTATGCGATAGACACTTCTTCAGATGGCATCTTTAAGCCCATCTCCGACAATTCTCTAGCAACTACCAAATGGCATATATAAGCCCATTCCCGATATCACAAATTAAGTATCACTTCATGCGAGTGTAAATTTCTGGACACTCTAGTGTTCAATCATCTTCCACCTTCAGATTACGAAAGGCAGACGAGCCAATCTACATCCTCAGGTTTAAGAAGATTGAATAGGGGCAGCTGTTGTACCCCAAAATTTGCCCTCCCATATTTCTCAACACATGGCAAGTGAGGTCCCTAAATTGCTCAAGGAAGTTCAAGAGTTGAATAGACAAACTCTCTCCTAAGGTGGTCTATCTCAAATTAGGGTTTATATTTTCATCAAGATGTGTGAACCACAAAGGACTCAAATGCTCACCATTGTCCTAATATGTTCTCAAGATCATCCATGACAAGTTTCAAGCCTTGCAGAAGAAGTTTGCTCAGTCAATTGCTCAAATGCCTGAAAATCAACTGTACTAGGTCAAAAGTCAATTGTGGCCCACATACAGTCAAACTTCAAGATTTTTGGTCAACATCCTCATTTTGAAGTATTATTCATCATTTTATCAAGGTTTGATCATGATTCCTCAAGGATTGCTCACAATTCATCAAAACCCAAAAGTTGCTAAATTAGGGTTTTAAAGGAAAAGTCAACTCAACTTTGACCAAGCATAACTTTCTCATACTTTATCAGAAATGATCCATCCAAAGCTCATTTTGAATAGGATGAAATTACCTACAATTCATATTCATATCCCAAGTTTAGAATATGCACTCACAAAAAGATATGAATTTTGACATTATAGGTCCTTTTGAAAATTCAACAAAAACACCTTTTGGGTCAAAGCTTCATACATGAACATGGAAGACTCAATTGAGATGAGATAAAAAGGGTTGCTTATAGGACATCCTAATCTTTCTAAAAAGTCCAAGAATACCTCTCTAGGGTCAAAATTGAGAGAGTTATGCATTGGCCAAGTTGACCATTTTAGCAAAATTGCCAAAAGTCAAATATGCTCAAATTTGCATTTTTTGCTAAATGGGTCCAACTTTTTATGCTTGCACTTCAATTATAATGTGGTCCACGACTCAAATACTTATCCACGCATTATTTGCTTCATTTTCAATTTATTTTGATTTTTCATTAATTAAAAAGTGAATTAAATCAAATAAATGATGAAAATTATCAAATATATGATTTGTTTTTTTACAGATTGGCAATCAAGATATGTTGAGCTTGCATGATCAATTCGAATCAATGGAAATTGGTACAAGAAAGGCATGATTGGCATGAAAATAGAAAGATATCATACAAATTGAAAATCAAATCAAATCTTGGATAAATGCAAAGATTCATGCCAAGTTTGTTAACCTAATTCATTCTAGGTTATATAATAAAGCTTTGCAGATCAAAAGAAGAGGGTTAGAAGCCGTGAAAAGCCATGAAGAAAACTGAAAAATTCAAGAAAAAGTGTGAATCAGTTTTCAATCTACAAGGCGTTTAAAGCATTTCAAGATCACCAATCCCTTCCTTGACGTTCCCATAAGCTATTCCCATCACTCCCAGGGCCTGAAACACTCAGAAACTCGCTCTACACCTCACGCGGTTTGGTATATTTTTCAAATTTGATTATTGCAATTTATGCATCTTTAGCACTTTTGATTTTTATATTCATGTTTATCATCATGTTTGCAAGCTAATCATGCCATTTAATTGCATTTTGTATGCATGTACGTGATATTGCCATGGTTAGGGTTTCATGTTCTTGTTTAGGGGTTTTCAATACAAGCAAAATTGGGCTTTAATTCTGGTACCATGATGCTCGTGAGGATGAGACGAGTTGATTGGTACCAGCACTTGTCATTTATCTTGCTCGTATACAATTTTTGAGATGAACAGGTTTGTACCTACAGTAAGCGTCCGTATGTAAAAGCTTTGCTTGCTAAAGCGACGGAGAGAGGAAGAAGACGTTGGCGTGTCAAGCAGCCACTCGTCCATTTGAATTATCGCGCATTTTCTGGATTTATTATTTGATTTGATTATATTATTTTGTTTCTATTATATGGACAAATAGACAACGCAACACAGTTGGCAAGCGAGCACTGGAAGCAAGCATAAGGACCTGGGTTCGATCCCCAGGTCCCAGCATTTTATTTGTATTATTTTCAGTTAGTTGATCCAGCATATCTTTCATCATGAGGCTCACCATGCTCCATTAATATCCAACCATCAGATTCATCAGCAAGCTAGATCCAACGCCCAGGTAGCAAGAGACCACCATACACCTCAAGTCAACACCCACACCAGAGCAAGCTTAGTCAAGCAGGCTTGGATTTTTTTGGGCCATAAAAATCAGATTTGCACCCACTGCATTTGCTAACACACAGGCCCATCTCTACACTTTTTTTCATTTTTTTATTTCTTCATTTTTTTAATTCTTTTAATATTTCCTTTAATTATTTTAATTAACACCATTAATCATTTTTTTTATAAAATCATAAAATCAAGAAATCATAAAAATTAGAATTAGGTTTTTTATCAAATTTAATTTAATTTAATTTAATTTATTTTAATTTAGGAAAAGTTTAACTTGTTTTTATAATTAAAATCAATTAGAAAAAACTAGGTTTAAGTTCTTGATTTAATTCTTTTTCCTCAAATAAACAAAAACACAAAAATAGGTTTTTAGAATGAATTAATTTATTTTTCTTAATTTAAAATTAATTAGAAC
The DNA here is from genome assembly GCA_948472305.1 of Vicia faba. Taxonomy (NCBI): domain Eukaryota; kingdom Viridiplantae; phylum Streptophyta; class Magnoliopsida; order Fabales; family Fabaceae; genus Vicia; species Vicia faba. The sequence continues at coordinate 29,845 of CATIWC010001107.1, forward strand.
TTAGGATTTTCTTTTTAATTAAATTATTTCATTATTTTCTTAAATAACAAAAATGACAAAAACATGTTTTCTTTAATCAATCGCAAATAGGATTAGTCAAAGGGTCAAAACCCTAATCGCCTCGCATTTAATTCACTGTGCACTTGTTATTTATTTTACCAATATTTTGTAACTGTTCATGGTTTGTAATAGTTAATTTAGGGTTTTTATTTACTGTTAAAATCCCCGAGTTTTATTGCTATGTAATTAATTCCCCTCCCCGAAGCCTTGTAATAGCGTAGGTTTATTTTCTCGCATTTTTAATTCCTGCAAATATTTAACTGTCTAGATGTATGCTAATAGGATTGTATGGCAAGAATGCATGATAAATTAATACAGTTAGAAAACCCTAATGTGAAAAGATAAATAACTGAAACAAATCACTCGCACATTTCACTCTTAGAGTATGCTCTCACTTTGGTTGCCTTCAGTAAACGATCATTAAGCATAGGGTGTCTTAGTGGTTGCCCTCCTGTCTATAAAGATCAAAAGACCCGTTCGAATGTTGCCTCGGAAATGTTGCCTCAGAAATGTTGCTTCAGAAATGTTACCTCGGAAATGTTGCCTCGAAAGATCTTAAGACTCTATGGTTATTGCTAAGGTGTCCTAATATTGCTTTAGTGGTCGTACGTCCCTTTCGAATTGACCCTTACAAACTACAACAACGGTGCTACCTATTTCTCAATAGTATGATAGCGCTGTCTAAAGGAAACAAGAATAGAAACGATCTTTTTTCGAGTAGGTAGATGCTAGTAGGTACTTGCTCAAATCAAAACTTTTCACACTTACACTTTTTAAACAAATTTTTAAAACAACTTCGTCACACCTTTGAGGACTGAAACAAGGGTTATCACGAAGTCAAAATTTTCAAAAACAAAGCACATATACATAAGCAATTTAAAAATGAGCAAGTACCTAAGAGCCCATGGGAAACCATGGATAAAAAGGGTGCTAACACCTTCCCTTTCTATAATCTACCCCCCGTACTCAGAATATCTCGAAAAAGGATTTTTTTTTGTACTTTTTTCCTTTCCGATTGGATGAAATAAAATTCGGTGGCGACTCTTGCTTACCGCGACATTTTGCGAACACAAAACGCAAAACACAAACCAGTATTAAACAGTCAGTTCTGCCACCGTATCATATGATAGATTTCACTTCAGCGCAAAAGGTTCGATATGGTACTCATATGCTAGCAGTCGAGGCTGATGACTGGTGGCTAGAGACTTGTCAAAAGTTAGAAGCTGCAGGTGAGAATTTCACTTGGGCTGTGTTCCGTAGGGAATTTCTGAGGAATTACTTTCCTGAAGATGTTTGTGGTAAAAATTGAATTCCTTGAGTTGTAGCAAGGGAATATGTCTGTTGTTGAGTAAGCTGCCAAGTTTGCCGAGTTGGCAAAGTTTTATCTGCACTACACTGAGGCAGATGCTGAGTTTTCGAAGTGTATCAAATTTGAGAATGGGTTGCGCCCCGAGATAAAGAAGGCGATTCGATACCAAAAGATCCGTATCTTTGCGGATTTGGTTGATAGTTGTAGGATTTATGAGGAGGATAATAATGCTCATTACAAGATTATCAGTGAGAAGAGGGGTAAGCACCAACAGAATCGTGGTAACCTTATGATACCCCAGCTGGTAAGGGTAAACAGAAAGTTACTCAGGGTAAGAGGACTAGTGGGGGAGATGCTCCTGCTAGTGTGGTTTGTTTTAAGTGTGGAAAATCTGGGCACAAGAGTAATGTATGCACTACTAAAGTGAAGAGGTGTTTTTGTTGTGGTAAGAACGGATATGTTGTATCTGAGTGTGAACATAAGGATGTGATTTGTTTCAATTGTAGAGAGGAATGGCACATTGGTAGCCAGTGTCAGAAACCAAAGAGGGCGCGGACAAGTGGTAAAGTGTTTGCTTTGGTTAAGGATCAGGAAGCTACTGAGAACAGTCTTATCAGAGGTACATGTTTCATTAATAGTACTCCTTTAATTACTATTATTGATACCGGTGCTACTCATTGTTTTATTGTTGCTGATTATGTTGAAAGATTGGGTCTTATGTTCTCTTCTTTGAATGGAGAAATGGTCGTCGATACTCCAGCCAAGGGGTCGGTGACTACTTCTTTTGTGTGTGTTAAGTGTCCCTTGTCGATCTTCGACAGAGACTTTGTTGTTGATTTGGTTTGTTTACCGTTAAGAGGGTTGGATGTGATTTTGGGTATGAACAGGTTAGAGCATAATTATGTTCATATTAACTGTTATGAAAAGTCTGTGAGGTTTTCTACTCCTGAAGAAGAGTAAGATGGTCTATTGTCTGCTAAATAGTTGAGGAAGTTGGTGCAAGAAGAAGCACAAATGTTCTAGTTGATGGCGTCGCTATCTGTAGAGACTCAAGCTATAATTGAGGAATTGCAGGTGGTGTGTGAATTTCCTGAAGTTTTCCCTTATGAGATTCCCGATGTACCGCCGGAGAGGGAAGTTGAATTTGTTATTGATCTTGTACCTCGTACCAGACCTGTGTCTATGGTACCATACATGATATCTGCATCTGAATTGTCAGAGTTAAAGAAGCAATTGGAAGAGTTACTTGAAAAGAAGTTTGTAAGGCCAAGTGTATCGCCATGGGGTGCTCCAGTGTTGTTAGTAAAGAAGAAAGATGGAAGTATGAGGCATTGTGTTGATTATAGACAGTTGAATAAAGTGACGATTAAGAACAAGTGCCTGTTTCCAAGAATAGATGACTTGATGGATCAATTAGTGGATGCTCGTGTGTTTAGTAAGATTGTTTGAGGTCGGGTTACCATCAGATTAGAGTGAAGGATGAAGATATCTAGAAGATGGCTTTTAGGACGCGTTATGGACATTATGAGTATTCGGTGTTACTAATGTGCCGGGAGTATTCATGGAATATATGAATCGTATATTTCATACTTATTTGGATTGGTTCATGGTTGTGTTCATTGATGATATTTTGATTTACTCTAAGTAAGTAGAAGAGCATACAGAACACTTAAGGGTAGTATTGCAAGTTTTGAAAGAGAAGAAGTTGTATGCAAAGCTGTCCAAGTGTGAATTCTGGTTAAAGGAGGTTAGTTTCCTTGGTCATGTGATCTCAGGTAGCGGCATTGTTGTAGATCCATCGAAGGTTGATGTTGTGTTGCAATGGGAAACTCTGAGGTCAGTTACTGAGATTAGAAGCTTCTTGGGATTAATTGGTTACTATAGAAGGTTTATCGGAGGTTTTTCTAAGTTGGCACTTCCGTTGACTAAGTTGACTTGTAAAGGTAGAGCTTTTGTGTGGGATGTTCAGTGCTAATAAAGTTTATAGAATTGAAGAAGAGATTGACGTTGGATCCGATTTTGACGTTGCCTAACCCAGGAGAGCCTTTTGTGGTGTATTGTGATGCTTCTAAGATGGGTTTAGGAGGTGTGCTTATCCAGAATGGTAAGGTAGTTGCTTATGCGTCAAGGCAGTTAAGGACTCATGAGAATAATTATCCTACGCATGATTTAAAGCTTGTTGCAGTTGTCTTTGTGTTGAAGATTTGAAGGCATTATATTTATGGTTCTAGATTTGAAGTGTTTAGTGACCATAAGAGTTTGAAGTATCTTTTTTATCAGAAGGAGTTGAATATGAGGCAACGAAGATGGTTGGAATTGTTAAAGGATTGTGATTTCGGTTTGAATTATCATCCAGGAAAAGCGAATGTGGTAGCTGATGCATTGATTCGAAAGACTTTACATATGTCGGCAATGATGGTTAAAGAGTTGGAATTAATTGAGCAGTTCAGAGATATGAGCTTTGTTTGTGAGGTTACGCTGCGAAGGGTTAGGTTAGGTATGTTAAAGATTAATAATGAATTTCTAGACAATATCAGAGAAGCTCAAAAGTTAGATGTGAAACTGGTAGATTCGATGGTTAGAATCGATCATTTTGAGAATGGTGATTTTAAGTAAGATGCACAAGGTGTGTTAAGATTTTGTAACCGGATCTGTATTCCTGACGATGCTGAGATGAAGAAAGTGATACTTGAAGAGAGTCATAGAAGTAAGATGAGTATTCATCCAGGAGATACAAAGATGTATCAAGATTTGAAAGGTTTGTTTTGGTGGCCTGGGATGAAGAGTGATGTGGCTCGGTTTGTGTATGCATGTTTGACTTGCCAGAAGTCAAAAGTTGAGCATCAGAAGCCAGCAGGGTTGATGCAACCGTTAGAAGTTCCAGAATGGAAATGGGATAGCATTTCAATGGACTTTGTGACAGGGTTACCTAATAATTTAAGAGGGCATGATTCGATTTGGGTGATTGTTGATAGGCTTACAAAGTCAGCTCATTTTATTCATATCAACATCAGTTTTCCAGTGTCGAAGTTGGCTGAGATTTACACTAGTGTGATTGTGAAGCTGCATGGTGTTCCTTTGTGCATTGTGTCAGATAGAGATCCAATATTTACTTCTGATTTTTGGGAGAGTTTGCAAGAAGCGTTGGGCTCTAAGTTGAGGTTGAGTTTAGCGTATCATCCTCAGACAGATGGTCAGACTGAATAGACTATTCAATCATTGAAAGACTTGTTGAGGGCATGTGTTCTTGAGCAGGGAGGTTCGCGGGATACTTATCTTCCGTTGATAAAGTTCACTTATAATAACAGTTACCATTATAGTATTGGGATGGCACCTTTTGAAGCGTCGTATGGTCGAAGATGTAGAACTCCTTTATGTTGGCATGAATCTGGTGAAAGTGTAATACTTGGACCTGAACTTGTTCGTGAGACTACTGAGAAGGTGAAGTTGATTCGAGAAAAGATGAAAGCTTCTCAAATTAGACAGAAGAGTTATCATGATAAGCGAAAGAAGGATTTAGAATTCCAAGCGGGTGACCATGTGTTTTTGAGGGTTACATCTGTGACTGGTGTTGGGCGAGCGTTGAAGTCTAAGAAGCTCACTTCTCATTTTATTGGACCATATCAGACTTCAGAGAGAGTTGGGAATGTTTCTTATAGAGTGGCTTTACCCCCTAATCTTTCGAACTTGCATGATGTGTTTCATGTGTCACAACTCCGGAAGTATATTTCAGACCCATCTCATGTGATTCATATGGACGATGTGTAAGTACGGGATAACCTTACTGTGGAGGCGGTGCCTGTACAAATCGCGGATCGTGAAATAAAGACTCTGAGGGGCAAAGAGATTGCTTTGGTTAAAGTGGTTTGGTTAGGAGCTGTCGGTGAAAGCATGACTTGGGAGTTGGAGAGCAAGATGCGGGACTCCTATCCTGAGTTGTTTGATTAAGGTAAATTTTCGAGGACGAAAATATTCTAAGTGGGAGAGAGTTATAACGCCCATAATATAATTAATTATTTAATTAAATTGTTTTTGGAATATTTGTGAAGTTGTGTTTTGATTAGTTGGAATTATTTATTTTATTAAGTGGTGAAATAATATTATGAGGAGGATGATATTATGTTGTCGTGGGCTTGTTTTAAAGGAATAGAAGCAATAAGGGGGTGTATTAGTTTTAAGACCATTAAGGAATAAAGAGAATAATAGGTTATTTTATTATTGTTAGAAATAACAAGAAAGAAGAAGCAGTAAGAAGAATAAGGGTTTGAAAGGAAGAACGTGAAGCTGTTGGAATAGAGGAAAAAATGGCAGAACGGGAATTCAACCGGAAGTTACAGAGCGACCTTCAATCCAAGGTAAGGGTGGGGTTCTGACTCTATAATAGGGTTCATGATAATTGACATGTGGGGTTAGAGGTTATTGTTGTCTTGTTCATGAATTGAATGTATATGAGTTTGTAAGATGAAAAATCGATGAATTTTGGATGAATAATGATGTCCCGGTGTTGTTTAATTGATGTAGAATTATAGGATAATTGTAAGTGATGATTATCTATGATTAGATTATGTTTTAGGGCTTAAGGTATGGAACCCGTAGTGAAAACGCATAGAAAGTTGCAGAAAATACCCTTAGCAGAGTAGTATGTGTCGACTCCAAATGTTATGCGTCGATACAAGAATGTTATTAGACTCGGTATGAGTCGACACGGAGGAGTCATGTGTCGATACATGAGGGATTTCAGATTCAGGATGAGTCGATACGTATGAGCATGTGTCGATACATGAGGGCTTTCAGACTCAGGATGAGTCGATACATAGGAGCATGTGTCGATACATGCAGAGTTGTAGACTCAGGATGAGTCGATACAAGGGAGGATGCGTCGACTCATGTTTCGAGTTCAGTTTAGTACGCGTCGACCCAAGGCGTTATGCATCGATCCATGTTGTCTGGTTTTTGGCAGAATCAGTTTGAGAATGCTGTAACTTGAGTTTTCGGACTCCGTTTGAGGTGTCGTTCAAAGCGTTGAATAGCTAACGCGATGAACTTCATTCTTAAGGATTAAAATTAAGAATAGGAAGGATAATCCTAGTATCCAAGTTAGGAATTAAATTAGTTCCTGTGTTGATCGTTATGTCAGTTTTTGTGAAGAATGATGAGGATGAAACGTTTAGAGATTTCTGTGCAGTTGTAACAGCGGGATTAATGATGATGACGGTGTGGTATTACAAAATAGTAGTATGTAGAGGTTTGGTGATTTAGAAGTAAGCCTTAGTTGATTAACTAATTATAGGAAATATCTTATTATAGACCTATGGCCAACATTGTGAAATTGATGAGTTACTATTGTATTACTGCACGACTGAGTTGTTGATGAGATGATGTTAATAAGAGTTTGTTTTGATGAATTATGATGTATAAATGATGTTTGACGATTTATGATGATAAATGATATTGATGAATGATGTTGATGAAAAAGATGTTGAGATGATTTTAAGATGTAGGATTTTGGCCAATGATGATGTTGTATTGAGATGTTTTCGATTATGGTGTTGTCATTACATTCATGATTGTGGCGCATACATTACATTTTGAGATGAAGATTATGAAGTGGTGAAAAACACAAGAAGGGGGGGGTTGAATTGTAAAACTGAAATCTAAAGCAATGAACACGATATTTTTATCCTGGTTCGTTTGATCTCAAACTACTCCAGTCCACCCGTCAAGGTGATTTCGCCTCTCTCCAACGAGGTCTTAATCCACTATATTCAACTGAATATTACAGACTGCTTTAACAACTGCTAAAGCCTTCTTGATTCAAACCACAACCCGGTTTGTCAAGGTAACACTTTCTTACAAAGAGATAAAACTATGTGTGTGGATGTTTTCTACAAAACTGTATCACAACTGTGATGTATACACAAATTGAAGCTTAGAAACTAGATTGCTAAACAGTAATGGAATATCAGAGTATGTGGTTTAGCAAAACTGGTAGAACGAAGATTATGGTTCAGCTTTTGTGCGTGTAGAGATTTGGAGAGCATTAACCATTTCAATCTTCAAAGCCTTGTTTATATAGCACTTGAGATGATGAACGTTGGATGCAATATTCTTGATTCAATGCTAATAACAAGCTTTCCTTTTTTAGCAGATCTTGTCTGGAATGAGGCCGTTGGAATTAATTAGCTTTCAATGCACAGTACCGTTGCTTACTTAACGCAAGTTCTGGCTTGGCTCATTCTGATTCTGCTTCGCTGCTGATGAACTATTGTGTTTCTGTATCAGAGTGTTTGAGCGCAGTCTTGTTCATCAGGCTTCAGCATGTACGTGAGTTGATCATCTGATCTTGACGTTCTGATGTAGCAACTTCTGATGCTGGTGTATGAAATCAAATTCTGATGCTGAATAGATGTGATCTTGCTTATTTCAATCAGCGTATCTGCAAGTCAGAACATAATAATTTTAGGCAGCAGATAGTTCATTCATGACACTTATAAATATTATATCTTTTCACTTTGTTATCATCAAAACTTAAATATAGGGTAGTAGATTCAAACATTGTTCTAACAATCTCCCCCTTTTTGATGATGACAAAAACTAGATATTTTAAATTAAAATAACGTGAAAAGGTATCTGGAATATGTATCAGAATAAGAAGTAAAAGAATAAGGAGTAAGGAAATACTCCCCCTGAGTTTATTACTTCCCTTTGATTATACGTGTTCTTCAGGATCAGATCTTTTTCTTTCTTTGAACATCAGATTATCAGAGTCTTTGACTTATCAGAGAGCAGAGCTTCAGAGCTTTTCTTGTCAGAGCTTTGCTTTGGATCAGAGTATTAGGACGATCAGAACTTCATATTGATCAGAGCAACATTGATCAGAGCTTCTAGTCTTCAGAGTGTCCAGGAGCTTCCTTGTGCCTGTAGACTTCAAACAAAACAGAAAAAAAATATTTCAAGTAATAAAGTTAGAATGTTTGAGAATTTCTGTCTAGTTAGCCGTTATTGATTTAAATATCATTCTTGTTCTCCCCCTTTTTGTCAGCAATCAAAAAGTGTTGGTGATGTGCTAAAACAATTAAGATCAGAAAAACTAATCATATTAATATAGTTCAGAATCAGAGCAAGAAAATATTACAAAACATAATCAAAACAGTACATCAGAAAATCAAGAAAACATGAGAAAAAAGGTCATGCATGAAAGAAAGATTTAAGGTTGAGGAGGCAAGCGTGTGAACAGGCTCTCCAGCATGGCTTGAATCTTTTCAGAAGTTTCATTTTGCTTATGAACCATGCTGACAACAGTGTCAATCTTGCTGTCCTGCACATCCATTCTCTCTTTCATCTTCTGATCGTTTTCATCCATCCGCTGCTGCAGACGTATGTTATTCAGCCTTAGTTCTTCCAGAGACTGCCTGTCCAAGGCAGCTTGAGAAGCATCAGAAGGAGGAGGCTTCTCAGAACTTTCAGCAACATCCTCTGCTTGACTTTCAGCCTGAATGGTCTTGTCTTCTTCTGATGGTTGCACCTTTGCAGCTTGCTGTTTCTCAGACCAAGGTTCACTATCCAGAGGGAGCACAACTTCCTGAGGCAGCTGACTTTCAACTTCCTTCAGCAGCTTGATGAAGTTCTGTTGTGCCTGCTCATAGTTGATATCCTGCAACTTGAGGGCTTCAGCACGTACCCAAAGTCTGAACTGTGACCAGAGCTGATCAGAAGCAGCTGGGTCAATCATCCCAGGACAGACTTGCTTCAAAGAAGCAATCCATTGCAGCACACCTGTTTCAAAATTCAAAATACCAGAGCCAACATCTGGTTGCTTTGGTTTTGGGATTGCAATTTTGTGTTTTAGATCAGCAAGACGGTCAAGACTGGTTAAGTCAATGAAAGTCCTGCTGGGGTTTTCAGAGGTTTTCTAAGAGGCTGTTTGTTTTGGAGGAGGGGTATCAGAGTCAGATATTTCGATTGGAGTGGGTGGAGTTTTGGGAGTTTTTGGTGGTGTCGATTCTAATGAGGATGGTAACTGGGGCATGAAAACAGTGGTTCCACATGGCAACTGGATTGCCAGCGGTGATGGTTGAGGTGAGTGAGGGTCAGATTGATGAGGAGAAGGGGTTTCAGAGTGGTGAAACTCTGTTTGTGGTGAAGGTGGATTAATTTCTGGTTGGGGAGAGGGAGGTGGAATCTCTGATTGCTCAGGGATCAGAGGTTCTTCTGAGAGTGGTTGTTGTTGTGGTTCTGGTTCTGGTTCTGGTTGTTGTTGTTGTTCTGGTTGTGGAGGAGGAACATTTTGTGGTTCAGAGTTTGGTTGAGCAGAGGCATGTTGATGCTCAATATCAGCCAGCACTTGGTCAAGTGCTGTTGTTGTTGAAATTGTTGGTTGTTTGGGTTGCTTGGTTCTAGGTCTTCTGAGTTTTAATGCCTCAGAAGGGTCTTCTTCTTGTATGGTTTCATCAATGGTAGGGATGGGAATTGATATTCTATGAGAGGTTTGAGGAGGGATAGATGCTGGAATAGTAAAAGATTTTGAAATAGGGGCAGCAGATGAAATACCTCTTTTCTTTGGAGTCTGCTGAGATGATCCTTCTGATGGCGCTTTCCTCTTCTTTGTCTTCTTCAAAGTCACTTCTGGTTGGGGTTGATGCAGATCTCTGATATTCAGCTTTGGATCTGTATCATCTGCCTTGTACGCATTTGGGTACCTGAGAAACATCTCTGGTTTGGATTCCATTTCAGAAAATACCGGAAAATCACTCAGAGGCACTCTTCTGCTGGAGATATCAGCAGTGGAAGTAGCTCTGGGTTCCTTCTGAATATTCTCTATCAGCTTCATCTTTTTCAGATTCTTTGCGTTCAGAGGTTTCCCAATTGTTGGTTCAATAGTGCTCAGCTCCTGAGCTTCTATCAGATGTTCAATCAGCCTATTCTCTGTCAGAATATCTGATATAAGTCTTCCAAACGGTATCCAGTCCCTCTTGGTTCTTTCTTCTTCCCTTGTTTCTTTCACACTGGTTTTGAGATGGTTGAACAAGAGTGAGCCAGATTGATCTTTATCTTCTGATCAATAAAGTAGATCAGAAACTGCTGATCCACATTTATATAATCAGGAGAACTTGTTGGTTTCCTGTGGTTGAAGCACCCCAGAACAATCTTAGCCCATACTCTGCAATGATCCTTCAGATCTTTAATCTTGCTGCTGGGCATCCCAAGAGTGAAAATCCTGTTAGCTACCACACCTGTATCAGCACATCTTTCAGCCATGTCCACACAACGGACGCCACCACCACTTTGACCGATTAGCCTTGCAATGAGATCTTCAGAAATCACAATCTTCTTCCCCATGACAGAGGAGATGACTAGATGTTTTGAAACCTTGGCGTGAATCCAAAATTCCTTGACCAGCGCTGGGAATGTTGGTCCAACCAACCTATCGAAATACCTTTCCCACTTTTGAGCCCTAATTTCTTCAGTTAGGTCAAAACCATTCTCCTTCAAGCTTTCAAAGTCAATGATTAACTCAGAGAGCACTTCAAGGTTCTTCACCGGAGTGAGGAGAGTTCTGAGTGGCACTTGATATTGCTCAGAAGTTGCTTTCTTCTGATTACCTGCAGAAACGCTGCTGGAGGATGCCATTGTTCACACTAAAAAGGGTTTTGAGAATGAATTGAAGAAAAAGGTTTGCAAGAGATGAACTCAGAAATATGCAGAAAATGCTTGAGTGATAGTGAGAAAGCGTAAAGAATAAATGAGAGATTAATGTGCTTAAATAGAGTTTTCAAAACTATTTTGAAAAGATAAACGTTTTTTAAGAGAGAGAAAAATCATGATTGCCATTTAAAAGCATGATTACTTTTCATTAAATGCTTGCTGATTTTGGGGGATTTGAGAAAGATACTTAAAAACGGTTACCAGACATGTGTCTCAATGCACCCAATCAGCGCTTTGCCTTCTCAGAAGCGTGCACGCGTTCTGCTTCAGAGATATGCTGATGATTGGATGACACTTGTTTGATGTAGTGATCAGCACGTCTGTCTTTGAGATTAGACTCTCAGATCTTTAGACTTGTATCTGATACAATCTGCATGTTCTATCTTTCTGAAAGGAGATTGATCAGAAGTTCACAGTAAAATAATTACATTCTGAAGGTAAATATATGGAATTAAAACATTTTCACTCTGGGCACACTTTCATGCTGAGATGTTTCAGAATGAAATTAAACCTATCTTCTGAAAGGGGTTTAGTAAAGATATCAGCCCATTGATGGTCTGTATCTATAAATTTTAAGTTCAAAATACCTTTCTGAATATAGTCCCTAATGAAGTGATGTTTTATTTCTATATGCTTAGCCCTAGAGTGTAAAATAGGATTCTTACTTAAGCAAATAGTAGAGGTATTATCACAAAGTATAGGAATGTTACTCTCAAAAATCTGGAAGTCTTCAAGCTGACTTTTCATCCAGAGCATTTGTGTGCTACATCCTGATGCTGCTATGTACTCAGCTTCTGCTGTTGACAGAGCAATTGTTGATTGCCTTTTGCTGGACCAAGAGATCAGATTTTCTCCCAGAAACTGGCAGCTTCCAGAAGTACTTTTACGTTCCACTCTGTCTCCAGCAAAGTCAGCATCACAGTAGCCTACTAAGCTGTAATCACTAGATTTTCTATAAAACAAACCCAGATTAGTAGTACCTTTCAGATACTTGAAAATTCGCTTAACAGCTGTTAAGTGAGATTCTCTAGGATCTGATTGGAATCTAGCACAGATACAAACACTGAATAATATGTCAGGTCTTGAAGCAGTCAGATAGAGGAGAGAACCAATCATACCTCTGTAGACTTTCTGTTCTACACTTTTGCTTACCTCTTCTCTTTCCAGAATGCACGTGGGATGCATTGGAATCTTTGATGGCTTACATTCTGAGAGGTCAAATTTCTTCAGAAGATCTCTGATGTATTTGCTCTGATGAATGTAAGTTCCTTCTGGAGTTTGATTGATCTGAATTCCCAGAAAGAATTTCAGTTCCCCCATAAGGCTCATCTCAAATTCTGCCTGCATACACTTAGCAAATTTTCTTCCAAGAGAAGGATTAGTAGAACCAAAAATAATATCATCAACATAAATTTGACAGACTAAGATGTCACTCTTAACTGATTTACAGAATAGAGTAGTGTCCACTTTCCCTCTGATAAATTCATTTTTAAGCAGAAAGTTACTTAGCCTTTCATACCAAGCTCTGGGAGCTTGTTTCAGACCATACAGTGACTTTTTTAGTTTGAAAACATGTTCTGGATGTTTTGTATTTTCAAAACCTGGGGGTTGGTGAACATAAACTTCTTCTTCTATATAACCATTTAAGAATGCACTTTTGACATCCATCTGATACAGAGTGATGCCTCTATTAACAGCAAATGAAATTAAAAGTCTGATAGATTCTAACCTGGCGACTGGGGCAAAGGTTTCTGTATAGTCTATCCCCTCTTGCTGACTATAACCTTGTGCAACCAGTCGTGCCTTGTTTCTGATGACTTCACCTTGTTCATTTAGCTTGTTTCTGAACACCCATCTTGTTCCAATGACGTTGAATCCTTTTGGTCTGGGAACGAGATCCCATACGTCGTTTCTGGTGAATTGATTCAGCTCTTCTTGCATTGCCAGAATCCAGTCATTATCCAGAAGTGCTTCATCAATAGAAGAAGGTTCAATCAGAGACACAAGTCCCATAAGAGTTTCTTCAGAGTTTCTGAAGCTTGCTCTTGTTCTGATTGGATCTTCCTTTCTTCCTAGGATAGTCTCTTCTGGGTGATCCAAGCTGCTTCTGGGTAATCTCTTCTGAGGTTGATCAGCAGCTGTTGAAAGATTTCTAGCAGTGCTCCTTTCAGACGTTGAAGGAATGTCTGTGTTGAGAGCTTCTGATGACTTGTCTTCAGAACCTGCAAATTCAATTTCTATACCTGCAAAGACTTCATTCTGCTTTGACTTTTCAGAGTCAAGCTTGTCATCAAAACGAACAATGATTGATTCTTCCACAATTTGTGTTTCTGTATTGTATACTCTGTACCCTCTTGAGCGTTCAGAATATCCTAACATAATACACTTCTGTGCCTTAGAGTCAAACTTGTTCAAATAATTCTTTGTATTTAATATAAAGCAAGTACATCCAAATGGATGAAAATATGAAATGTTGGGCTTTCTGTTCTTCCACAATTCATATGGAGTCTTTTTCAGAATAGTTCTTATTGAGATTCTATTCTGAATGTAGCACGCTGTGTTTATTGCCTCTGCCCAGAAAGTCTTAGCAACGTTTGTCTCATTGATCATGGTTCTGGCCATTTCTTGCAATGTTCTGTTCTTTCGTTCTACAACTCCATTTTGTTGGGGAGTTCTAGGACAAGAGAAATCATGCAGAATGCCTTTCTCATTAAAGAATGACTCAAAATCTTTATTTTCAAATTCTCCACCATGATCACTTCTGACTTTAACGATTCTAAGATCCTTTTCATTCTGAACTTGGTTACAGAACGTAACAAACACAGAGTGTGACTCGTCCTTGTGTCTTAAGAACTTTACCCATGTCCATCTGCTATAGTCATCTACGATTACTAACCCATACTTCTTACCACTGACTGAAGCAGTTTTAACTGGTCCAAATAAGTCAATGTGCAGAAGTTCTAATGGCTTAGAGGTGGAAACAACATTTTTGGATTTAAAAGAAGGTTTTGCAAATTTGCCTTTCTGACATGCTTCACACAGAGCATCTGAATTGAACTTCAAATTAGGAAGTCCTCTGACCAGATTGAGTTTGTTAATCTGAGATATTCTTCTCATACTAACATGCCCCAATCTTCTGTGCCAGATCCACTGCTCGTTGTTAACAGACAGAAGACATTTTACATTCTGACTCTTTAGTTCAGAAAGTTTGATTTTGTAAATGTTGTTTTTCCTCTTTCCATTAAACAGGATAGTCCCATCTTTCTGACTAACAGCTTTACATGATTTTTGATTAAAGATTATATCATAACCGTTATCACTTAATTGACTTATGGATAACAGATTATGCATCAATCCATCTACTAGCAGAACATTATTAATAGAGGGAAGATTTCCATTACCTACAGTTCCAGAGCTAATTATCTTTCCCCTCTGATTGCCTCCAAAGCCAACGTGGCCTCCAGGCTTAAGTTCCAGGCTTTGGAACATATGCCTTCTTCCCGTCATGTGTCGTGAGCAGCCAGAGTCCAGGTACCATGACTGGTGTTTCTGACTTGCTGCTAAAGATATCTGCAACATGTATTATTTTGTCCTTAGGTACCCAGATTTTCTTGGGTCCTGACTTGTTAGTTTTACCAAAACTCTGGTTGAATTTTGGTTTCACAGAGTGCTTACTGCTAGTATATTTGATATCATGTGTGTGACCATACACAAAGTGTGAATTTAGAGGAGTGTGTTTAATGGTTAAGTCCATGACATTCTTTGGTGTAGGAACCTTACCTTGGTATCCTATTCCTTTCCTGCCGTTTCTGCTAACTCCATAGATCATTGAAGCCATTCTGCTTCTATCTATGCTTTTAGCTAGGAACTTCTGGAAACTGTGATCATACTCCTTGATGATTTCATCAGCGTTGCTGGGAGTTTCAGAAATTGGTTCCTTCTGAGAGTTTTGTAAAGTGTTTTCTAATTTTGAAATCTTATTTCTCAGCTCAGAGTTTTCCAATTTGAGACTCTCAGACTTATTAGAGTCAGATTCAAGATTCCTTTTCAGGTCTCTGAATTTAGCTCTAATTTGCTGATAACGTTCCAGAATCTCATTGAGGCTTTCAGCAAGTTCAGCCTTTGTAAAGTTAACAGCGAAGTTAGGAAATACCTCTTCTGTGTCTGATTCTGAGTCTGATTCAGAAGCTTCACTATCTTCTGAAATGTTTGCCATGAGAGCTATGTTTGCCCTTTCATCATCTGATTCTGAGTCAGCTTCAGACGAGTCAGAGTCATCCCATGTAGCCATGAGACTTTTCTTCTTCTCTCTTCCAAACTTCTTTTTGGGCTTTTCCCTCTGAAGCTTTGGGCAGTCACTCTTGTAGTGTCCTTGCTCATTGCACTCATAGCAGATGATGTCTTTTGTGTTTGGCTTTTTGCTACTGGAGGAGCCTTCAGATCTTCTGTATCCAGAGGAAGAATCTGTCCTTCTGTATCTGGAAGAAGACTCGTTCTGATCAGATCTTCTGGGATTTCTGAACTTCCTTTGTCTTTGCTTCCATAGTTGATTTACTCTTCTGGAGAGAAGGTAAAGTTCGTCTTCTTCTGATGAGGATCCATCAGATGTTTCTTCAACTGCCTGCAAAACTTTAGACTCAAATTTTCTGTTAGATTTTAATGCTAAAGGCTTACCTTGCTTCTGAGGCTCATCAGCTTCTAGCTCTATCTCATGACTTCTGAGGGAGCTGATAAGTTCCTCCAGAGTGATTTTGTTGAGATCTTTAGCTAGCTTCAGAGCAGTAACCATAGGCCTCCACTGCTTGGGTAAACTTCTGATTATTTTCTTGACATGGTCAGCAGTAGAGTACCCTTTGTCCAGAACTTTGAGACCAGCTACCAGAATCTGGAATCTAGAGAACATAGTTTCAATGGATTCAGATTCTTCCATTTTGAACGCCTCATACTTCTGAATGAGCGCCAGAGCTTTTGTTTCTTTGACCTGAACGTTGCCCTCATGCGTCATTCTGAGAGAATCAAAGATATTTTTTGCTGTGTCTCTGTTGGAGATTTTTTCATACTCAGTATAGGAGATGGCACTGAGGAGGATGGTTCTGGCCTTGTGGTGATTCTTGAAGTCACGCTTTTGTTGATCAGACATTGATTTTCTATCAATCTTCTGACCACTTGCATTCACAGGGTGCGTGTATCCATCTGTCACCATATCCCACAGATCAGCATCATGTGCTAGAAAGAAGCTTTCAATTCTGTCTTTCCAGTAATCAAAGTTTTCTCCATCAAAGACTGGAGGTTTGCCACTGAATCTGTCTCTGTCCTCATTGTTGTCATTGCTGATGTGAGAATTGTTTCCTGCCATTGTGTTTTTCTGACGCTGGATCTTGTACTGACACGGTTAAGTGTTATAGCTCAGAACCAGGCGCTCTGATGCCAATTGAAGTGGTGAAAAACACAAGAAGGGGGGGGGGTTGAATTGTAAAACTGAAATCTAAAGCAATGAACACGATATTTTTATCCTGGTTCGTTTGATCTCAAACTACTCCAGTCCACCCGTCAAGGTGATTTCGCCTCTCTCCAACGAGGTCTTAATCCACTATATTCAACTGAATATTACAGACTGCTTTAACAACTGCTAAAGCCTTCTTGATTCAAACCACAACCCGGTTTGTCAAGGTAACACTTTCTTACAAAGAGATAAAACTATGTGTGTGGATGTTTTCTACAAAACTGTATCACAACTGTGATGTATACACAAATTGAAGCTTAGAAACTAGATTGCTAAACAGTAATGGAATATCAGAGTATGTGGTTTAGCAAAACTGGTAGAACGAAGATTATGGTTCAGCTTTTGTGCGTGTAGAGATTTGGAGAGCATTAACCATTTCAATCTTCAAAGCCTTGTTTATATAGCACTTGAGATGATGAACGTTGGATGCAATATTCTTGATTCAATGCTAATAACAAGCTTTCCTTTTTGAGCAGATCTTGTCTGGAATGAGGCCGTTGGAATTAATTAGCTTTCAATGCACATTACCGTTGCTTACTTAACGCAAGTTCTGGCTTGGCTCATTCTGATTCTGCTTCGCTGCTGATGAACTATTGTGTTTCTGTATCAGAGTGTTTGAGCGCAGTCTTGTTCATTAGGCTTCAGCATGTACGTGAGTTGATCATCTGATCTTGACGTTCTGATGTAGCAACTTCTGATGCTGGTGTATGAAATCAAATTCTGATGCTGAATAGATGTGATCTTGCTTATTTCAATCAGCGTATCTGCAAGTCAGAACATAATAATTTTAGGCAGCAGATAGTTCATTCATGACACTTATAAATACTATATCTTTTCACTTTGTTATCATCAAAACTTAAATATAGGGTAGTAGATTCAAACATTGTTCTAACAGATTATGCTCGTTGAGACGGCCTGTATTGGCGAATATTGAGATGAAGGCTTATGCCTTGTTGATTCCTATATTAATTGGCAATTTTTGAGATGGGAGTTCTGCTCCAATGGTACCACATGCATTTGCATAGTATTGAGTTGCATTATATGATTGTATAAAGAAGTTGTGTATTGATGTTGTGAATGTGTATTATTGTTGCGATCATTATTGATTATGAGATGAGAAGTGGTGATGTTATGTGATCTAATTTAATATATTAATTATCATACACTTTATTATATTGTTAGATGTCTCACCCCTTCTGTTTGAATGTTTCCCTAATGTTGGTAACGTGCAGATAATCGAGAGTGAAGGTTTTATACCTTCAATAGTTCGAGTCGGTGTCATTGCTCTGATATGTAACACTCGTGGGGGATGAATGCTTGTTACTTTTGATTTTTAACTATTCATTTGTTGAACTTTAAGTTGATTATTATTAAGTATGTGTTGTTTTGAAGTTACTGTAACGATGATAAAGATGTTATTAAGAATTCTGCTGCTTAGATGTTTAAATTGTTGAATTATTTAATTAAAGTATTATGCTGATGGTTCATCCGAAGTTTTAAATTGTTATATATCCACGATGAATGCAATGAGTTTTTAAATGATGAATTTGTGGCATCCTGATTCGTTTGCATGAATGATTTTATAACTCTGATTTATTTATAATTTCCAGGTAGAATTGGGGTGTTACACTGTGAGCTTGACACTGACACAGAAAAGCCTTGGTACCATGAGGTGAAGAGGTACCTTGAAGCACAAGAGTATCCCGAAGGAGCATCCATCAATGACAGAAAATTCTTACGAAGATTTTCAGCTAAATTCTTCTTAAGTAACAGAATCTTGTATAAACGCAACCATGGCTCTACTCTACTCCAATGTGTGGACAAGAAGGAGGCATAGGAAATTATGGAAGACATGCACGATGGTCTATTTGGCACTCACTCTAGTGGACATACCATGGCCAAGAAGATTCTGAGAGTTGGCTACTATTGGTCAACGATGGAGACTGATTGCCATCAACATTCAAGAACTTGTCACAAATGCCAAATTTATGCTGACAAGGTCCATGTGCCTCCTATCCCTCTGAACATCTTGACCGCTCCGTGGCCATTTGCAATGTGGGGCATTGACATGATTGGAGAAATCAATCCCACCGCTTCCAATGGACATCGCTTCATTCTTGTCGCTATCGACTATTTCACCAAATGGGTCGAAGCCGCCTCTTTTGCCTCAGTCACAAAGAACGTGGTAGTCAGATTCATCAAACATAACCTCATCTTCTGCTATGGTATCCCCGAAAGGATCATCACCGACAATGGGACTAACCTCAACAATGTTATGATTACCGAACTTTTCACTCAGTTCAAAATCAAGCATCACAATTCTTCTCCTTATAGACCTAAAATGAATGGAGCAGTCGAAGCGGCCAACAAAAACATCAAGAAGATTGTGCAGAAGATGGTAGTGGCCTATAAGGACTGGAATGAGATGCTACTGTTTTCTCTTCATGGCTAACGCACTTCATCTAGAATATCAACTGGGGAAACTCCCTTTTCCTTAGTCTATGGCATGGAAGTTGTTTTGCCAGTGGAAGTTCAGATTCCCTCACTAAGGATTATGAATGAGGCAGGTCTAGGCGAAGACGAGTGGATTCAGACAAGATTGGATCAGTTGAACTTGATCGATGAGAAACGACTGGCTGCTGTTTGTCATGGTCAAACGTACCAAAAACATATGATCAAGGATTTCAACAAAAAGATCAAGCCTCGAGTATATCAAGATGGTGACTTGGTGATAAAGCACATCATTCTGCCACAAGGCGACCCCAGAGGCAAATGGACTCCCACCTACGAAGGTCCATTTGTTGTCAAGAGAGTGTTCTCTGGTGGTGCCATGATGCTGACTACCATGGATGGTGAAGACTTCCCACATCCTATAAATGTCAACACAGTTAAAAAATGCTACGCATAAGAGACCCTCTAGGTTGACACACCTAAGTAAAATAAGAGCATCCCGGCAAACCAAAAGTTTTGGGCAAAAATTAGGGATATATGCAAAAGATTGTACACCCGACAAGTTGAAAACTCGAAAGGGAAACTTAGGCAAAAATGGGTATCCTGGTGGGCTGAAAACCCGAAAGGGCGGTCCAGGCAAAAGTTAAGGATTGAAAGTGTATGACTATGTCACGTGGAATCACCACAGTCAACTTTATTACCAAGGTTCGAGTTCAAACGGTCCAAGATCAATCCAATCAACTTCTATCAACGGCAAGGGGAATTCGAAGACATTGGGGAAATAGTAGAGTTGGAATGCAATGAGATCATTTCCACATGGCTATTTATTTTTTTTTCAAATTCTGTTTTCCTTTCAACGATTTCCTCTTACTAGGATCAATGTCCCTTTGTACAAAAAAATGCCTATTCATGGGAAAAATATCAATACAAATATACTTTGAAGTGCAAACTTTCTGTTTTTTGTTTTGAATGCAAAATTGTCCAATGACTAAAATTGAACGAACATATGCATATGAACATAACTAAAACCATTTGGCACATGTGTCTTGCTAAACAACAACAAGCATCTCTTTAATGCACAAGGAACATCCCCACCGAGTTATTTCATTAGCATTATCCCCACAAGGACAACTATAATAAACCAATCCTCAACAGAGTTACCCATAAAGTCTCTTTGCACAGGTTAATCTCCAACTAGAGTCTTAATCTCTTGGCAGCTCTCTCCCCAACTGAGTTGATCCTACAAGAAGAAGAACTCACCTCGTTATCAATTCATCAAGTATTCATCAACAGAGTTTATTTCCCCAACAGGGTTTATTTCCCCAACATACAACAATCAGCAAATTCCCCCGGCATAGTCTATCCTCCCAAGTTGAGTATTTCTTCCCTGAATGAGTCCACACTCCCTATCTTGAGTTTGCCTTTCAGACTATTACAAATCAAAGGGCCATAACCCCTAATCCCCAGTAAAGTCGTCGACAAAACCTTTATTATCTCCAAAAGATACTATGAAGCCTGGGCACGACCATATATTAGTACAAATTTCAAACTACTATGAAGCCTGGACCTGACCAGATAATAATCAACTTCTCAAGACACTTTGAAGCCTGGGCCCGACCAGATAACAGTGTAACTTTTCCAATACTATGAAACCTAGACCGGACCAGATAATAGTTTAACTCTTCAAGATATAGAAGAACCTGGAATCAACCAAACCAGGGTTTAACTTATTTTAACCAGTAGAGTTTGCCTCTATCCCAGCAAACTACTGTGAAGCCTGGACCCGACCAGATATCAGTTTTCAACTTCATCTTTTCAAGTAAGTTATTGTGAAGCATGGATCCGACCAGATATCAATTCCTCTCAAAAGTTTGTTGTCAAACCTGGAACCTGACCAGATAACAACTAAGCTCCAATCAAGTTACTGTAAAGCCTGGACCCGACTAGATATCAGTTCAACCCTATCTCTTTATACAAGTTTGTTACAAATCATGGACCTGACCAGATAGCAATTAACTTCATCCACCTCAAAATATGTGAAGCCTGGATCCGACCAGATACCAGTTTTCAACATTCGTCTTTTCAAGCAAGTTATTATGAAGCCAGGAGCCCGACCAGATAACAACTAGCTATAATCCCCAGCAAGCCTGGACTCGACCAGATAATAATATAACTTTTCAAAAACTATGAAGCCTAGACCCGACCAGATAGTAGTTACCACTTAAAGTTACTATGAAGCCTGAACCCGACCAGATATCAGTTTAACTTCATCCTTTCTAGCAAGTTACTGCAAAGCCTGGAATCCGACCAGATAACAGATAACTTCCTTATCCCCAACAAGTTTTTGTGAAGCTGGGAATCCAATCGAATAACAGCCTAAATTCACTCTCCCCAAGAAATCTTTTGCAAAGTCTGGAATCCGACCAGATAACAGTTAATTTATCCTTCCCTAGAAAGTTACCGTGAAACCTGGAATTCGACCAGATAGCAGGTGACTTCCTCATCCTCAGCAAGTTTTGAAGCCTGGACCCGACTAGATAACAACTAACATGCAAGAGATATTCCCCAGCGGAAGCATTCTGTCAACAAAGTTTGAAGATATGTATATTCTTCATCCCCGACAGTAATTCGGGATTCAACTTCCCAGGAACTCCTCAGTAGTAGTCAGGGATTTATTTTCCTAGACAATCATGCATCTCCCATTCATACATCATAGCATATACATATGAAATACATTTAACACAATCCCATTCATCTTGTGAACATCATGCATACATCTGCATTTAACTAACCTTTTTTCCCACAGGTAAAACATCAAGTGTTAGTATAAATAGACCAAAGATTTGTGTTGATACTTCTTCCAGTGTTTATCAATATTCCTCCAAATGGTATTTATAAGTCCATTCCTAATACATCTTCGAGTGCAAATTTCTGGGCACTCTAGTGTTCAATCATCTTCTACCTTCAAGTCACGAATGGAGGATCCGCCAATCTAACTCTTCAGGTTTAAGAAGATTGAACATGGGAAACTGTTGTACCCTAAAATTTTCCCTCTCATTTCTCAAGTAATCTCTCACAAGATCTCCTTTGATTCAAGACTGCACAAGGGTTTATCAGCTCAAGACACCTCCTCAAGCACTGATCACTGAAAATTAGGGTTTGAGTTTTCACAAAGAAAAATGGACTTTTAATGCCCCATATTACTTTCATGGATCATTTTGGACCCTCAATATTTCTCATGTCAAGTTTCAAGTCTTGGATCACATTTTTGCTCAGTCAATTGATCAGTTGACCTAAAATCAACTGTATTGGGAAAAAGGCCAACTTTGGTCAATTTACAGTCAAACTTCATACTTTTTGGTCCATATCAATATTATGAACTCATATATGTCATTTTATCAAGTTTGGATAACAATTCCTCAAGAAATTTGATCAGATCATCAAAAGGGCAAAATGGTCAAAATTAGGGTTTTGACTGAGGAAGTGCAATTCCTGATTTTTGACCTGGCAAATGACTCATGGGTTTAAGACATGGTCTCAAGGTTTCAAATACTTCATGTTGACCTAATGGCATGGCTCAAAACATTTCTCAAGTTCAATTGATTGATAGTTGATTTTAAGTCAACTGATTAAAAGTCAATTGTATACTGAAAAGTCAAACTTTGACTTTTTGATCAAAATCAAGTTCCAAAGATTACAATTCATCAAGACATGTCAAAATATGAAACTTGTTCATCAAGAAATCAAAAAGTCAAGATTTCATTTTGAAAAGTCAAAATTTCTAAACTTAGAATTTTTTCTAAGTGTTGGAAATTCATGTTTTTTTCACAACTTTGAGCCAAATTTACACCATGATGCAAGATGATTCAAAGGAAACTTACAACATGAAAGTTTTATATATAAATTATATATAAAACATTGTAGAACATAACTTTTTCTATAAATGCTTGGATTTCAAGTTATCATTTTGTGAAGACATGTTCATGAAACTTGAAAAACTTAGTGAAATTTTGCCCTAGTTTAGACAGGATTTTGACCTAACTTCATGACAATTTTTCACATAGTTCCAAAATGAATCTTCAAAAATGTCAAACATAGAGGTTGTAGAGGATGTTACAAGATTTACAAAATGTCCAAGAACTTATTGAGATCATACTTGAGCAAGGAGAATCGAAGGCAAGAAGTTAGGGTTCCATTCTTGTTTTACAAGGCAGATTTTTAGGATGCACATGAACCAAATCCATGATAGGTTGTGTAATATTTGATTTGCATGCCTCAAACTTGTTTTTTACTCCATAATTAATGGTTTACACAACTCTTTAGGCCCTTACCCAATTGGTTTAATCTTTTTTCAAAATGATTTTCCATTTATGGCACAAAGTTGCCATTTCCATTTTGATAAAGCATCACTTTTGCAATTGTCAACTTCTTGAGCCTTGCACTTGTTCTTTCTGCATACACAACCACTATAAACCAAAAGCAATATTTCTAAGGCCTCTTTCAACTCAGAACATGCTTGTACAACACTTTGAGATTTGTCTTCTCACTTTTTGTTCAAAAGCAAGCTATAGAGCCAAAAGTCTAGAACTCAAATCTTGAGTACATTTGATCTCCAATATTTTCCATACAAATGCACAAGTCTATTACAAGCTAAGGCACGAGCTTAAGCACCCTAAAATTCTCCCAAACTCCCTCAAGCCAAAAATTGTCCAAAAACTCCATTGATGCACAGATTTTGACTTTGAACTTAAAACTCAGAATCTACTCGTGTGTTTCTTGGCCTTTTGGTTCCTAAAGCTCATATATATCAAATATAACCTATCCTTGTCCCTGTTTAATAACTATAATTCCATTTCCATCATCCTCCATAACCAAAAACAGAGTACAGCAAGTTGACTTCTCCAGGCCATTCCAGTCATCCATTGCTCAAGCTAATCATTGCATTAGCTTCCTGGGAACTTGAGGAAGCTAACATGATCATTGCAGCACCTTAAGTCAAGCTCATTTGCATTTCATGATTTCCAGTTTTAAGGTACATTTCCTGAACTTCTATCTTTTTCATTTAGGCATTGTTAGGCTTGCATTTGTGAAGATAAAATGTAGACATCATTGCCCTGAACTGTACATGTCCATAGATTTCATTTATATTGCTTGAGTAGTGAGAATTTTAAGTTTGAACTTTCTAAAAAAGTTAGGTTAGAATTTGGTATCATTCAAAATTCATGCTCATCTTTGATTTATAGTTTTAGTAATTTACATTTCTGAAATCGTTGTGAAATTTGGAACAAGTTTGATGTTTACATTTTTACAAATGGATGAGAAATGGTGAAGTTACATATGTTCAGGCTGGAGGTTAAAGATGAAGTCATATCTAGGACAGGACTTGTGTTATGTATTTATTGTTTTGTTTATGTTATCGGATGTAGAGCCACCCCAGTGGCAAAGGTAGCGCGCGTGTATGCTCAGGGTCATGGGTTCAAGACCCAGCGCTACCTTTTTGTTTTTTTTTTAGCATTTTCTTTCTTCTTTTTTTGCCAAAACCAGCGTCTGGGCCTCCAACAGTGGGCTTTATTTTTTTTGCTGACTTCTAACCCCCTGCCTGCTTTCACACCCCTGACCCAACTTTTTTTAATTATTTTCTTTTTCTTATTTTATTTTATTTCAGTTTTCTTTTATTATTTTTTATTACTATTATTATTATTATTGTTATTATTATTATTAATAAAAAATCCAAAAAATATTTTTATTTATTATTTATACATTTATATTTTATTTTCTTTATGAAACAAAAAGGACAAAAACATTTTCTTAACAAATTAATTTCTTTTTTCTCTTAAATAATTAATATTTAGATTTAGGTTTAATTATTATTTTTTCTCTTTTATCTAAAATTAATTTAGAATTTAGGTTTTCTTTTAATAAACTAATTTTCATGTTTATTTTATTAAATTTAAAACCTTTCACAAAAAAACCCTAAAAAAATATTTTTTAACTTAATTTCTTTCTTAATTAGTTTAAGTTTAATTTGGTTTAATTTTAATTAACCATTCTCTTTAATTAGGTCAAGATTAACCCTTTCACAAAAAACCAAACAAAAATCATTTCTTTTTCCATTTACATTCTTGCATTATTTTATTTTCAATTCTTGTACATTATTCAATATGGTTGTAATAGATAATTAGGTTTAATTTTCTTGCAAATCCCCATTTGTAAATTTGTATACCCCCTCCCCTAATGATGTGATAGTGTAGTAATTTTACTTTCCGCAATTTATCGATTTATATAAATGCTAGTAATTAGGGTTTGTATGGGAAAAATAAAAATCAACAATTAGCAAACCCTAATTCAAGATAAACAAATGCATGTAAATCAAACACACTTGCACACTTACACCCTTAGGGTAATTCCATTTTGTTGCCTTACAAAAATGGCCATGTTATACATGTGATATGTCTTAGCCAAAAGCAATCAAAAATACAAGATCAGAGTCCCTCAATGATGCTATAAATGTTGCCTTTAAAAATGATCTTAGTCCCTCAAACAAAAATGCTAAGACATCTTACAACATTGCTATTCTGACTATACGATGACCCACGCCCGTCCCTTTACATCCAAAGATAAGGCTTCTTACCAATCAATAGTAAGATAGAAATATCAAAGGAAGGAAGAAATTAACAAAGACTTTTGAGTAGGTATATTGTTCCTAGTTGCTTGCTCACTTTCAAATCAAACATCCTTGCTTATTTTCAAAACAAACACCAAACACTTTCAAAAACACTTTCAAAAAAACTTTCAAAAACACTTTCAAAAACACTTTCAAAAAAACTTTCAAAAACACTTTCAAAAACACTTTCAAAATATTTTCCAAACATGAAATATTTTCAAAAGCCCAACACTTTGTATACGTTCTTGTGAACGAGAACTATTACAAAGTTTGCCTAAACAAATGCGCCTTTTCAAAATACTTTCAAAAACCACACAAAGCACATTTTCAAACAAAGGCAATGGATCTAGCAAGCAACTAAGAGCCCATAGATAACTATGGATGAAAAGGGTTCTAATACCTTCCCTTTTCATAATCTACCCCCCGAACTCAAGAAATAATCTTAAAGGTCTTTCCTGTTCTTTTCAGCCTTTCCTTTTGGATAAAAGAAAAGTCGGTGGCGACTCTTGCTAACCGCAACATTTGCGATCACACGCAAAACACCCAACTCAGTTCTCCCACCATATCACAGGCACACAAAGGACTTCGTCCCCATATCCTTCATTGAGGAGTAATCACTTGTTTATTGCTTTCTTTTAATTCAAGAACATTTTGTCTGTAATATTAAATAATGACTTTTAAACCATGTGTCTGGCCCGGGGCACTATGGTCCATTTGTCAAGGGTTTTATTTATGTTCATCTTATCATATGATCATTCAATACAAACCATTGGACTGTTTTGCATTCAAATCTTTGTGCTTATTATCTTTCTTTTTTTTCAAATACGTTTTTGAAAATAGTTGTGTATCTTACATGCACACACACACACACACTTTTGCAGGTCCTCATCCACTCTGGATCTCATTGCAATTGACTTTACTATTGCCGAATATGATTTCTAACATCCAATTAACCAAGCCGAAGACGAAGGCGAGTAAGATTGTGAAATACTAGGAGAACTAGCCAGACTTCTATTACAAGAGGAAAAAGCTATTCAGCGGCACGAAGAGTCAGTTGAAGTCATCAATCTAGGTATCGAGACAGACAAGAAAGAAATCAAGATCGGCGCTAACTTGGAAAGAAGTGTCAAAAGCAGATTGGTTTAGATGTTGATGTGGAAGTGTTTGCTTGGTCGTATGAATATATTCCAGGGTTGGATACCGATATTGTAGTTCATCGCCTACCAACAAAAGAAGATTGTCCTCCTGTCAAACAAAAAGTTCGTTGCATGAGGCCTGACATGTCTGAAAAGATAAAAGCTGAAGTAATGAACAGTTTGATGCAGGATTCCTAGTTGTGACATCTTATCCCCAATGGGTTGCAAATGTGGTTCCAGTACCGAAGAAAGACGGAAAAGTTCGTATGTGCGTAGATTATAGGGATCTGAATAGGGCAAGTCCCAAGGATGACTTCCCTCTACCTCACATTGATGTCTTGGTCGATAACACTGCTCAGCATAAAGTCTTCTCTTTCATGGATGGTTTCTCCGGCTATAATCAAGTTAGGATGGCTCCCGAAGACATGAAGAAGACCACTTTTGTTACGCAATGGGGCACCTTTTGTTACAAGGTCATGCCGTTCGGATTAAAGAATGCAGGGGCAACATATCAAAGGGCTATGGTAGCTTTGTTTTATGATATGATTCATCATGAAATAGAGGTATATATGGATGATATGATTTCAAGATCACAAACTAAAGAGGAACATCTCAGTCACCTGTACAAGCAATTCGAAAGGTTGAAAAAGTACAAGTTGAGGTTAAACCCTAACAAGTGCACATTTGGAGTGCGATCTGGGAAGCTTCTGGGTTTTGTTGTCAGTGGTAAGGGCATCGAAGTAGATCCTTCCAAGGTAAAGGCCATCCAATAAATATCAGTCCCCCACTCTGAAAAGGAAGTTAGAGGATTCTTGGGTCGTCTTAATTACATTGCCCGCTTCATGTCTCACTTGACTGCTACTTGTGAGCCAATCTTCAAACTCTTGAAGAAAGATCAAGTAGTTGGATGGAATGATGAATGCCAAGCTGCCTTCAACAAAATCAAAGAATATCTACAAGAACCTCTTATTCGCATGCCTCCAGTAGAAGGAAGACCCTTGATCATGTACTTGACGGTACTAGAGAATTCTATGGGGTGTGTTTTGGGCCAACATGACGAGTCTGGCTGAAAAGAGCATGTTATTTACTACCTGAGCAAAAAATTTACCGACTGTGAAACCAGATACTCACTGCTCGAGAAAACTTATTGCGCTCTGGCATGGGATGCTCACTAGCTAAGATAGTATATGTTGACTCATACCAATTTGTTGATTTCTAAGATGGACCCAATCAAGTACATCTTCGAGAAACCTGCTCTTTCCGGACGAATAGTTGGATGGAAAATGATCTTGACTGAGTACGATATTCAATACACAATGCAAAAGGCCATCAAAGGAAGCGTACTAGCAGATCATTTGGCCCATCAAGTTGTTGATGATTATCAGTCTATGAACTTTAACTTCCCAGATGAGAACATCATGCTAGTGACCGACTATGCAAAACCTGGACCGTTTGACAGACCTGGACAGGGATCCCGATGGACTATGGTCTTCGATGGGGCTTCCAACGCTTTGGGTAACGAAATTGGTGTTGTGATCATATCCCCTGAAGGTTGCCACACTCCTTTCACTGCCAGATTATGCTTCAATTGTATGAACAACATGGCTGAGTACGAAGCATGCATTTTGGGTCTGAAGGCTGCCATTGATTTGAGGATCAAGCATTTGAATATGTTTGGGGATTCCGCTCTAGTGATCAACCAAGTAAAAGGAGATTGGGACACTAAGAACCCTAATCTCATCCCTTACAAGGAGCTCGTGTTATCTCTGATTCCTTATTTTGAAGAGACCACCTTTGAACATTTCCCTAGGGAGGAAAATCAGCTGGATGACGCCTTGGCAACAATGTCTTCTATGTTCAAGGTCAGATGGGACAACGAAGCTACTATGATTACAATTGAGAGATTCGACGAACATGCGCACTGCTGTGAGCTCGAGACTGATACAGAAAAGCCATGGTACCATGAGGTGAAGAGATACCTTGAAGCACAAGAGTATCCCGAAGGAGCATCCATCAATGATAGAAAGTTCTTACAAAGATTTTAATCCAAATTCTTCCTAAGTAACAGAATATTGTACAAGCACAACCATGATTTTACTTTACTCTGATGTGTGGATAAGAAGGAGGCAGAGGAAATTATGGAAGACATGCATTATGGTCTCTTTGTGACTCGCTCTAGTGGGCATACCATGGCCAAGAAAATCCTGAGAGCTGGCTACTATTGGTCAACAATGGAGACTGATTACCATCAACATTCAAGAACTTGCCATAAATTCCAAATTTATGCTGACAAGGTCCATGTGCCTCCTATCCCTCTGAACGTCATGACCGCTCCATGTCCATTTGCAATGTGGGGCATTGACATGATTGGAGAGATCAAACCCACTACTTCCAATGGACATCGCTTCATTCTAGTCGCTATTGATTACTTCACCAAATGGGTCGAAGCCGCCTCATTTGCCTCGGTAACAAAGAATGTGGTAGCCAGGTTCATCAAACATAACCTTATATGCCGCTATGGTATCCCCGAGAGGATCATCACCAACAATGGGACTAACCTCAACAATGCTATGATCATAGAACTTTGCACTCAGTTCAAGATCAAGCATCATAATTCTTCTCCTTAGAGACCTAAAATGAATGGCGCAATGGAAGTGGCCAACAAAAACATTAAGAAGATTGTGCAGAAGATGGTAGTGACCTACAAGTATTGGCATGAGATGTTACCGTTTGCTCTTCATGGCTATCGTACTTCAGCTAGAACATCAACTGGGGTAAGTCCCTTTTCTTTAGTCTATGGCATGGAAGTTGTTTTTCCAGTAGAAGTTCAGGTTCCATCAATAAGGATTATGAATGAGGCAGGCATAGGTGAAGACGAGTGGATTCATACAAGATTGGATCAGTTGAACTTGATCGATGAAAAACGACTGGCTATTGTTTTTCATGGTCAAATGTAATAAAAATTCATGATCACAGCTTTCAACAAAAAGATCAAGCCTCGAGTATATCAAGCTGGTGACTTGGTGATAAAGCATATTATTCCGCCGCAAGGCGGCCCCAGGGGCAAATGGACTCCCACCTATGAAGGGCCATTTGTTGTCAAGAGAGTTTTCTCTGGTGGTGCCATGATGCTGACTACCATGGACGGTGAAGACTTCCCACATCCTGTGAACGCGGACATAGTTAAAAAATACTATGCATAAGAGACCCGCTAAGTTGACACACCTAGGCACAAATAAGGGCATCCTAGAAAACCAAAAGGTTTGGGCAAAAATTAGGGATATATGCAAAAGATTGTACACCCGGCAAGTTGAAAACCCAAAAGGGCGACAAGGGCAAAAATGGGTATCCTAGTGGGCTGAAAACCCGAAAGGGCGGTCCAGGCAAAAGTTAAGGATTGAAAGCGTATGACTATGTTCTGTGGAATCACCACATTCAACTTTATTACCAAGGTCTGAGTTCAAACGGTCCAAGATCAATCCAATCAACTTATGTCAATGACAAGGGGAATTCGAAGACATTAGGGCAATAATAGAGTTGGAATGCAATGAGATCATTTCCACATGGCTATTATCTTTGTTTTCAATTTTGTTTTCCTTTCGACGATTTCCTCTTACTAGGATCTCTGTCTCTTTGTACAAAAATGCCTATTCATGGGCAAAATATCAATACAAGTATACTTTAAAGTGCAAACTTTCTGTTTTTGTTTTGAATGCAAAAAGTCCAATGACTAAAATTGAACGAACATATGCATGTGAACATAATTAAAACTATTTGGCACTTGTGTCCTGCTAAGCAGCAGCAAACAACTCTTTAATGTATATGGAATATCCCCATAAAGAAGGATACAATAAACCAATCCTCAACAAAGTTACCCATAAAGTCTCCTTGAATAGGTTGATCTCCAACCAGAGTCTCAATCTCTGGACAGCTCTCTCCCTAGCTAAGTTGATCCTACAAGAAGAAGCCTTGTGGATCTCTTTCTAAAAGAACTCACCTCGTCAGCAGTTCATCAAGTATTCATCAACAGGGTTTATTTCCCCAACAAATAACGAACAACAAAATTCCCCGGCATAGTCTATCCTCTCCATTTTGAGTTTGTTGTTCATACTATTACAAATCAGAGGGCCACAACCCCTAATCCCCAATAAAGTCGTAAATAAAGCCTTTACCATCTCTAAAAGATATTATGAAGCCTGGACCTGACCAGATGATAGTAAAATTTTCAAGCTACTATGCAGCCTGGACCCGACCAGATAATAGTCAATTTCTTAAGTCACTATAGAGTCTGGACTCAACCAGATAATAGTGAAAACCTTTCAGATACTATGAAGCCTGGCCCCGACCAGATATTAGTACAATTTTCAGTTACTATGAAGCCTGGACCCGACTAGATAATAGTTAACTTCTTAAGACGCTATGAAGCCTAGACCCGACCAGATAATAGTTTAAATCTTCGAGATATTGAAGAACCTGGACTCAACCATACAAGGGTTTAACTTCTTTTCCCAGTAGAGTTTGCCTCTACCCCAACAAGTTACTGTGAAGCCTGGACCCGACCAGATATCAGTTTAACCCTATCTCTTTAGACAAGTTTATTGTGAAGCCTGGACCCGACCATATAGCAATTAACTTCATCCACCTCAAAATCTGTGAAGCCTAGATTCGACCAGATATCAGTTCAACTTCGTCTATTCAAGCAAGTTATTATGAAGCCTGGAGTCCGACCAGATAACAACTAGCTACAATCCTCAGTGAGACACTATGAAGTCTGGACCCGACCCGATAATAGTATAACTTTTCAAAAAAACTATGAAGCTTGGACCCGACCAGATAGTAGTTACCACTTCAAGAAATCTGTGAAGCCTGGATCCGACCAGATAACAGTTCAATTTCAAGAAATCTTCTGCGAAGCCTGGAATCTGACCAGATAATATATACTTTATTCTTCCCCGACAAGTTATTGTGAAACCTGGAATCCGACCAGATAGTAGTTGACTTCCTCATCCTCGGCAAGTCATTGTGAAACCTGGGATCCGACCAGATAGAAGTTGACTTCCTCATTCTCAGCAAGTTATGAAGCCTGGATCCGACCATATAATAGTTAACATTCAAGAGATATTCCCTAGTGGAAGCATTCTTCTAACAAAATTTGAAGATATGTATATTCTTCATCCCCAATAGCAATCTGAAATTCAGCTTCCCAAGATTCCTCAGCAGTAGTCAGGGATTTATTTTCCCTAAAAAATATGCATCCCACATTCATACATCATAGCGTATACATACAAAATGCATTTAGCACAATCTCATTCATCTTGCGAATATCATGCATACATCTGCATTTTACTAACCATTTTTCCCACAGGTAAAATATCAAGTTTTAGTATAAATCAACCAAATATTTATGCTAATACTTCTTCCAGTATTTACCATCATTCCTCCAAATGGCATCTATAAGCCCATTCCCAATACATCTTCGAGTGCAAATTTCTGGGCACTCTAGTGTTCAATCATCTTCCACCTTCAAGTCACGAATGGTGGATCCGCCAATCTAACTCTCCAAGTTTAAGAAGATTGAACAGGGGCAGTTGTTGTACCCCAAAATTTTCCCTCTCATTTCTCAATAAATCTCTCACAAGATCTCCATTGATTCAAGACTGCACAAGGTTTGATCAGCTCAAGACACCTCCTTAAGCACTGATGACTCAAATTAGCGTTTGAGTTTGCATAATGACAAATGGAATTTTAATGCCCCATATGACTTTCATGGATCCTTTTTAACCCTCAAGATTTCTCATGTCAAGTTTCAAGTCTTGGATCACATTTTTGCTCAATCAATTGATCAGTTGACCTAAAATAAGTTATATTGGGGAAAAAGTCAACTATGGTCAATTTACAATAAAAATTCATAATTTTTTGTCCATATCAACAATATGAACTCATATATTTCAATTGATCAAGTTTGGATCATAATTCCTCAAGAAATTTGATTAGATCATCAAAAGGTCAAAATGGTCAAAATTAGGGTTTTAACTGAGAAGGTGCAATTTTGATTTTTGACCTAACAAATGACTTATTGGTTCAAGACATGGTCTCAAGGATTTAAATACTTCATTTTGACCTAATGGCATGGCTCAGAACATTTCTCAAGATCTATTGATTGATAGTTGAATTTCAGTCAATGGATGAAAAGTCAACTGTAACTAAAAAGTCAAACTTTGACTTTTTGATCAAAATCAAGTTTCAAAGATTACAATTCATCAAGACATGTCAAAATATGAAAATTGTTCATCAAGAAATCAAAAAGTCAAAATTCATCTTTGAAAAGTCAAAATTCTAAAACTTAGGATTTTTTCTAAGGGTTGAAAAGTTCACATTTTTTCACAACTTTGTGCCAAATTTACACCATGATGCAAGATGATTCAAAGGAAACTTCCAACATGAAAGTTGTATATCTCAATGAGATTTAAAACATTGTAGGGCATAAATTTTCCTAGAAATGCTTAGATTTCAAGTTATGATTTTGTGAAGACGTGTTCATGAAACTTAAAAGACTTAGTGAAATTTTGCCCTAGTTAGGCAGGATTTTGACCTAACTTCATAGAAATTTTTCACCTAGTTCCAAATTGAATTTTCAAAAATGTCCAACATGAAGGTTGTAGGGGATGTTACAAGCTTTCCAAAATGTCCAAGAACTCATTAAGATCATACTTGAGCTAAGAGAATCAAAGGCAAGAAGTTAGAGTTTCAAACTTGAATTACAAGGCAAATTTGTGAAGAACACTTGATCCAATCTTCAAGCATGCTGTACAAATCCTACTTTGCAGGATTCTAACTTGCATTTCACTCCATAATTAAATTCTTTCACAACTGTTAGAGCTTTTATCCAAGAATTCAATGCATTGTCCATGCTTAATACCATTTTAGGAAGAAAGGCAACATTGCCATTTTGGAAAAGTGTCTTTAATCACAAAGTCCACTCTTCTCGAGCCTCTAACATGTTATTTTGAACACACACAACATGTATGCTCAGAGGCAACATGTTTAAATATTCTAAGCCACCCTATAAACCAGGTACTTGTGCCTTGGAACCACGTTTTTCAAGCTTTCTTCAAAAACAAGCAAAAATTCACAAACATGTGAATTGGAATTCTGATCAACTACAAGTCTCAAAACCATTTGCTTATAAGTAGATATACTATTTGCAAGCTAATAAACGAGCTCAAGCACCCCAAAAAATCTCTGAAAATCCCTTAAATTAGAACTTACATCAAAACTCCATCTATGTGCACATTCTGACTTTGAAACCTAAACTCACATTTCCCTCATGTGTTTTCATTCCTAATCAATCACAAAGCTTCTATACATCAAATATAGTCCATCTCCATCCCTGTTTCACAACTGTAACCCCATCTCCATCATCTTCCAAACTCAAAAATAGAGCTCTGCAACTGGACTTCTCCAACACGATTCAGCCATCCTCATTCCAAACTAATCATTGCATTAGCTTCCTGGAGGTTCACTAAAGCTAACCTGATATCACAACTCCTTGAAAGCAGCTCATTTGCAAAACACGAATTCCATTTTTGAGGTAAGTTTTATGACTTTTGAAATCTTCATATAGGTATTGTTAGCTTTCCATTTTCAAAGACAAAATGTAGATATCATAGCCCTGAAGATGACCATGTCCTTAAAATTCATTTATATTGCTTGAGTAGTGAGAATTTTAAGTTTGAACTTTCTGAAAAAAGTTAGGTCAGAATTTGGTACCATTAGAAATTCTCATTCATCTTTGATTTATAACTTATGATATTTATATGGTTTGACTCGTATGGAAAAATGGAGCAACTTTCATGTTTACATTTTTTATTTTGGATGAGAAATGAGTAAGTTACAGGAACCATGGCTGGAGGTTGAAGATGAAGTCATTTCTAGGACTAGATTTAGGTTATGTATTTATTGTTTCATTTAAATTAACGGATGTATAGCCATCCCAGTGGTAAGGCAGCGCGTGTTTCATGTACAGGACGTGGGTTCAAGCTCCAGTGCTGCCACTTTTTGTTATTTTTTCAACATTTTCTCTCTCCTTGTTGCAAGTCAGCGCGCCTGGGCCACGACTCACTGGGCCTTCACCTTTTTACTTGTGATAACCCCCTGTTTCCATCTACAACACAGACCCACTCCCTTTTTTATTTTGTTATTTTTTTATGATTACAAAAATCTCATTTGGGCTAGGCTTCAAAATCTGTTTTTTCCTAATAAACTCCCAAATCCCATTTCAAATCCCCCTGACTTTAATTTTAGAGTTTAGGTTTTATTTTATTTTTCTTTATTACTTTTATTATTATTATTTTTTTATTTTTTTTATTAATAAAAAATCCAAAAAATATTTTTATTTATTATTTACACACTTATATTTTTATTTTATTTATAAAACAAAAAAGACAAAAAAATATTTTCTTAAATAAATTTAATTCTTTTTCTTAATAATTAGATTTAGGTTTATTTTCTTTAAAATTAACTTAGAAGTTAGGTTTTCTTAATTAATTAATTTCCATATTATTTTTATTAAACTAAAAAAACCTTTTCTTAAAAAACCCTAAAAAATGCTTTCTAACTTAATTTATTTTATTAATTAGTTTAGGCTTAATTTTCTTAATTTAATTAATCATTTTCTTTTAGATAATTAGGTTAAAACCCTTTTTCCTCAAAAATCCAAATAAAAATCATTTCCTTTCCATTTATACCCTTGTATATTATTTTTATTTCTTGTGCATTATTCAATATGGTTGTAATAGATAATTAGGACTTTAATTTCTTGCAATCCCCATTTGTAAATATGTACACCTCATCCCTCTAATGATGTAATAGCGTAGTAATTTTACTTTCTGCAATTTATCGCTTTCATATAAATGCTAGTAATTAGGGTTTGTATGGAAAGATAAAATCAATAAGTAGATAACCCTAATCCAAGATAAACCATACACGTAAATCAAACACATTATTTACACATGCACCCTTAGGGTAATTCCACTTGTTGCCTTACAAAAATGGTCATGTTATGCATGTGGGATATCTTAGCCAAAATACAAGATCATAGTCCCTCGATGATGCTACAAATGTTGCCTTTCAAATGATCTTAGTCCCTCAAAGAGAAATGCTAAGATATCTTACAACATTGCTATCATGACTATACGATGACCCACGCCCGTCCCTTTACATCCAAAGATAAGGCTTTCTTACTAATCAATGGTGAGATAGCAATATCAAAGGAAAGAAGAAATGAACAAAAGACTTTTGAGTAGGTAGATTATTCCTAGTTTCTTGCTCACTTTCAAAATAAACATCCTTGCTCATTTTCAAAACAAACACCAAACACTTTCAAAAACAAACTTTCAAAAACATGAAATATTTTCAAAAGTCCAACACTTTGTATGCGTTCTTACAAACGAGAACCATTACAAATTTTTCCTAAATGAAGCACAAAGCACATTTTCAAACAAAAGAAAGTGATCTAGCAAGCAACTAAGAGCCCATAGATAACTATGGATGAAAAGGGTGCTAACACCTTCCCTTTTCATAATCTACCCCCTAAACTCAAGAAATAATCGCAAATGTCTTTCCTATTCTTTTCCACCTTTCCTTTTGGATAAAAGAAAAGTCAGTGGCGACTCTTGCTAACTGCAACATTTGCGATCAAACGCAAAATATCCCAAGTCAAGTCTCCCACCGTATCATAGTATGCACAACGAGCATTAGGGTTGTAGCGGGGAGAGGTAGTGTTGGGATTCTTCATAGCCTCCCGCAAAGTTACCAGATTAGATTTCAACAAATGAGGCAAAACTTGGGATGAAGTCATATTTATCCGGGTAAACTGTCTTACCGGCCTTTCTGTTCTCGGTTGATTATTCCTTTGTTGAGTAGGTGCAGGCATAGAGATCATGACAGCCCCTACCGCTGGACGGTGTTCAGTTCTATCCTGATTCCTTTGATTGTACACAACACTAACCTCTTTCTTCCCAACAAATGGATTCCTTACTGCACTGGAGGATGCGTCCCTTTGAATCTTCCCACTCCTAATTCCAGCTTTCACTCTTTCTCCTATAAAAGTTAATTTGGTAAAGCCGACTGAGGAGATTCTAATCAGATGATTGAAGAATGGTCCAGATAGGGTACCCAAAAACATATCCACTAGCTCCCTATCAGACAGGGGAGGTTGAACTCTTCCTGCTAAGTCCCTCCACTTCTGAGCATAGTCCTTAAAGCCCTCGCTCGGACCTAGAGACATATTTTAGAGTTGAGTACGGGTGGGAGAAAGGTCTGTGTTGTACTGATACTACTTGTAGAAAGTAGTAGTCAGTCTTCCCAATTATGGATGTTGGTCCCCTCCAGCTGATAGAACCATTCTAGTTGAGTTCCGGATAGACTATCCTAAAAAAAGTGGACCCACAAGTCCTTGTCAGTAATGTGAGGATGGATCTTACTCACATAAAATTGGAGGTGCATTTTGGGACATGAAACCCCATCATATTTGGCAAACACTGGCACCTTGAACTTTTGTGGGATGACAACCCCAAAGACCAAACCCAACTCTTCAAAATCCAGACCCGATACCTTTCAGACCTCTATTGCATTCAAACGATCCTCCAGATGTTTGTATTTTTCATCAGTAGAAGGATACTGTTACTTATCATAGTCAGATTCATCATTAGATTCTTTTGGACTGGAGTCTTCCTCTCTTGTTTCCTCCTCTTCATTGTTTCCTTCCTTTGATGAAGTTATCATTTCAGAGGCTCACTACACTGGTCCTCTATTCCTTCTTCCCATATTCTCTAACCTAGTTGGCTTCTTTGGCTTCTTCTTTTCTTTAATAAGCAGGGCTTTCAGTTCTTCTTGCCCCTTGGTCAGAGCCATGATCATCTGTTGAAACTGGGCATTCTGAGTCTGTAGATCCTTCATTGTTTGTTCTAGAGCCATTGCTGAAATAAACAACAAAGAGGATGAGAAACCTGCTTTGAAACCTGCTTATGCAATGATATGTATGATATATGTATGCAATGTTTTCAAGGATTTCTAAGACTCAAATTTGCTTAAACAGAAAAATAGAAAACGTTAATTGCATCAAGAAGTTTTATTGGTCATAACGACGCCTCTCGGGCTTACAAAGGGAACAAAGCAACAATAAAATTTCCCAAGAAAAAGGAAGATTCAAGTTTCCCACGGACGCATCCTCTTTGGTGCAATGTAGGCATTTATATTCCTCTCCTCGTGAAGTAACCGAGTGAGCTATAGAACCTTCTTCTTGTTGGCGTAGAATTGGGTTTCGAAAGTATCCTGTTCTTCTTTGAGTTGGATCCAGGATTTTCGCAGCTCCTCAAAATCAGTTGGCATATCAAGATAAATAACAACATAAGGAGTGTCTCCTTCAGTAACTGGCTCTACAATCACAGGTAAGATGGCAGGTTAGGGCATCATAAGACATTGAGCACGAGCTCGCACCCATTTGAGGTAAGTCTCAAGAGGGATATAATTCTTGTGCCCCAGTGTTTTGCTATCAACCCTGTTTATCATGCCCCAAGCTCGAATGAACCTCTTGCGATAACCCTGAACATCATTCTCATAGTCAAATGTAATTCCTTGGACGAGCGTGTCGTGAGGACCATCCCTTCTAGCATAACCAAACTGTCGCAGCGCCAAGCAAGGATTATAAGTGATTCCTCCCCTAATTCCTAAGAGAGGGACATTAGGGAATTCCCCACAGCGATCAATGATGGTGATACTCTCCAAGGACCGGGAACACCAATGAATATCTGAATATGTAAGGGACATCAGCCTATAAGACCATCTCATACCCTGCTCATTTCTCAGAATAGACTGGGGTAGGTGCGAAATAAACCACCTAGACAGTAGAGGAGTGCAACACATAAGGGCCCCTCTTCTCTTTAGAGTGCGAGTATGCAGAGAGTGTAGAATATCCCCAAGTAAGGTAGGCACCAGATTATGCGACAGAAAAACCTTAACCATATTCACATCTATGAGTTGGTCAGTGTTAGGGAATAGTACCATCTCATAGATGAGAAGGGCCAACACCTCCTCAAAAGCTTGTAAATCCAGGATATCCCAAAAATAGTGGGCTCTCTCAAATAGAAACTTAGCTAGAAATTCTTGGATACTTCTTCTGGTTTCCCAATTTGCCATTACATCAGACCGTTGTAAAGATAGAGCTTGAGCAACCTCTTTAGGCTTTAGGTCTCTTTCTGTACTATTGAATGGTAGCTGATTAAGGATAGGTACCCCCAGTAACTGAGAAAACTCCTCCATAGTAGGCACTGACTGGTAATCAGGGAAGGTGAAGCAGTGGTACAACGGGTCAAAGAACTGAAAGAGCACCTTTAACATTTCTTCATCAGGGGTTTAAGTGACCAAGTTGAGAATTCGACCATGTTTTTCAGTGAAGGGAGAGCTTTCAGGAATCCTTGATGCTAACTCCTTGAGTTGAGGATGCACTTTCACAAGGTTGATTTGGATAGTGTTCCTCCAAGCGGATGTCATGTCCTACAAAACAAGACAGAGATAAGCCCTAGAAAATCCTTGAAATGGTTAGTATGATATGCCATGTCATGATGTCATGATTATGCTAAGAAATCACAGATATAGCAAGCACAAGCAAATCACACAAGAGACCTTAGGTTTAAGGCTTGCATGGGTTTTAAGGTAGTACTCTCTTGAAGTTGGATTGGTTCAACCTATCCTATAAATAGTAACCGGGTTCTAAGGGATCTCAATATCACTAACCTTTCCCACAAGCTTCGTTCGATAGACGACTGACTCGCAACCAAACAAAACTCAGGATTCAAGTCTCAATGAGTGTAGCATCGAGTATCTGCTGACTTTGGGAATACACCAAATACAACTATATCGCTACATCCTAATAGCCAAGTTGTTCATTTAAATATTCTAAGGTCAGTTTACTCTTTATGACACCACACGGCGGCCCCGTATTCTCCTTGATTAACTTAAGGGCTACTGATACCAACCAAAGTGTCACATCAATGTAGCCATCGCTTCAACCGTATTGGTATACCCCGCACAGTTTCCATGATCTATTGCTACTTACCTAAAAGGTTTCCCCCAGATCCGGGTGTAGGATCTATAGTAACCCCAAACAGTACCCTTAAAAATAAATCAAACAAACAGTCAAAGAAGCAAAATGATCTAGACCCTAAGGTAAACCCCATTTTATTATTTTTCCCCGGCAGAGTCGCCAGTTCTGTGATATGGTGGCAGAACCGACTGTTATATATTGGTTTTGCATTTTTTTATTCGCAAATGTCGCGGTAAGCAAGAGTCGCCACCGACTTTTATTTTATCCAACAAAGGAAAGGGTAAAAAGAATAGAAAAAGACCTCTTTCGAGATTTTCTGAGTAAGGGGGGTAGATTATGGAAAGGGGTGTATTATCACCCTTTCCATTTGTGGTTTTCCACGGGCTCTTAGGTACTTGCTCATTTTGAAAACTATTTGTGTTCGCGTGCTTTAAAATTTTTTTGTTTGCTTTATGGTAACTCTTGTATCAGTCCTCAAGAGTGTGATAAAACATTTTTGAAAAGATTTTTGAAAGTGTGTAAGTGTGAAAATTTCAGGTTTGAGCAAGTACTTAAGAGTCATCTACCTATTCGAAAAAGGACATTCTTTTCCTCCTTTCCTTTAGATAGTGTTATCCTACTATTAGTGAGTAGGTAGCCCTATCTTCAGATCTTGAGGGACTATCTAAAGGGACATTATCGTCATTGAAGGAAATATGTAAGGATATCTTAGCATTCGAAGGGAGTGTCATCATATAGGAAACATCGAGGGAAAATATCATTTTCTCATAGGCAACTCGAGGGATGTTTAGGGACCATGATCTTTTATGATGACTTATATACCGATATTCTTTGCTAAGATATCCCTACGTTTAAGGGACATGACCGTTATTTTCTGAGGCAACCAAGTGAGGTGTGCCTTAAGGGTACAAGTGTGTAACAATGTGCTTTTTCAGTTATGTTTATCTTGTAATTAGTGATCTACTGATTAACTAATTTTTGTCATATGCACCTACTTACTAGCAATTATATACAAGCATATGAGAATGTAAAAGCGAGAAATAAAATCCTACAACTATTACAAGGCTTCGGGACAGTTACAGTTATATCTGAATAAAATGTAAAGTGCAGAAATTAAAAGTGCGAAAATTTAAATCCTAAATTATTACAAAGCATGGGCAGATACATAATCAGGAAATAAAATGTGTGCGTGATAAAATTACAAACTATAAGCAGATACATAATAATATAAACGCGCGAAATAAAGAAACGTCTAAAACCTGATAAATAAAATAAACAACAAGAAAATCCTTTTTTTTGTTTTAATTTAAGAGAACGATTAATCCTAAATTTAGTTCTAATTAAGAAAATAAAAAGTTGAATGAAATGAATCCTAATTCTAATATTTTTGGTATTTTTTTATAATAAAAAGAAATGATATAAATAAAATTAATCTTAATTCTACTTTATTTTAATTAAAAAGTTTAACGTTTAATTAATTAATTGAATTCAAAATTAATTATTAAAAGAAAGACTTAATCCTAAATTTTCATGTGATTTTATAATTAAATAAAAATTATTTTGAAATTAATAAATTAAAAGAACTAAAATTAAAAAAAAAACAAAAGAAATGGGCCAGACTGAATAGTAAAGCAGGGGGGTGTTGTTTGAAAAATGCTAGGCCTAGATGAAATTAGCCTAGCCATGCGCCTGATCCAGTACTACTGATCCATGAGGGTGCACGATGGGTTAGTGCCTTAGGGACGCTTGATCTTTAACCTGTTGATGGTCAATGGTCCAGATGTGGAGATCTATGAAGCGCACATGAATCTGCTCCACACTGGATCTGAAAGGAAAAGTATGAGAAAAAATGGAAAAACCCGGGGATCGAACCCAGGTTCATAAGCTTCATACACGCATGCTTCACCACTGGGCCAAGTCTATTCAATCGTTAGTGTAATGACAAGAAAATAATATAATGTAAAACATGAATTAATGACAGCTCATCAACGCGCGCCTTCACTATGGCCCGCTGTATTTTAAATGGGCGAATCAATGATCAAAGTCTAGACATGTCAGCCGCTGCCGAAGTCAGCTGAAGTCAAAGACGCCAGAGCCAACTCCGACCGTCTTCTCCGACAGCCCCAAATCTTGATTTGCAAAAAAAATGCAAGCATTAATGGGTGGTAGGGACCCTACCCCTCTAAATTGATGGCCCTGAGTTCAATGGTGGCCTTAGATTGGCCTGAAATGAGCTACAAACGGAGCTATGACACAAATATGAAAAACACGGTTAAAAATGGCAAATGGTCATGCACACGTCCAAGCTAGCGTATACGGCTCATTTTCAGACCTAATCATCATCCTGATCGCATCTAAACATAAAACATCAATAAAAAATGCATAAATTTCAGGTTTTGAAAATGAGAACTTTACCAATTGGAGAGTGAGGGTTTGGCTACTTCTAGGCACAACGGGGAGTGGAATTAGTCTGGATCTTCTCCTGTGAGGGTCAGGAAGGAGAATGGATGCCTGGAACTTATTGAAAGTGGCTGGAGAACAAACTTTTGGATTTCCCTAACTTTGAGAAAAATGGAGAATTTGGAGAGCTTTTGTGTGTTGTATATGTGTCTGTTTGGCTTGCCAAAGGGATGTACTTATAGCATAGAAGAATGGGACAAGATAATGAGGAAAGAATCAAGCCCATAAAGCCATTATCACCATTTTGAAAAATTACCAAACTTGATATTTCATGCCATTTTTCCATGTTCAATGTATCTGGTCAAGTTTGCACGAATCCTTGGACCTTCAAGCAAGCCAAAACACTAGCCCACATGCCTAAGCCCATTTCTAAATATTTTATACCATTTATTTTATATTTACTTGAAATAAATTAAAATAAATATGTAAAAAATGGGTAGAAAATATAAGACCGTGACAAAATAAGATTAGAGGTCCTCTATGACCTTAGGAAGACATTTGAACCTTAAAAAGTTAGGTCATTGACCCAAAAATTCAAATTTGCTCAATGCACCAATCTTGAAATTTCCAAAATTTTCCCAACTTGGGCAAACCATAACTTGCTCAATTTTCATCTCATCATGATGATATTGTAATTTTTGGAAAGCCCAAGATGTCTAGTTCAATCCCTCTTTTGATCAAATTTGCATTTGGAGATTTTATCTTGATGTAAAAGGTCTTGGTAAAAAATGGCTTTTGTTGACTTTTTGAAAATGACATGTAATGTATGAGCTCATATCTTCCAAATGGTGCATTTATTGATCTTGGGAGATAAAGATAAGTTGTAGGGAATTGTATTCTCTTCAAAATAAGCTTTGGTTGGGGGAAAATGGATGAATTATGTGAAAGTTATGCTTGGTCAAAGTTTGGTTGACTTTTCCTATAGAAACCCTAATTTGCCATTTTTGACTTTTGATAAATTAGGAGCATTTCTTGAGGAATCATGATCAACCCTTGATCAAATTATGGATATCACTTCAAAATGTTGATGTTGACCAAAAATCTTAAAGTTTGACTGTACATGGGCCACAATTGACTTTTGACCTAACACAATTGATTTTCCAATACTTGAGCAATTGACTAAGCAAACTTATTGTGCAAGGCATGAAACTTGGCATGGATGATCTTGAGGACATATTATGACCATGGGAAGCATTTGAGGTTCTTGGAGCTCAAACATCTTGATGAAAATTAAAACCCTAGTTATGGGTTCATTGCCTTAGGAGGAGAATTATCTGGTTAATTCTTGGTCAACCTTGAGCAATTGAGAACCTCTAGGAGTATGTCTTATGTGTAAGTGGGAGGGCAAATTTTGGGGTACAACACATGTATTTTTGTGCAATTTAACTTAAATTTGATTCAAACATGGGAAAAAGGCAAGGAAATGTGTTCTGAGACTCAAGTATCATCACATAAATCTAATGCACAAGTTAATTACAATGGAAATGCAATAAAAACTTTTAAATCCAAAGAAAAACACCAAATATGTATTAATGCATTTTTCTCCCAATGTGAGATTTTGTGTTGAAAATGCTAAATCATTCAACAATTGGTATTAAATTGCATTAAGCCATAATTTGTGTCAAATTCTCATCACAATCGACATGCATTAGATTTAGGAAATCACCACAAAAATTCACCATGACAAGTTTTCTTCAATTCTCATATCACAACCTCAATTCAATTCTTTAAGCTCATGAAACAACAATTATTCAACATCTCCAATTAAATTCTAGCCAATTCCACACTTAGGCATCCTTATGTAAACAAAATAATCAATTTTAGCACATGTTCACCTCTTATGTATTTTGTCAAATACCTTCACTATACCAATTCTCAACACATAAATTTGTTCAACTCAACAACTCAAATCACAACTTCAATGTTCAATTCAATATAATTCAAGAAGTACACAATTAATTCCATTACGACATCAACACTTTAATTCACAAAATTCAATTATCAACTTCAAGAAAATTCAATTCAAGAAAGTTCTTATTCATAAAAAAGTACTTATGTAAAAAAGCAATTAAATTAAGAATTGGAAGAAGTGTTCTTACCAGAATCGAAGAGGAGAAGCTGGAATGGAGAAAATCACGTGAAGACGGAAGAGGTAAGTCTCTAAAACTTCACCGCGATGGAGGGAGGGCTTGCGCGCACGGTAGCGGACGAAGGCGGTTGACATCGCCAGAAACGGTGCGGAGGGAGATAGAGTGAGGCACGATGGAGATGAGAGGAGAGAAGTCTTGAAGCTTGGTGATTTTGAACTTGAAGATTGATGAAGATGTGATGAAGTTGTTGTTGTTCTTGACCAATTTGAGAGAAAACCCTTGGTTTGATTTTGGAGCAAATTGAGAGAGAGAGAGAGAGAGAGAGAGAGAGAGAGAGAGAGAGAGAGAGAGAGAGAGAGAGAGAGAGAGAGAGAGAGAGAGAGAGAGAGAGAGAG
This sequence comes from Vicia faba, assembly GCA_948472305.1. Classification (NCBI taxonomy): domain Eukaryota; kingdom Viridiplantae; phylum Streptophyta; class Magnoliopsida; order Fabales; family Fabaceae; genus Vicia; species Vicia faba. The sequence continues at coordinate 74,723 of CATIWC010001107.1, forward strand.
AGAGAGAGAAGTTGTTGTGCTTGTGTGAATTTGTGAATTATGAGGCAAAAATTTTGATTTTGAAAATATATAGTGTGGGTGAATTGGGCCTTGGGTGTATAATTGGATTGAACCTCAATTTGACAATGTAAACATAACACGACCATAAAATGCCATGTCATTATATGTGCGAAATCTCGGCTCGAGCTCAACATAAAAATCGAAGGTTACAAAATTTGTGAGGCGATGCCGAAAGAACGGGATCAATCGAATAAAAAATGAGAAAGTTGTGGATTTTTAAAGATGCACTAACACTGTCTCAGACACATTTCTTTTCAACTTCACAATTTTTACCGTCTCGCTTGCAATTTGGACCATACACGGAAGCCTTCGGATTACCGTTTGAACTCGAAGTCTGAAGCAAAGTCAGAGCTAACAAAACTTTTGAAATTATACTGAAAAAACCGTCTTGATATGATAAAAATTGAATAAGTTACGATTTTTACAATATCTGAAAATGGTAAAATAAAATTCTAGTTCAGCACCACAAAATCTCTGGTAATTCACACTTTCAGGGACCTTCGAGGCAGAATTAGCTCTTGACCCAAACATACAAATTGAAGGGGATATCAAGACAAAGTTTAAGTCCAAAGAACGGTTCATAAACATCATTCCAAGTGAAACTTATGGTTTTTCAAAAAATAACGGTTCAACATAGTATTTTTTTTACCGTTTTCCATTGTTTCTTTTTAAAGTATATGCGTGTTCGAAGATCCTCCTCAAAGAATTGGCTTTCGAGCCAAACAAGAAAGTTGATGGAGATAACAAGAAAGTTACAAAGCCTCAACAATTTCTCCAAAATAGTATTTCAATCAGAAGTTATGAATTATTAAGTGCTTGTGAAACGACAGATCAACAATTATTCAGTATACCGTCTTCAAAGATTAAATTTCTCAGAGGTTTTCTTCACAAAATTAGCCTTTGATCCGAACACGAGAAATGAAAAGAAAATCAACATGGTGTCAATGCTCAAAGAATCAACTAAAGATATCGAATCAGATAAAAGTTACCAATTTCTAAACGCCGAGGAAACAAATAACCAGTCGTTAAATTCGAATACCGCTTTAAGGAAATCAAATTATTCAGAGACGTTCTGCACATAATTGACCTCTAGCCCGAACGTATGAAATGAATAAAATACCAAGACGATTCCAATTCCCTAGGAGTCAACTCAAAATAATACCCTGATTGTAAATTGCGAATTTCTAAGCTCAAACCAACAAAAACATTGTTTTTAGTTCACACTGTTTGAAATTCCCCGAAACACCTGATTTCTTCGCAATTATGAGCATGTTGAAATACATGAGAGCTTTACATGTGTATGGGTTGATTGATCATTAGTTTGATTGCTTGTGAAACATGTGAAACACATTTAAGCCTTGAAAAACCAGAGTTTTGCCTTGTTGTGTTGTCCGACGAGGCAATCCTTTTGTACGGTTTTTGGAAAGAAATACCATGATCCCATGCCAAGTTACTGACTAATGATGCATGCAATGTTAGATGACCTAATGTGAAGGTAATGAATATGAAGAGTAAGAGATGCATAAGCCAAATAATTTGGTAAAGGGTAGAACAGATTTGGGGTACAACAATATGTATATGCGAAGTCACCATATTTGACAAAACAGGGGTGTTTGCATGTGCATCTCCGAATTTACCCCATAATTTATGTATTCGGAGATGCACATCAGAAGTAATTTTGTTGTTTTTAAAAGAACGAACAAAATGCCCATTTCTTTTCAAACAATAAAACTTCTCATTTCTACTCCAAACCCTTAATTTCTACCCTTGAAAAACTTAGTCATTTCTGCTCATCTCCCCATTTCAACTCTTTTCAAGTCATTCAAACTCATATTCAAAGCTCCAAATTTGTGTAATTTTTTTCCATTTCTATTTGATTCACTATGTAATGTTATAATAGTCTATTAGGTTAGTTACAATCAATAACATTGTGTAGATTATTGTTAGATAGTTAAATTTTGGTGTTTGGGTGACAACAAATTGGCCTTTGGATGATTTAGGGTAATGAGAAAATGGTATTTGAAAATGGCTGTTTGCAGGTGGTTTCGGAAGTGCACATATGAAATTCCATTGGACCAGTTTCGGATGTGCACATATGAATTCTTGCCTGGGTTGTTTTTTTAGTTAACAATTTAAATTAATTTTTCAGGATTATGACAGACAACCAGGACGAGAACAATCATTTGAGACAAGGGAGGCCAAGTCAGACTACCTCTGTTCGGAGAGAAAGAGATAGTTGCACAATAGGGTATTAGGTATCGAGGACGGGTACATGAACAACAGGAGGAATAAGCGGAAAGAGCTGGAGGTTCTTCTTCTGCACCGAGTAGTCGTCTGTCTCAAGCGTCTACCTCTCGTACACATGAGTAGATTCCCGACGAGGAGGTTCCCGAGGAGTTTGCGGTACCTGAGGGGGATGAGGTTCCCGATCATGTTGAGGTACCCGCTGAGGATATCAGCTATCCAGGAGGACTTTATGACACCTCCCTATTGATCTATCATAATGATCATGCCGCTCGACATGTTTGGGATGGAGAAGTATTTTTTTGGTTACAACTCTTCATTATATAGATTTAGTCACAAATCTATAATTAACGATTTTTTTTATTTATTTCAAGAACGGTTGCCAATTAAGTCCGTGAATCACTCGTAGAAAATATTTGAGTTGTTTATACCTGCGGATGATTGGTTCCATGAGGCTGTTGTTGGATCCGGACTTTCTGGACTATGTTGCACTAGTTACAATACTATAAGTCACAAAATGCAGGGTATATTTACTGAGAGGTGGCACAAGTAGACGTCGTCTTTCCACTTTCCTGTTCGGGAGATAACGATCACACTTGATGATGTTTCTTGTTTGCTCTATCTACCTATCAGAGGGAGGTTACTTAACCATCACAAGATAAAACGAGTTGGGGCGATCGAGTGGATGATTAAGTATCTGGGTGCTGATCCATATAGGGCAGCTGAGGACTGCAGAACCACAAATGGGGCGCATGCAAAATTGGCGCACCTAAAGGATCTATATGAGGAACACCTGGTTGCAGCAGCAGCAATCGAGGATGATGATGATGAGGTTTTTGTCCAGTACCACTGAGATTGTGCTTTACGGTGTTACTTCATGTTTATGGTTGACACGTCCCTCTTTGTGGACAAAAGTTCCTACTACGTAGATGTGACATACCTCCGGTATTTTATGGATCTGAGTACTGTTCATGAGTGGAACTGGGGAGCCGCCATTTTGGCATATCTGTACTAGAAGTTGAATGAAGCTTCGAGGTGGAGTCTGAGACAACTCACTGGTTCTTGCACACTCCTCACGCTACCTTTCATTTCAACTTTTACTGTTAATTTTTTATTTATAATTTGTACTTATATTTTCTATGCTTTCTGTTTCAGAGCTGGATAATCTCTCACTTCCACCGCATTCATGGTCTCGAGCCTGATCCAAGTTATTATTGACGACATGCCGAGGGCTGCAAAGTATGTCCTCCACAGAGGGAATCATAAGTTATGTACTAAATTACGTTTCCATATGTTTGAACATCTATTATAATCGTTATGTCCGAAATGTTATGTTCATTTCATATTTTTTAAAGTAATTTGTCCGTTTATATGGTAAGGGTAACTATGTTGGTGTAAACAAAAATGACACAAACAGAAGAAGTTTCAGAGATGCACTTCTGAAGTTACCTCAAGAAGCTTTCAGATGTGCATCTCCAAAACTACTTCAAGAATTTCAAATACAACGTTTATGTTACAAAATTTGGAAAAATTATGTCTTCGAAGATGCACATCCAAAACATGCTGATAGGTGCATTCGAAAGTGCATCTTCGAAGAATATTTTCGATTTTTTAGAAGTGATTTTTATCACTACTAAATGTAAAGAGAAATTCTCTAAAATATATAGGTGGGTGGCCGTAGAAAAAGCAAAGCAAAAGAGGGTGTGAGTAGCAAAAAAGAGCAGACAGGTAGGACTGGCCATAACAGGCCCAATTAGAAAAGTAGCTAAAAAAGCACATCCTTCGTTACTGGTTTTCATTTTAACTTGCTTACAAAGCCAAATAGAACGCTTCATCCTAACATCTCTCTCTCTCTCTCTCTCTCTCTCTCTCTCCCCGAGATTCGCGAACATGGGTCAAGGAACACCGGGCGGTTTGAACCGGCAAGGATTACCGGGCGACCGAAAACCAGACGGCAGCGACAAAAAAGACAAGAAGTTCGAACCGGCAGCACCACCAGCTCGCGTCGGTCGCAAACAGCGAAAACAGAAAGGCTCCGAATCCGCGTCGCGATTACCGACGGTAACTCCTCTCTCCAAATGCAAACTGAGGCTCTTGAAACTCGAACGAATCAAAGACTATTTGTTGATGGAGGAAGAGTTTGTAGCGAATCAGGAACGGCTTAAGCCTCAAGAAGAGAAGGCGGAAGAGGATAGATCTAAGGTCGATGATCTTAGGGGTTCGCCTATGAGCGTTGGGAACCTTGAAGAACTCATTGATGAGAATCATGCGATTGTTTCTTCTTCGGTTGGACCTGAGTATTATGTTGGGATATTGTCTTTTGTTGATAAGGATCAGTTGGAACCTGGTTGCTCTATTTTGATGCATAATAAGGTAGGGTTTTGCACTTTTTTCGTTTTTGTTTTGCTTATTATGCTAATTATATGATTCTTTGGGTTTTGTTGAGTTTAATTGAAGTTTGTGATGAATTTTAGGGTTAGGGTTAGGGTTAGGTTAGGAAATAATAAATTGTTTTTTTTATAGTGAAGTGAAAGTGAAACTTGTGTAACTTATACTCCAAGTAGCATAGCTGATTTTTGGTGAGTAGTGGAATTTCATGATTTATGCTGAATAAAATCTTTCTTGAGACCAGGGTAGTCAAAATTGCAGTATCAAATAGTTTGAATAATGCAGTATCAATTTCTTGAGACTAGGGTAGTTAAAATTGCAACTTGAGATTGCATGATTCTATGGTTTTAATATGGTATCATGCTGGACGGAATAATACTTACTATAATGCATTACTCTTTACCAGGTTCTTTCTGTTGTTGGGCTTCTTCAAGATGAAGTTGATCCAATGGTTTCTGTCATGAAGGTAGAGAAAGCTCCTTTAGAATCATATGCTGACATTGGTGGGTTAGATGCCCAGATACAGGAAATCAAAGAAGCGGTCGAGCTTCCCCTGACACATCCTGAACTATATGAAGATATTGGTATCAAGCCTCCAAAGGGAGTCATTTTATATGGAGAACCTGGAACCGGAAAAACATTGCTTGCTAAGGTGTGCATTTGTTGTGTGTTTATGACAGGGCTGTTGAAATAGAATTTTAATCTTCAACCATTTTTTTTCTGTTTCAATTTATATGCTTAGTTTTTGCTATTTACATTTAAGTTAAACATGCTCACACACTAAATGAATGACTAGGAGTATGAAATTCTTTTTCATGCATACTTTATCTTAATGAGATTTGTGTGTAATTTTACAACTCAGCATTTGCAGTCCCTGTAAGTGTGTATCTTCGCATTGAGTTTACTTTGTTTTAAATTATTTAATTCTTTAGTATATGCCACTTCAAGTGGTTTTGATGCAGACATAGTTAATTGTGGCTAATATTATATTGTTGTAGGTATTAAATACCTGCTAGGAGTGTCTGCATGTTTTAGCAATGCATATTTCACCATGTGTTCTCATTTAATTGTTTATTCAATGTAGGGATTAAATACCATTTATTAACTCTAAAACCAAGTTAAAACATTCTGCATTTCGAAAAAGTGACCAAACAAGGGTTTTTTTGTTGCCTGTTAAATTATTGTTGTTAATATATAGTACATGGTCTTTACTAGAAGTTTGCTTTGACATATGTGCATTATTGATGATATTGCATTTTATTTTGTATTATACTACACTCTAGACTATTGGTTTGGTCTAAATACAAAGCTTTGTTTCTGTCAGGCTGTGGCCAACTCAACATCAGCAACATTCTTACGTGTTGTTGGTAGTGAATTGATACAAAAATACTTAGGAGATGGTCCAAAGCTTGTGCGGGAACTTTTCCGAGTTGCCGATGATCTTTCTCCTTCTATTGTCTTCATTGATGAAATTGATGCTGTTGGCACAAAAAGGTATGTTATTGGGTATCAACTTTAGGTGTCAATGGTCATAAAAATGTGCTCTTTCTTAAATGCGGTATTTTGTCTTGGACAGAGGAAGTGTGGAGCTAGTAGAACAGTGATATATTTAAGTCACATCTTATTATATTTTTCTTGTGCGCCATGCAGGTATGATGCCCACTCAGGTGGAGAGCGTGAAATTCAAAGGACAATGTTGGAGTTGCTTAACCAGTTAGATGGTTTTGATTCTAGAGGAGATGTAAAAGTTATTCTTGCAACCAACAGAATTGAAAGCCTTGATCCAGCTTTGCTGCGACCAGGTCGAATAGACAGGAAGATTGAATTTCCTCTCCCTGATATTAAAACAAGGAGACGCATTTTTCAGGTAGGCATGACTATGTAAAAAGCACATTAGTTGCTGCTTTATCTGATACTGTGGTATCTTATATGTATATTCTGCTTATTTGTATGACTAAAAGCTCTCGTTCTTTTGAAATTTAGATACACACATCAAGGATGACATTAGCCGATGATGTCAACTTAGAAGAATTTGTTATGACTAAGGATGAGTTCTCAGGAGCTGATATCAAAGCAATATGTACCGAAGCTGGCCTGCTTGCTTTACGAGAACGCCGCATGAAGGTTAGAAGTTACTTCTATATCTTTTGTACTATTTTGGCCAAAACACTGGTCCTGTGGAGCTCATTTTACGCCCAAATTCATAAACTATGCTAAAATAATGAAATATAGCATAGAATGGTCAGATATCTCAAGTGTATAATATCGTCCAAACCTTTTCAATCTACACCTTTGAAGAAAGTGGCTGGACAAATGGAGAAGATGGATTTGGTGCTAGATATTGGAGCTATGTTTTTTATCTCGGTACCATTGTTACTAGGAAGCTGTTTCATGTACTACAGCCATTTTTTACACTTGTACCATGTCACACATAAAAATGTGGTTAATTCAGTTGAACATACCTCAATTCACTTTGTTAAATGTGGTTAATTCTTGTAGTTAAATCAACCACAATTTTGAGTGTGAATTGAATTAACCACATTTTTACACGTGATTATTCAGATACCGTATGGGTGTAGTACAAAAAAGAAGTGTACATATATCATATTGCTCTATAGCCATATGTTCCGGCTGAATTAACCACAATTTTGAGTGTGAATTTAATTAGTCATATGTTCCTCAGAATTCCCATTGCCAGGTGATGTGGCTTTGTGGATGTTGCGCTTACAATTGCAAAGAAAATACACCTGAACCGTGCATTAGGGTGGAAATAGGGTTGTCAATTTGTAGCTGCTATTGGGGATTCTCTGGGGGATTCACCCCATTTGGGGCCTCAAGGATGGGGGAATTTCCCCCCGCGGGGACAGGGATAGGGAACAAATTCTCCCTGAAGGCACGTCCAGGACGGAGACAAGGAACATACCCCCCATCCCACGGAGTCTCCGCCTGCCTAAATTACCATAATATATTTGAAAATATATAACTTTAAATTTATATGTTTGTGTTGTTTTAATTGTCTTCTCATATAATTTTTTTATAAAAAAATTAGAACATATATGTAATGTTAGTAAAAGAGATCAAAATTATTATTTTAAGCTTTACAATTCTGTTAGTTTTTGAATTTTTAACTAATAAAATGAAAGATTCATTTTTTATTTTATTATGTTTATGGATCTCCATGGGAATCTGTGGGGACGGGGACAAATTCTCCCATGGTGGGAATTGTGGACGGGGATGCATCCCCTGCCTCCACCCCGCTCCATTGACATCCCTAGCCGGAAAGCCCATGTGGCCCCACTTTTATTTTTGTTGTGCAGTTACTTTTTTTGGGTTATTTCAAGATTTCTCCTTTTTTCATCCGAATAGATTAAATACTTCAAAAACCCGTGTTTGGATACTGTCTGTTTTATATGTTTCATGTGAAGACCTTAGTCTTCTCTGTACGGTAGTACATCCCACTGGTTGCTGGCATAGTTTTGGATACTGTCTGTTTTGTATGTTTCATATGAAGACCTTAGTCTTCTCTGTTACGGTGGTACATCCCACTGCTTGCTGGCATAGTTCTGGCCAAGCAAGAAAGCAACCCATTTTTCCCTTGCTCACAAACTCTGATTTGGATGTTCTCATTTTAGTGTGTGTTTACTGCACGTTTTCTTGCTCTCCCACCGTGATTTGGAGAAGCAACAAAAGGTAGCTTTTGGTCTACTGTGAATTTCCACCGCGATTTTGAGATTCCCACCGACAAACCAAACAGGCCCTTAGTTTTCATTCGAGTACTGTGAGTTCTTCTCACACTGGCTGGCTTTCCTTTGAACTGCAAGAGAAATTATTAAGATCTTGAAGTTAACAATTTGGATAGAAGTACGGTTTTTGATAGAACATTATGGTGAAAGTTGATCATTGTAGCCGACCCCAGTTAGTGAGATAAGGCTTGGTTGTTGGTTGATGGTTGTATTTTCTGACATTTACATTGGTCATTTATCATCATCAACTTGGGTGTGCTGACATTTATGTAGTCTACTTTGAACTACTTAGCATTTTATGACCAAAATGACATTGTTCTATTTTGATTTTGAAGCGACTCCTAATTTATGGGTGTGTTGGAATGTGTTTTTAACCCTTTCCTTATTACCAACTGTTTGTCTTGTTTTTCAGGTGACACATCCTGACTTTAAGAAGGCAAAAGATAAAGTCATGTTTAAGAAGAAAGAAGGGGTGCCAGAAGGATTGTATATGTGAAATATCTTCCTCATTTACCCTGCCTCCTTTGTTTTATCACTGTCTTTTTCTTAGTGTTCACAGATGTACTATTCAGCATTGTGAGTTATGGTCGGTTATTTGGCCTGAACTATTGTTTTTTCTTAATTCAAAAAAATTGGAATTTTTCCATGATTCTTAGCAGACTTTTATTCATATTAATAGCACACATTCCTTTTCTTCCTGTTATTGTTCACGGGTAATTAGGTTCTCTAAGAAGATAAAGCTACTCCTGATGAGATCGGATTTAGTTCTATGCAGGGATGACAATTAATCATAACCATAAAAACAATACAAGATTTTGTCTTTTAACATTTACCTTTAGTAATGATTAAATTTATAACTTAACAGCTTCAACTATTGTTAAAACTTAACCTTGTCAAAAAAACTGAACTGCACATTATAATTGTCTTCACTTATCCTGAATAAAATGAAAACTACATTAAGAAAATTATAACATGCACATTGGATATTTGAATAAATTAAACAAAAAAACGTAATATCTGTAATGCTTGTTATTCTTGTCATGTTAAATGTGATGAACCTTGCTAGCAGCAAGACCCCTTGTTGTGTATAGGTGGATGGTAGGTATGTTACATGAACAATACGAACCATGATCCAATGCAGTCAAAATTTGGGGCAGTCAAAAGTCTAACTACCATTGGATTAGTTTTGAGTCCTTTCTTCACGAAATAATGAAAAATACTTATAGAGAGATAGACAGGGGTGAGAGAAGGGTGATAGCACAGGGAATGCAATTCCAAACAATACATTGTTGTGTATAGGTAGATAGCAGGTAAGTTGCACATGCAATGTGTATAGGTAATGTTCCCTTTCGTGATAGATGAGAATGTTAAGGTGTTACCTGAAATGGATATGCGTTTATTAGAGAAGTAACATCGGGATTTGTAGTTATCTTTGTATTTTGGCTTAGGTAGTGAGCTGTAGGATATAGAATAGAGCCATATGCCCATTTTTGTTTGGGGCTAGGTTTGTAGTATAAAGTTCTTATGTTCGTTCACAATATGTAAAGGTGAAATGCTTAATAATATTTTAGATAGTAGTCATAAATTTAGATAGTAGTTGATAATGTTCCCTTTCGTGATGGGCGAGAACGTTAAAGGTAGTTACCGATATGGATATGTGTTTATTAGGGAAGCAACACTATGACTTGTAATTTTCTTTGTATTTTGGCTTAGCTAATGAGTAGTGAGATATAAAATAGAGTCATATGTCCATTACTTTTTGGAGCTAGGTTTATAGTCTAAGTTCCTATGTTTGTTCATAATCTATCTAGCATATATGAGGTATATAAGGGTGAAATGTTTAATAATATTTTAGTTTTTACAAGCCCTCAAGCGTGAGACATATGAAGGCGATGTAATTAATAACACTATATTGATCCACCAATCTCCTAAATATGAGACATAATGGGGGTAAAATGCTAATGAATATTTTAACGGTTGATTAGAACCTAAAACATGAGGCGTATAAGTGAAATGTGCTTAAGAATATTATCTTGGCCTACACCCCCCTTCCACACACACGAGGCATATAAAGGTGATATGGTTAAGAATAGTTTGTCGATCCACCAACTCCTTAATCATGACGTTTGTAAGGGCGAGATGCTTAAGAATATTATGTTAGTCCACCAGTCCTCCAAACATGAGGTCTGTAAAGGCGAGGTGTTTGAAACCGACATCTTTTTAGGACGAGGATTCAATACACATTATTACATTTTAGTACAATTCAACCAATTTTCTTCAGTTATCCTATTAGTGGAGTGACTTAATATGGTAATCCCAATCTAAGACAAAATGATGACGAACCTACATTTTGAGTGAACATTAAAGGTGTGATGTCAATGCTTCATGTTCCCATGTCTATATGGAACACCTGTCACCTAGGTTTTGTTTCCTAAGTCGTAGATCCTCATGTTTGAGAAGGGGTCTTTAGACTTGACTTTTGAGGGATTTTATTCCTTTTATAAGGTTTTCATTCCATTCATTTTCATCATTCTTCCTTAATCTTCAAAGTTTAAGTGTTTTCGCACATTTTGTTCTAGTTATTTTCATTTATCTTATAAAGGTATTTCCTCGTTGCCTTTCTAGTTTGTGCTTTATTTATTTATTTATTTATTTGTATCCCTTGTTAGCTACAATGATTCTAAGGGAGATGGACTCAAACAACGAGGAGGTTGCAAGTCATTCTATTAGCTCTAGTGACTCTACTAATGCAAGTATAAATAGTCAGATGAATCGTTGTGTGATGATTTTCGCTTCATCATTCTTAGAGGCGTTACCCAAATAGTTGGACTTTCGTGAGATTCTTTGAGATGTGAGCTAGTGCCTTGGCACAAGGCCCATTGTAGGAATTTTATTTTCCTTGTCATGGACAAGAGATCATGGGTTGACAACCCAATAAAGGTAGATTTCATCCATACAAATTCTCCTATAAGGATTTTAACAAGGAACTTTTCAAAATGAACGGTGGGGAAAACTTCCTCGAGATCATTTCGGGCCACCTTAGGAACCCTAGGTTTCTTGTGTACTAGGAAAATCGTCATATTACTATCAAGTTATGACTACAACAAGTTGTTTAATTTCCAAAAATCCAATGTTCATCTTTTTGCAATTGAACTCTGCCCGTTCAATCAGATTGGATTTATCCACAACATGATTGTCTTTATTGATGATGGGTTGGTAAAAAAATTTGATCATTTTTATTATGTTTGTATTGATAAGTTATTAGAAAAGATGTCAAATTGTGAAAATGGGATCAATTATATATTTGTGTTTAGCTAAGTGTAAATGTATTAATACATGAATACGACATGAAAACAAGTGGTTGAAATTATTAGACATGTGACTTCACACACAAGAGAATGAGGGTGAATTGTGTGTTCCAGAAAAACTTGGTTTTAAAAAACTTTTAGAATTAAAATCAAAGTTAGAAAATATTTTTTAATTTAAGTAACGGAAAAGTAAAATAGCAGAATACAAAGTGCAGAAATTAAAGAGATTAAGAGAAGAGAGAAAACACCAGAAGTTATAGAGGTTCGTCAAACAAAGAAAAATACATACTCCTCTCCTAAAGAATTGATCTTAAGAGTATCCAACAAACTTGAGAGCTTTTAGTTGGTTATACTCATGAACTCCCTTATACAAGAAAAAAAATGAAGTTTAAGGCTAATTTTCAATCAAACAATAAACTGAGGAGTGAAATAACGAGTCTTCCTTCCAAACGGTGGGTCAAAGTGGTTAGTCTTCTTTCTACAAGAATCTTGAAGCAGTTAGTCTTCAAGCTTAAAAATAAACCTTGGGAGCTTTTAACATCGGGATGAGCTCACGAACTAAATTTTTTGCATCAGGCTGATCTCGAACCTAAGCTAGAGCTTGATCACACAATCTCCAAACCAAATATTATTTTCCGGGTTTAGCTTTGAATTTAAACAAACAATACCTAAATAGATAAAATATTCAACCAAGATATAAACAAAATTTTCTTGTTGAAGTTACAAAACTTCTCTTCCAGAATTACACTTTTCCTCACTTACAAAAGGACTTTCTCGAAAAATCACTTCGACTAAATTCTTAGTGTGAGAAAGTAAACAAAGAAATTTTAGAGAGAGTGTGAGAAGTGACCGAGGTCAAAGAAGATTTGACTAGATTTTCTGTTTGAAGGACGACTTGGTCCAGATTTATTTAATCCAAGATTTACTCTATAAAAAAGATTGATAATCCATGAAGAAAGTTATGTTTGGATGTTCTGGTGCAACATGTGAAACACGATGTTCTAACATGTGTGGTACAACATCTGGCCCTTGTCAGTAGGCCATGATAGATGTTGTTATGTGCGAAAATTTTGATTGATGTCAATCAGATTTGTTGCTATATTTTAGCAATGCATTTATATGGATTTTTTTAATAGATTAAACGCGATTAAAATAAATTTAAATGTATATTTGAATTTGAATCAAAATCAAATATGTTTGGAGGTTTTTAAGAAACAAATCAAAACAAAACTTCATATATTTTTTGGACGAAATCAGAGCTGCTAATGCCCATTAAAAAAATCCCAGAAGAAGCATTGCTATATAAGGAGACTCAAACCTAATGTTTGGGTGTGCATGTATTGAAGACTCTTTGTGTCAGGGTTTCTATTTTTGAGTCTTTTGTTTAAGTTATTGTTGTGCACCACTCTAGTGCCTTAATTTATATCTTAAGGCATAGAGATTGGTTTGTTAGTTAAGTTGTAATACTTTGTTCCTATATACTACTTTTATAAGCGTGAGAAAAATTTTTTTTAGGGAGTTTTAGGTTGCTTCATCTTATCAATCATATTGTAATTTTCTAAACACTTGGGAGAGTATTTGAGTGAAAGTGAGAGGGTTCTCATATTTAGAGAGAGTCCAGAATGAAGCTTCACATATAGTATTAGGAAAACATCCTTGAATTGGGAGAATTTTTAGTAAGTCTATTTGTCCTTCTAACTATTGGGAGTGGAATAGTTCTATAAGAAGTCCTAAATAGAAAGTTATTGGGATTAGTAAGAGGCATTGACTTGTATGAGATTGTTTCTCTTATAAGATTAATTGTACTAATTTAAAGTAGTGATTTTCCTTTTTTTGAGTTGGATGCCCCCCCAGATGTAGGTGTGGTTTGCACTGAGTTGTGCGAAGAAGAGTTCTTCTGGACCTTAGTTAAAGTTTTGATGAAGAAAAGCGCATCAACAAAAATAATACAAAATCTTGTCTAATAAGAAAAATATTGAAGGCTGGCACAATGAAGCTCAAGTGATCATAAGCTTTGGAAATCAAAGTGTTAGGTATGTGATTTTATGGTTGACAACAATTTTGTAAAACAAATAATTGACAACAATTTTATCAAAACATGTTTCATTAGGAAAACATGTATTGCAGCCTAATATTGAACAAGATGTCATAACATTTTGACAGCTAGTACAAGAGTTTGCTGGTACTTTATTTGACAGATGTTGTAACATAATACAACAGAACATCATGACAGTACAACTGACTGATATCCTTGAAGATTTGACAAAACAATATGAGTTTTTTGGAGGCTTCTAGTACTCATAACAGGCGCAGGCAATCAAGGATCTTTTTAGGAACAATTGCAGATTTGATTTGTTTCATAAAATGGATCTTTGAGGACTTTTTAGGAAATATTTGAAATATATATTTTTCTTCTATTTTTGTGGAGAAGATTCTGCAGGGATTTACAATTGAATATTGAATTTGATTGAAGAGTCCAAGCCCACTGCAGGAGTCTATTTAAGAGGACGTCCAAGACATAGATTTTAAGCATTGTTTTTATTGTAAAACCTTGTGAAAAATAAGGATTTAGGGTCTGAGAGTTCCTTAGGTTTTTCATGTGTTCTTTGTATGTCCTCATGTATATTTTGATGCATTGAGTTGATTAATTGTTACTTGTTTATCAAGTTATTTTTTCTCCTCTAAGCTTTTAAGTAAAGAGTTGAGTATTATTCTTAGTTAAAGCTTTTAAGCAAAATTAAATATTTTTGTATTGTAAGAGTAATGTTCTTTTTGGTTTCTAGTGACATTCCCTGGGATTGAGATTGTTTGATATCACTGCGGTGATAGGGAGTGAAAGAGGTTCTCATATCTAGGAGGTTCCTAAGATTATAGTTAGTAGAAGTTGCATTGGGTATGAATTAAGTGAGAAGTTGTAAAATGGGATTGTTCAGGCTTAGAATTGATACTACTGATAGTGTATTTCCTTCCTGGCTTGGTAGTCTCCAGAGTAGGTGAGTTGCATCAAACTAGGTTAACAATTGATTGTGTTCTTTAAGTTTCTGTATTTTAATTTTCTGCACAATCTTTCTGTTTTTAGCAAGTATGTTTTTTCTGTCAACAGATGTTATAAACATTTGTCGTGACATTGTGTGTTGTTGAGACATCAGTCTTGACTTCTATTATTACAGTGCCATAATTTCAAAGGAAAGAATCAAGATGGTTAAAGTATGCATTACAATTCATATTATATATCTTAATGGCTCAGAAATTATCATGCATATTCATCTCAAAGTTTTTTACATCATATTGCATTAAGCCTTTTGATATGTGCCATGAAAACAAGTTTTTTAGCACTTTTAGCCACAGGTGTAACCGGTTACAGGTTCAAAAAATTTATTTTATTTTTAACAACTGCAGTTGTAACCGGTTAACCAAAACCTGTAACCAGTTATAGGCACGAAAATTTCAAAATATCTTTTAACAATTACAACTATAACCAGTTACAATATTATGGTAGCCAGTTACCACTGAAGCAACAACTCTTTTCATCAATGTGTTTC